>CM040429.1:117243358-117255858 GCA_022702705.1 Papilionanthe hookeriana x Papilionanthe teres | reverse complement strand
TGACCAAAAAGTCAACTTTGGTCAAAATGGTCAATTTTTAACCCAATGACCAACCCATTGACCCAATAGGTCTACTTTTGACCAAAATGTCATCTTTGGTCAAAATGGTCACTTCGACCCAATTACCAACTCATTGACCAAATAGGTCAACTTTTGACCAAAAGTTAACTTTGGTCAAAATATTCAATATCTGACTCAATGACCACCCCGTTGACCCAATAGGTTAACTTTTGACCAAAAATTCAATTTTGGTTAAAATAGGTCAACTTTTCACCAAAAAGTAATCTTTGGTCAAAATGGCCAATTTCTGACCCAATGACCACCCCATCGACTCCAAAGACCAACCCATCGATCTAATAGCTTGCTTTTTTATCGAAAGTAAATTTTGGTCAAAATAGTTAATTTTTGATCTAATGACTAATTATTCACTTAATAAGTTAATCTCCGACCAAAAAGTCAACTTCGTCAAAATATTCATTCCTTAACCCAATGACAAACCCATCGATCTAATAGTCAACTTTCGACCAAATAGCTAATTTTGTCAAATAGTCAATTTTGACTAAATGACCACCAATCGACCCAATAAGTCAACTTTTGACCAAAAAGTCAACTTTGGTCAAATTATAAGTCAACTTTTCGACCAATAAGTCAACTTTCGACCAAAAAGTTAATTTTAGTCAAAATGGTCAACTTCGACATAATGACCTCCCCGTCGACCCACTGGCTCAACTTTCGACAAAAATTTAATTTTGGTCAAAATAATTAATTTTTGACCTAATGACCAAAATAATCAATTTTTCGACTTAATGACCAATTATCGACCCAATAAGTCAATCTCTAACCAAAAAGTCAACTTTGGACAAAATGGTGAATGATCGACCCAATGACAAACCCATCGCCTCAATAAGTCAAATTTCGACTAAAAAGTCAATTTTGGTCAAAATAGTCAATTTTCGACCTAATGACCACACATTGACCAAATAGGTCAATTTTCGACCAAATAGTCAATTTTCACCAAAAGTCAACTTTGGTCAAAATGGTCAATTTTTAACCCAATGATCAACCCATTGACTAAATTGGTCAAATTTTGATCGAAAAGTCAACTTTTTAGGTCAAAATATACAATTTTTGTCCTAATGACCAATTATTGACCCAATAAGTAAATCTCTGACCAAAAAGTCAACTTTGGTCAAAATTATCAATCCTTGACCCAATGACAGACCCATTGACCCAACATGTCAACCTTTGAATAAAAAGATAACTTTAGTCAAAATATGGTAAATCCTTGATCCAATAACCAACCCACCGACCCAATAGATCGACTTTTGTCCAAAAAGTCAATTTTGGTCAAAATAAGTAAATTTTTACATAATTGCCAATTATTCACCTAATAAGTCAACTTTTGAACAAAAAAGCCAATTTTGGTCAAAATTGACAATTTTCGACCTAATGACCACCTCATTGATCAAAAGGTCAACTTTTGACCAAAAAGTCAAATTGGGTCAAAATGGTCAATTTCTGACACAATGACCTAAATGTCAACTTTGGTGAAAATGGTCAATCTTTCATCCAATGACCAACCCATTGACCCAATTTGTTAACTTTTGACTAAAAAGTCAACTTTGGCCAAAATAGTTAATCCTCGACCCAATGACCAACCTATTGACCCAATAGGTAAACTTTTGACCAAAAAGTCAATTTTGCTAAAAATTATCAATTTTTGATCTACTGACCGTCTCATTGACCTAAATAGGTCAAATTTTGACCAAAAGATAACTTTGGCCAAAATGGTCAATCCTTAACTGAATGACCAACTCATTGACCCAATAGGTCAACTTTTGATAAAACAGTCAATTTTGATTAAAATAGATAATTTTTGACTTAATGACTAATTTTTTACCCAAGAACCAATCTCGATCCAAAAAGTCAACTTTGGTCAGATGGTTAATCTTCGACCTAATGCCCAACCCATCGACCTAATAGACATCTTTTGACCAAAAAGTCAACTTTGGTCAAAATGATCAATCCTCGACCCAATGACCAACCCATCGCCTAATAGATCAACATTCGACCAAAAATTCAATTTCGGTCAAAATAAAAAATTTGAATTAATGACCAATTATTGACCTCAATAAGTCAATCTCCGACCAAATAATTAACTTTAATCAAAATGGTCAATCCTTGATCCAATCACAAACCCATAGATCCAATAAGTCAACTTTCGACCAAAAAGCCAATTTTTAGTCAAAATAGTCAATTTTTGACCAAATGACCACCGATTGACTCAATAGGTCAACATTTGACCAAAAAGTCAACTTTGGTTAAAATGGACAATTTTTTACCCAATGACCAACCCATTGACCCAATAGGTCATCTTTTGACTAAAAAAGTCATCTTTGGTAAAAATGGTCAACTTCTTGATCCAATTACCAACACATTGACTAAATATGTCAACTTTTGACCAAAAAGTCAACTTTGGTCAAAATGGTCAATTCTGACTCAATGACTTCCTCGCTGACCTAATGGGTTAACTTCTGACCAAAATTCAATCTCGGTCAAAATAGTTAATTTTTAATCTAATGACCAATTAGTGACCAAATAAGTCAATCTCGACCAAAAAGTTAATTTTTGTCAAAATAATCAATCCTTCACCCAATGACAAACACATTGATCTAACAGACAACCTTTGACTAAAAAGTCAATTTTGGTCAAAATAATCAATTTTCGATCTAATGACCACCCATTAACTTAATAGGTTAACTTTTGATCAAAAAGTCAACTTTGGTCAAAATGGTATGTATATATATATATATATATATTTATATAATATTATTTTTTTATTTTAAATATTTTAAGTATAATATATTATTTATAAATATAGTTTAAATAAAAAAATATTTAATAGTTAAATAAATTATAAATAAAATATAAATATATGTATATATAAATAAATAAATAAATAAATATATACAATTATATATATATATATATATATATATATATATATATATATATATATATATATATATATATATATATATATATATAAAAAATAGTATTTTTTTATTTTATATATTTTATTATAGTATATTATTTATAAATATAATTTAATTATACAAATATTTAATAATTAAATAAATTATAAATGAAAATATTGGGTCAATGGGTTTATCATCGGGTCAAGGATTGATAATTTTGACCAAAGTTCACTTTTGGTCGCAGATTAACTTATCAGGTCAATAATCGGTCATTAATTAAAAATCGACTATTTCGACCAAAATCGGCTTTTTGTTAAAAGTCGACCTATCGGGTCAATGGGTTTGTCATTGGATCATGGATTGACCATTTTGACCAAAATTAACTTTTCGGTCGAGATCGACTTATTGGGTCATTAATTCAAAAATCGTTTATTTTGAGCAAAATCGACTTTTCGGTCAAATGTCGACTTATTAGGCCAATGGGCTTGGTCATTGGGTCAAGGATCGACCATTTTGACTAAAGTCGACTTTTTGGTCAAAAGATGACCTATCGGTCAATAGGTTGAGCATTAGGTCAAAGACTAACCATCTTGACCAAAGTCGACTTTTTGGCCAAAGATTGGTTTACTCGGGTAAAAATTAGTCATTAAGTCAAAAATTGATTATTTTAATCAAAATCGATCGTTTTATCAAAAAGTCGACCTATCGGATCAATGAGTTCGGTCATTCGATTAAGGATCGACCATTTTGGCCAAAGTTATCTTTTGGTCAAAATTTGACCTATTTAGGTCAATGAGGCGGTCAGTAGGTCAAAAATTAACAATTTCGAGCAAAACTGATTTTTTGGTCAAAAGTTGACCTATTGGGTCAATAGGTTGGTAATTGGGTCAAGGATTAACCATTTTGGACAAAGTTGACTTTTTAGTAAAAAGTTAACAAATTGGGTTAATTGGTTGTTTATTGGATGATGGATTAAACATTTTCACCAAAGTTGACATTTAGATCATTATGTCAGAAATTGACCATTTTGACCAAACATGACTTTTGGTCAAAAGTTGACCTTTTGGGTCAATGAGGTGGTCATTAGGTCGAAAATCGACTTTTTTTCAAAAGTCGATCTAATTGGTCAATAATCGGTAATTATGTCAAAATTTACTATTTCGACTCAAAATCGACTTTTTAGTCAAAAGTCGATCTATCGGGTCGATTGAGTTAGAGTTATTTGGTCGAAGGATTCGATAATTATGACAAGTTGACTTTTTGGTCAGCAGGTTGGTCATTGGGTCAAAAATTGACCATTTTGATCAAAGTTAACTTTTTGGTCAAAAGTTGACCATTTGATTAATGGAGGATCATTAGGTCAAAATTTGACTATTTTGACCAAAATTGACTTTTTGGTCAAAAGTTGACATATTGGGTCAATGGGTTGGTTATCGGGTCATTGTATAACCATTTTGACCAAAGTTGACTTTTTGGTCAAAAGTTAACCTATTAGCTCGAGTCGGTCATTGGGTCGGAAATCGACCATTTTAACTAAACTTGACTTTTTGGTCAAAAGTTCACCTATCGGGTCAATGGGTTTGTCATTGGGTCGAGATCGACCATTTTGATCAAAGTTTACTTTTTGGTCGAGATTGGCTCATCGAGTCAATTATCGGTCATTTGGTCAAAAATTGACTATTTTGACCAAAATTGAATTTTTTGTCAAAAGTTAACCCATTGGGTCAATGGGGTGGTCATTGGATCAGGAATTGTCCATTTTGACCAAAGATCTGATTCCATTTTGACCAACGATGACTTTTTGTCAAAAGTTGACCTACTGGGTTAATGGGTTGGTCATTAGGTCAAGGATAGACCATTTTGACCAAAGTTGACTTTTTGGTCAGAGATTGGCTTACTGGGTTAATAATTGGTCATTAGGTCAAAAATTGACTATTTTGTCCAAAATTGATTTTTTTATCAAACATTAACTTATTGGGTCAATGTGTTGGTCGTTGGGTCAAAAATTGATCATTTTGACCAAAGTTGACTTTTTGGTCAAAAGTTTACCTATTGGGTCGATGGGTTGGTCATTGGGTCAAAGATTGATCATTTTGACCATAGTTGACTTTGGTGACAACGGGAAGAGATTGGTGTGGAATGTCGATATTGAGGAGTCGCCATCTAATATTAGCCTAATTTTATTCCTATAAATCCCATGAAAGATTTGAGGATTTATGGCTAATAGTAGAAAATATGTTTATGACAATCCTTATAGAAGAATATCCTAGAGTTTTCGTATAAAGAAAATCATGGAAAACCAGAGATTTCTATTGTGGGTTCTTTTGGATCTCTTATAGAAGCAAACTTTTATAGTTAATTACATTTTAAACAATTTTAATTGTTCAAGAAAACTTCTGATTAATGTTAATCATTTGTTTTCTAAAATTTGTTTATTTTTAAGGAGAGATGTACCCACTATCACTCCTAAATGTCATTTTTGTCATGTCAATTTATGTAGTTTTGTCGTCTTTTGTTTTTGTTGTTTTTGTTTTGTTGTTTGTCATTTTGATTTCAATTTTTATTGTCCTATAAATTTCAATATTGCTACGTTTTGTTTTGAGTTTTGTGACTATCCTAATAGTTTTAGTTTTGTTTGTCGTCATAATTTCATGTCGTCCTGCAAAACAGAGTTAGCACACCTTATAACATGCAAAGAAAATCTAAACGAAGTTGATATTGTCATTTTGTTTTATTTATTCTGGAAAACATAGTTAGCACATCTTATAACATGCAAAGAAACTCTAAATATGCAAAGGAAATTTTATATTTTCATACTGCAGGAAAAACAGAATTATAATGTCGTATAAGTTTGATTGTGATTGGATTTGATGTTAAGTTTATTTGGAAGATTCAATAATGTCGTTTAATGTCAATATTTATTGAATGTCAAATTTATTATGTTTATTATGTCGAATTTCATTCTGAATATTAAATTCAGACTAGTCATATTATGTCTACCCTTAAAATTTATTCAGACTAGTCGGACTTATGTCAATGAAATTTAATTTAAACTTAAATTCATGTCTATTTGAATTTAAGTTAAAAATTGAATTTACTTAAATTTACTTTTAGAATAGATCTAATTAAGTTTTAAGCCTTGTTTAAATAATACTTAGAGATTAATTAAGTCTAAATAGACTTAATTAAAATTATCGACCATCTAAATATTTTTTAGGTCAGGCTTAAGTTTTAATTAAGTCTATTTTTAATTTAACCAAGATTTATTTAAGTAAATCTTAACTAATCAAGTCTAGTGTATTAGACTAGTTTAGAATTTAGATTTACTTAAAAGTTTAAGTTCATATTCGGGTTCAAATTAGGTTAAGTTTGTACTTGAGTTCAAGTTAGGTTGAACCTAAGTTAAGTTTGTACTTGGGTTCAAATTAGGTTGAACTTAAGTTAAGTTTGTAATTGGGTTCAAGTTGGGTTGAACCTAAGTTAAGTTTGTACATGGGTTCAAGTTGGGTTGAACCTAAGTTAAGTTTGTACTTGATTAACTATTCTTAATTTGGGTTAAGTCTAATGGTTTAAGGTTCATTAAACCCAGTTTAGGTTAGGTTTAATTGGTTAATTAGACTTAATATGGGTTAAGTCTAATGGTTTAAGGTTAATTAAACCTAGATTAGTTTAGGTTTAATTGGTTAGTTAGACTTAATATGGGTTAAGTCTAATGGTTTAAGGTTAATTAAACCTAGTTTAAGTTAGGTCTAATTAGTTAATTAGGCTTAATATGGGTTAAGTCTAATGGTTTAAGGTTAATTAAACCTAGTTTAGGTTAGGTTTAATTGGTTAATTAGACTTAATATGGGTTAAATCTAATGGTTTAAGGTTAATTAAACCTAGTTTATGTTAAATTTAATTAGTTAATTAGACTTAATATGGGTTAAGTCTAATGGTTTAAGGTTAATTAAACCTGGTTTAGGTTAGGTTCAATTAGTTAATTAGACTTAATATGGGTTAAGTCTAATGGTTTAAGGTTAATTAAACCTAGTTTAGGTTAGGTTTAATTAGTTAATTAGACTTAATATGAGTTAAGTCTAATGTTTTAAGGTTAATTAAACCTAGTTTAGGTTAAATTTAATTAGTTAATTAGACTTAATATGGGTTAAGTCTAATGGTTTAAGGTTAATTAAACCTGGTTTAGGTTAGGTTTAATTAGTTAATTAGACTTAATATGGGTTAAGTCTAATGGTTTAAGGTTAATTAAACTCCGGTTTAGGTTAAATTTAATTAGTTAATTAGACTTAATATGGGTTAAGTCTAATGGTTTAAGGTTAATTAAACCTAGTTTAGGTTAGGTTTAATTAGTTAATTAGACTTAATATGGGTTAAGTCTAATGGTTTAAGGTTAATTAAACCTAGTTTAGGTTAGGTTTAATTAGTTAATTAGACTTAATATGGGTTAAGTCTAATGATTTATGGTTAATTAAACCAAGTTTAGGTTAGGTTTAATTAGTTAATTAGACTTAATATTGGTTAAGTCTAATGATTTATGGTTAATTAAACCTAGTTTAATTATGGTTTAGTTTAATTAAAAGAACTTAATTTGGATTAAGTTCATTTAGTTAATGGTTGATTAAACATAATTTAATTAAGGTTTAGTTTAATGAAATGAACTTAATTTGGGTTAAGTTCATTTAGTTAAAGGTTAATTAAACCTAATTTGATTAAGGTTTAGTTTAATTAAATGAACTTAATTTGGATTAAGCTTATTTAGCTAAAGGTTAATTAAACCTAATTTGATTAAGGTTTAGTTTAATTAAATGAACTTAATTTGGATTAAGCTTATTTAGCTAAAGGTTAATTAAACCTAATTTGATTAAGGTTTAGTTTAATTAAATGAACTTAATTTGGATTAAATTCATTTAGTTAAAGGTTAATTAAACCTAATCTAATTAATATTAAGTTTAATTAAATGAACTTAATTTGGGTTAAGTTCATTTAGTTAAAGGTTAATTAAACCTAATCTAATTAAGGTTTAATTATTATTTAAACCTAATTTAATTAAGGTTTAAGTTGGTTAAGTAAGTTTAATGTAAGTTAAACTTAGTTAGTATTTAATTGTTGTTTAACCTAATTTAAGTAAGGTTTAAGTGAGTTAACTAGGTTTAATAAGGGTTAAACCTAGTTTTAGGGTTTAATGATGCTTAAACCTAATGTAAGTAAGGTTTAAGTAAGTTAACTAGGTTTAATAAGGGTTAAACCTAGTTTAGGGTTTAATTATGCTTAAACCTAATGTAAGTAAGGTTTAAGTAAGTTAACTAGGTTTAATAAGGGTTAAACCTAGTTTAGGGTTTAATGGTGATTAATTAGCCTTAAATATGTTTTTAAAACTAATTAATGTTTGTTTATTATTAAACCTAATGTTTTTAAGGCTTAATTATGGTTAATTAAGTTTAAAGTTTACCTAAATCTAATTAAAACTTATTTTAAACCCTATATGATTAGAATTTAAAATATTAACTAAGTTTAAAATGATTAAACTTAATTAATGAAGCTTTCTTTTTTTATTAACTTTAAATTTTAGCCATAAATTAAATTAAATTTTAAACAGGCTAAAATTTATCATCTTGAAATGTATATTTGTGTCCCTTAGCTTCTTAACTGATTTTGGGTTTTTATTTTCTTATTTTTCCATTTTTATAATAATTATTAAAAATAATCATAAAATACAATGGAAATTAGAAAATGATATCATAGACAACTTCCCTAGTCATGGAAAAATCAAGGAATGTGTGCAATGAAATGAAGATCTTTCTGTGAAAAATTTATAATTTTGTAAATTATAAATAATTTTTAATAATTAAATTACTCTGAGGGGTATTTAATTAATTAAAAATTAAATATAAATAAAAATTATATTTTTTTTATTCCGCATTGTAGTGCTCACTGTCCTGAGCACATGACTATTTTTATTTTATTTTTTCGATTTTTATTTAAAAAGATATGGATTTTTGATTATTTTAAGGTTTCACTGGATTTAAATAAATCCAAATGAAATCTTAATTCCCTGATGAAGACGCGTGTCCTCGGATCCGTCGAAACGCAGTTGATCCGCTGTGCGGATCCAAACAGCGGAGCCAGGGAGATTAAATCACAGCCGTCCGTTTCCAAAACACAGAAACGGACGGCATCCGTCCATCATCTTCCTCCTGGTTCAACTTACGCACCGTCCATGTTCTAAACACAAAATCTCGGTCAATTCACAACGAATTTGATTGATTTTTGTTTCTAGAGCTTCATCTAGAGATGAGGAACACATCCATACGGATTTGATAGGATTTTGAAATGATTTGTTTCACAAAGTGTGAAACCCGAGCTTAATCTAGGTCAAGTGAACCATACCTTGGCCTCAGTAGATGGAATTTCGATTTGAATAGCTCCACACCTTCGTCACGACCTCAGCAAGCTTGCCCTAGCTTCAATTTAAAGTGAAGTAGAGTCTGGATATGATTTCGTTCTCGAGGTACCTCGGCTTGAAAAACTGAGTTTGAAAATTGGTTTGGAGGCTATGAGGATGTCTGATTTTGATTGGGTATACCTTCGTTCAGTCCCTAGATGGATTTAGGATAGTTAATTTGAGGATTTGTGGAGTTTGATTTCAAAACCTAGTTTGTCCTGGTTTTGGGCTGATTTAGGTGCTCTCGGGTTGGGTAAATTAGGGAGAGACAGTGAGTTTGAGGGCCTGATTTTGGTGGTGTTCAATTTCTTAGGTCTTAAGCAACAACTTTGATGTTGAGGGTTTCTGGATTTGAGCAGTGTATAGGGTCTTGGAACTTCCTCTCCCTCACCTGGTTTTTAGCTCTCGGGTTAGCTCATTTCAGCTGGTTTTTTGGGGTTTTGAGGCTAGTTGGAGGCTGGATTTTGATTGGGATTGATCCCTAAAATCTTAGGGAGTAAATTTGCTAATGGAATTGGGTAGAGTTTTGGCTGCTATTCCTCTCTTCTCCTCTCTTGCTTAGGCTCGGGTTAGGTCTCTTTTATAGCCATGGGGGAGCTTTGGCAGTGCTTAGGCTGGCCGGGAATCATCTGGGGGAGATGATATTTTCCTCATTAATGTCTTGGAGATAGAATTCGGCTGAGGAGATAAGGGAATTGTAAAATTCCAAGCATTTCCATCATATGCTCAACCATAGTAAGGATTGAATTCAAATGGTGGCCTAGTGCCATTGGCTCATTAGTGGAGGTGTAGAGATTGGCTCAAAGCCGTAATTCGGTCGCCCTAAGTGAGTCATCATGTGTTCATTCAATGGTTATAAGGAAAGAATGCCACATAAACTAGCTTACTCATTCCATGCATAAAGACTCATCATGGTGTTTAACCATGGTGCAAAGGGGAGTTTATGCTTTGTTCCTCTTTTATTGGATGGCCAAGGAGGTGGGGGATATGCTTTGGTGTTGGCCAGCCACATCATCCTATGGAATGGGTGATTCACACTTTGAAATGGAGAGGAAAGTGCCACTTCAAAAAAATGTCATAATTTGGTTTAACTCATGGTTAACCATGATGGTTCATGAGTCTATCATGTGTCAATGTGTCTTATGAGGGGTCTAATGGGTTATGGGGAACCTATTAAATAACCCTTCATAATTTAATTTGATTTAAAATTTATTATGAGAATTTTTATATCACACGTGATGTTATATATAAAAATGTCCCTTTATGTTCTTTTTAATTTAATTTCCACTTTAATTAAATATGTTATTAATTAAAAATGGTTGGAAATTATTTTATTAATCAATTTATTAATTTTAATTAATTATTTGATTAATAATTTTTCTTTTTTAAGTTACAGGTTTAATTTCATCATTTCTTTAAACCCTTGTATTTTAATTAATTAAAAATTAATTAAAATTTTAAATATTTATTTTATTAATCAATTAATTAATTTGAGATTAATTATTTGATTAATATTTGTCATTTATTGATTTAAAGGTTAGAATTTGTCATATTTTAACCCTTTTTAATTATATTTTAGCTTAATTAATTTAAAAAAATTAATTAAAACTTCAAATGTTATTTTATTAATCAATTAATTAATCAAAATGATTTGAAATTAATTATTTGATTAATCTTTAATTTTATCATTTTTGGTTCAAATTAGGCATTTTGGCCCGGGTTAACCCAAGTTGACCCAGGTTGACCTAAGTTGACTCAAGTTGACTGAAGTTGACTTGGGTTGGTCAATTTGAGTTTAGAAATGTCAAATGTGTCATTTTCAACCTTGTCATGGTTGATTTGGTCATATCATTAATGATTTTGTCAATTTAGGATGTAATTTGGCTTTTTTATTATAATAGGTTAAATTGGGTTAATTTTGGATTAAAGTGGGATTTTGGTGAAGCTTTAAGTTCAAATATTGGATATAGTAAGTTAAGGTTTTGTTTGTGGGAATATTAGGAAGATTTTAAATTTTATTTTGGAGAAAATGGAGAAGTTTTGAGTTTGTTTTAGACTTAAATTTTGTTTAAGTGAAAATAGGGAATTTTGCTTTAAATTGGATTTAGGTAAAGTTTAGATTCAGATATTGGGTAAAGTAAGTTAGAGTTCTGTTTATAAAAATTTTAAGAAGATTTTAAAATTTATTTTGAAAAAATGGAGGAGTTTTAAGTTTGTTTTGGATAGTTTGAGTTTATTAAATTAATTAAGAAAATTTGGATTTTTAGAGTTTGAATATTTTTAGAAAACGTTTGGGAATAAATTAGGGTCAACTTAATGTAAATATTTGTTCATGGGATAATTATGAAGGACTTAAAACAAATTTGGGGAAAATTGGGTGACATTTAGTATTGTTTTGGATGGGTTAAGTTATTTAATTGATTTACAGGTCAATTTGGGATTTTTCAATCAAGTTGGGTTAAATTGACAAAATCAATGTAAGTGATAGTTGAAGAAAATGATGTGGATAATATTTTTGATTTTCTGAGATTTTCTGGGAATTTTTGGAATTTTGAAAATTTTTTGCCATAAAGGGCATTTTGGTCATTTTGGGGTAAAGTTGGGATTTTGGTCAGAACTTTGATTTAAAGACCCGAGGTGGTTTAGGAAGAAATTTAGAGTCAAACAAAAGTGTCTGGGGTCATTTTTTATTATTCTGAAAGGCTTTATGAGTCTCAGAATGATTTTTAAGTATCTGTTACTTTGGCTACGAGGAGCTCAAAAGTAACTCGGAAGTATGGCATGTTTATAGTCAAAATTCATCATTTGACGAGAGGAACATCCTCGAATGATTTTCAGAGTTTTATAGACAAACATTAGCTTTAGAAAGTCAATGTTAATAGACTTCTTTACTTAAAATTGACCTTTATAAAAGTGAGGTCAACAGACTTTTTGGTCAGATATTGACTTATTGAGTCTAAAATTGGTCACTAGGTCAAAAATTGATTATTTTGACCAAAATTAAATTTTTTGTCAAAAGTTTACCCATTGGGTCAATGGGGTGGCATTGGGTCAGAAATTGACCATTTTGACCAAAGTTG
>CM040429.1:117235858-117240858 GCA_022702705.1 Papilionanthe hookeriana x Papilionanthe teres | reverse complement strand
CTATGAAACCGCTTAAATGGTCCGTTGATTTCGACCCGCGAGCCGAATCCCCTACCATTCCGATCCGGATACGTCCGCCCGGCTTGAAAGTTCATCACTTTAAGCCTCAATTTCTATTTTCAATTGCAGGGATTTTCGGGAAACCTCTACGTATCGATCTTCCTACCAAAGATTTAGATGGTTCCCGACCAACTACCGCTAGGTTTCTTGTAGAACGGGACATTACTCAATCACTCCCCGATGAGATGCGGATTGGGTCCTCTTATAATGGGTATTGGGTTAAGCCTATTCTTGAATGACACCCCTTATACTATCCTCATTGTAGGATGTTTGGGCACAGTGCTGCTCAATGCTATCACTTGCACCCTGAGCTCAAGAGAGTTAGTATAGAGAAACCTAAAGCTAGTTCCATCCACATCAATCTTCATTTGGATCCCAGCACTGTGTCGGTTGAGGTGCCTGGGAATATTGTTGAACATGACCTTGAGGGAGAAGGCTTGGTGGATGAGGGTGTTCATATGACCCCTCCTGTCATTGAAGAGCCGGTTCCCACTGTTGCTGAGGGTAGTACTAGGTTGAAGGATATTGTGGTGAACCCTTCTATACCTGGTATCACTGATTCTGATAACTTTACTGTTGAGATCAATCAGGTTAATGATGTTAACGATGGGGTTTATGTTCCTTTAGTACATCTTGGGGAGGGTGTTGTGGGGAAACAACCTGTTAATGTAGTTTGCTCTGCTCCTAAACATCCCACCTCGATGATGTCGGAGGCCGACACTTTAATTCGACATGCAAGTTTGGGTGATGTCCCTTCTATTTTGGAACCTCGGTTGACAACTGTCTCTGAGCTCCTTGGAGAGGAATGGGTGGTGCAAAAGTCCCACCGTAGAAGGAAAAAAGGATCTTACGAATTGACCAACCTAGGGATTTGGTGTGACATTGAAGGAAGCAAAAATTATCACTCTGAGAAAGAATGTAGACTAACCCGAACTAGGGCTCCTAGGGAGGGCTCCTTGTCTATACATGTTTAATATCCTAATCTGGAATATCAGGGGAGTTGCGGATCCTTACTCCGTTGGTAGATTGAAATTGTTGACAAGGATCATAAGGTCAATATGTTCGCTATTTTGGAGCATATAATTTCTTCTAATGAGCTTCGCGTGATGGGAAAATTTAAGCTGTTTTCTTGCTTCCAGAATTGCTTTAATAAAATTTGGTTTTTTTGGCGAAAGCATATTTCTCTAGAAATTGTTGTGGATGATGGCCAATTCATTCATACTTATTTTTCTATTGATGAATTCTCAGGTTGGTTAACTATTGTTTACGCTAGCACTCGCCTTTCCGCTCGACATGAGTTGTGGAGGAAAATTACTGATATAGGTAGTATTATCCCGGATAGATGGATGGTGGGAGGAGATTTTATTATGGTTATGAATAACTGTGAAAAGTTGGGCGGCCGTCGCCCTGACGCTTCTCTCATGAATAGGTTCGGGGAGGTTATGGCCGATGCGGGCCTGTCGCATTTGGGGTTTGCTGGATCCAGATTTATCTAGAAGAGAGGTAAAGTTTTTGAACGTCTGGATAGGTGTTTTGCTAATCAAGCCCGGATGTCTTCTTATGGGTTCACTCGAGTTCAACATCTTTGTAGTTCGGGCTCCGATCATAAACCTCTATTGCTTTCTTTTAATCATTTTAAGAAAACCGCTAATTATCACTTCCATTATTTAAATGTCTGGTCTAGACATGAGGGTTTTTTATGGTTGGTTAAGGATAATTGGAAAATTGATGACATTGGGAATGTGTGGTTTTGTCTGTGGAAATTACATAAGAAGGTGGCTTTCGCTTTGAGGACTTGGAATTGGAATGTGTTTGGTGATATTCACGCCAAGGTCCGCAATGCCGAGCAACGGTTATGGATCTTCAAGCGATCGATGAAGCTACTAGTGAAGTTATGTCTCGCCTTCATGTGGCACACTCTAATTTATTGGAAGCTTCGCTTTGGGAGGAGGATTATTTGCAAATGTATGCGGTGAGGTTCTATTTGCTCAAGGCGATAGAAATACAAAGTATTTCCATGCTCAGTATTAAGCAACGTCGGCCAATAAGAATATTGTTCGCATTAAGAATGACCGTGGTCGTTGGCTTACTGATATTTAGGATTTGGGGAATTATGCAGTTAGTTACTTCACTGACATTTACACTGCTCGAGAGACTACGGGTTCCATCGATGCTCGCTTGTTAAATGATATGAGAGGCTATACAAAGAATCTTGACCTTTCTGGTATTCCTACAGCTGATGAGGTTTATGATGCTTTAAAAGATATCAACTCTAATAAAGCGTCGGGTCCGGACGGTTTTACCGCTGATTTTTACATTAAATGTTGGAGCATTGTAAAGAGAGATGTGATCCATGCCATTCAGAGTTTTTTATGGGTGAAACGCCGGGTAAATATTTCTCTTCTGCCACGATTGTCCTTATCCCCAAGTCTACACAAAAGACGTCTTGGGACCACTTCCATCCTATTTTGCTTACTTCGGTAATCTCCAATGTCATTAGTAAAATTATGGTGAAACGCATTCAACCCCACCTCAATCATATCATTTCTTCTAACCAATCGGCCTTCATCCAGGGTAGGAGTATCACGGATAATATTATGTTAGCCCAGGAGATTATACATGATATCGATAAGAAGTGTCGTGGTGGCAATATGGTCCTTAAGCCGGATATTCATAAAGCTTATGATTCCGTTAGTTGGCATTTTATAATCGAAGTTCTTAAAGCAAGAGGATTTTCTCGTTGCATTTTGCCAACTTATTCTCAATTGGCTTCGTTGCAATCACTATAGCATTCTCATTAATGGTAATTCATATGGCTTCTTTAATGCCACCCGGACATCGCGGCAGGCGATCCTCTTTCCCCCACTATATTTATCTTGGTGTTTGACTATTTCTCTCGGATGCTTGAGGATTTATATGGTTGTGACCCGTCGGTTCACTACTCTACTAAGTCATCTGTGGTGGTCTCGCATTTAGCCTATGCTTACGATGTCGTTATTTTCTCTAATGCCTGTAAGAATAGTATCAGGAAAGTTTATCACTTACTTATAAAATTCCAGGATCTCTCAGGCCTTTCTTTTAGTGTTAATAAATGTAATTTGTACTTTGGTAAGATTGCTGATCGGCAGAAGGTTTTATGGGCTGGGCAGTACACGAGGTTTCAATGCTCGGTGCTTCCTATTAAATATCTTGGGGTCCAAGCTTTCTTAAGGGGAGAATGAAACAAACTCAATTTGATGAGGTGGTGGAGAAGATTAAAAATAGGATTAATGATTGGAGGAACAACTTTTTGTCCTTTGGTGGCCGCATTACCTTGATTAGAAGTATCATCATGAGCAAGCCAATACACGGGTTACAAGTACTTCAAATTAAGAAGAGCACCCAAACTGTCTTAGAAAAATGTCTCAATAAATTTTTATGGGTCGGTGGTTTTTCTGGGAGGAAGTGGTGTCCTTGGAAGAAGCTATGTAAACCTATTAGTGGGGGTGGACCAGGTTTTAAGGAGCTTCAAGACATTGCCGACATTGGCTCGTTTAAGCATTGGCCGAATTTTCGCCTGGGGAAGTCCTTGTGGGCCTCTTTTATGCATGGAAAGTATTGTAAGACCTCTCATCCCGCGCTTGCTATTTCGAAGAAGGGTGATTCTATTTTATGGAATAGACTTCTTCGTATTTGGGATTGGGCTAAGGATCTCATTTTTTGGGATTTGGGTTGCGGTAATATTTCCTTTTGGCATGATTCTTGGGCTCAGATCTCTTTGCAACAGAGTGAGCATTTCAATGATAATTTGGTCGTATCGGACACGTGGATCGATGGCCACTAGAACATGCCTCTTTTACATAATTTGGTGGGGGTGGATATGACTATTTACATCTCTACCATTCCTATTGATCCTCAAAAGCCTGACTCCCCAATTGTCAAGATCTGTCCTATCATCTCTATTTCTAAATCTGTTTATCTCTATTTGCATCATTTTCAGGATACCCAGTGGGCTAGGGGTATTTGGTCTTCTGCTCTTACCCCATCTATATCGTTTTTAGCATGGAGGATTTTCCACCATCTTCTTCCCTGTAATGATATCCTCAATCTTAAAGGTTTAAGGCTCGCATCGAGGTGTGTTTTTTGTCAGGAAGCAGAGGAATCTTTGGATCACATTTTCTTTACTTGTGCTTATGCTTTGCAAATTTGGCGGAAAGGGGGATTTGGTTTGGCACGTGTCTGTCCTCGGGTCATAATCTGACCACTACTGTAACCCGGAGCGGCAACAAGTAAATTTTTACCAAATTTATCCCTTTATTCTATGTTGGTTTATTTGGATGGCTCACAACGATATCAAGCATGTGGGGAAGTCTATACATTATGACACCGTGTTATATAATATTATTGCGTACAGTAAAAGGGTTTTCATATTCGGGGGTATGAAGAGGGATTTCTTCTCTAGCATTCCATACTTTGATAATTTTGAGTTGTCCTCTTCTATACCGGCGAGGGCCTCGCAACTCCCGACATTGGTGAGATGGCGGACTCCCCCGACGGGGTGGGTTAAGTTTAACATAGATGGGAGTTGGAAACCTGATTCCGCCTGGTGGTGTTTCTTGAAATGCTAATGCTAAGTGCCTTTTATTCTTTACTTCACCCAGTTGTTCTGATTCGCCTTTGGAAGCGGAGGCTCAGGCCATTTTAATGGTTGTCTCTATCTCTGCTCTTATGAATTGGAATTTTTGGAGGTCGAGACGAACTCTAGTGCTATGGTTGAGTGTTTTAATGACGTTAAAGTGGTGCCTTGGGAAATTATTTATTATATCAACCGAATTAAATATGTTTCCTCGCATATGCAAATTGCTTGCCGATTTATTTATCGCGAGGGTAATAAATCTGCGAATTGGCTTGCTCGCCTTGGCTCTTCGACGAGGCAAATTCAGAGTTGGTTCTCGTCCCAC
>CM040429.1:117213358-117230858 GCA_022702705.1 Papilionanthe hookeriana x Papilionanthe teres | reverse complement strand
AAAGTTAATTTTAGTCAAAATGGTCAACTTCTGACATAATGACCTACTCGTTGACCCAACGGCTCAACTTTTGACCAAAAATTTTATTTTAGTCAAAATAATTAATTTTTGACCTAATGACCAAAATAGTCAATTTTTTAAATTAATGACAAATTATTGACCCAATAAATCAATCTCTGACCAAAACGTCAACTTTGGACAAAATGGTTAATGATTGACCCAATGACAAACCCATTGCCCAATAAGTCAAATTTTGACCAAAAAGTCAATTTTGGTCAAAATAATCAATTTTGACCTAATGACCACCCATCGACCAAATAAGTCAACTTTCGACCAAAAAGTCAACTTTAGTCAAAATGGTCAATTTTTGACCCAATGATCAACCCATCGACTAAATCGGTCAAATTTTGACCGAAAAGTCAACTTTTAGGTCAAAATGGATAGCTTTTGACCTCACGACCAATTATCGACCTAAAAGTAAATCTCCGACCAAAAAGTCAACTTTGGTCATAATTATCAATCCTCGACCCAATGACAAACCCATCGACCCAACATGTCAACCTTCGAACAAAAAGATAACTTTGGTCAAAATGGTAAATCCTTGACCCAATAACCAACCCACCGACCCAATAGATCGACTTTTGTCCAAAAAGTCAATTTTGGTCAAAAAAAGTAAATTTTTTACATAATTGCCAATTATTGACCCAATAGGTCAACTTTTGAAAAAAAAAGCCAATTTTGGTCAAAATTACAATTTTTTACCTAATGACCACCTCATCGATCCAAAAGGTCAACTTTTACCAAAAAGTCAAATCAAGTTAAAATGATCAATTTCGACACAATGACCTAAATGTCAACTTTGGTGAAAATGGTCAATCTTTCATCCAATGACCAACCCATCGACCCAATTTGATAACTTTCGACTAAAAAGTCAACTTTGCCAAAATAGTTAATCTTCGACCCAATGACCAACCTATCAATCTAATAAGTCAACTTTCGACCAAAAAGTCAATTTTGCTCAAAATTATCAATTTTCGATCTATCGACCGCCTCATCGACCTAAATAGTCAAATTTCGACCAAAAGACTACTTTGGTCAAAATTGTCAATCCTTAACCAAATGACCAACCCATTGACCCAATATGTCAACTTTGACCAAAAAGTCAATTTTGATTAAAATAGTCAATTTTTACCCTAATGACCAATTTTTTACCTAGTAAACCAATCTCGATCCCAAAAGTCAACTTTGGTCAGGATGGTTAATCTTTGACCTAATGCCCAACCCATTGACCCAATAGGACATCTTTTGACCAAAAAGTCAACTTTAGTCAAAATGATCAATCCTTAACCTAATGACCAACCTATCGGCTTAATAGACAACATTCGACCAAAAAGTCAATTTCGTAAAAAATAAAAAAATTGAATTAATGACCAATTATCGACCCAATAAGTCAATCTCTCGACTAAATAATAACTTTAGTCAAAATGGTCAATCCTTGATCCAATGACAAACTCATACACCCAATAGGTCAACTTTTGAGCAAAAAGCCAATTTTGGTCAAAATAATCAATTTTTGACCAATTGACCACCCATTGACCCATAGGTCAACTTTTGACCAAAAAGTCAACTTTGGTCAAAATGGACAATTTTTGACCCAATGACCAACCCATCGACCTAACAGTCATCTTTCGACCAAAAAGTCATCTTCGGTAAAAAATGGTCAACTTCTTGATCCAATTACCAACACATAGGCCAAATATGTCAACTTTTGACCAAAAAGTCAACTTTAGTCAAAATGGTCAATTTCTAACCAAATGACCTCCCCGTTCACCCAATGGGTTAACTTTTGACCAAAAATTCAATCTTGATCAAAATAGTCAATTTTTAACCTATTGACCAATTAATGACCAAATAAGTCAATCTCTGACCAAAAAGTTAAATTTTGTCAAAATAATCATTCCTTCACCCGATGATAAACACATTGATCCAACAGGACAACCTTTGACTAAAAAGTCAATTTTGGTTAAAATAGACAATTTTTAACCTAATGACAACCCATTAACCCAATAGATCAACTTTCGACCAAAAAGTCAACTTTGGTCAAAATGGTATGTATATATATATATATATAAATTTATATAATATTATTTGTTCATTTTAAATATTTTAAGTATAAGTATATTATTTATAAATATAATTTAAATAAAAAAATATTTAATAGTTAAATAAATTATAAATAAAATATCATTATATGTATATATAAATAAATAAATAAATAAATATATACATATATATATATATAATAGTATTTTTTTTATTTTAAATATTTAAGTATAGTATATTATTTATAAATATAATTTAATTGTAAAAATATTTAATAATTAAATAAATTATAAATAAAAATGTTGGGTCAATGGGTTTATCATTGGGTCAAGGATTGACCATTTTGACCAAAGTTCACATTTTGGTCAAAAGATGACCTATCGGGTCAATGGGTCGAGCATTAGGTCAAAGATTAACCATCTTGACCAAAGTTGATTTTTTTGTTAAAGATTGGTTTATCAGGTCAAAATTCGTCATTAAGTCAAAAATTAACTATTTTAATCAAAATTGATCGCTTAATCAAAAGTCGACTTATCGGATCAATGAGTTGGTCATCGAGTTAAGGATCGACTATTTTGACCAAAGTTGTCTTTTGGTCGAAAATTTGACCTATTTAGGTGAATAAAGCGATCAATGAAGTCAAAAATCGACAATTTTGAGCAAAATCGACTTTTTGGTCAAAAGTTAACCTATCGGTCAATATGTTGGTCATCGGTCGAGGATTAACCATTTTGGCCAAAGTTGACTTTTTAGTAAAAAGTTAACAAATCGGGTCAATTGATTGGTCATTGGATGAAGGATTGAACATTTTCACCAAAGTCGACATTTAGGTCATTGTTATCAAAATCGACCATTTTGACCAAATTTGACTTTTGGTCAAAAGTCGACTTTTCGGGTCAACGAGGGGTCATTAAGTTGAAAATCGACTTTTTTTCAAAAGTCGACCTAATGAGTCAATAATTGGTAATTATGTCAAAATTTACTATTTTAACAAAATTGACATTTTAGTTAAAACTCGATCTATTGGGTCAGTGGGTTGGTTATTGGGTCAAGGATTGACAATTATGACTAAAGTTGAGATTTTGGTCAACAATTTACTTATTGGGTTAATAATTGATCATTAGGTCAAAAATTGTCTATTTTGACCAAAAAGTTGACTTTTTTGTCAAAATTTGACCAATTTGGCCAGCGGCTGTTTGTCATTGGGTGAAGGATTTATTATTTTGACAAAAATTAACTTTTTGGTCACAGATTGACTTATTTGGTCATTAATTGGTCATTAGGTCAAAAATTGACCTACATACCAATTAATGACCAAATAATGACGATTTATATATATGTATATATATGTATATATATATATATATATATATATATATATATATATATATATATATATATATATATATATATATATATATATATATATATATATATATATATACGGATATAAATTTATTTGTTTATAATTTATTTAACTATTAAATATTTTTATGATTAAATTATATTTTTAAATAATATACTATACTTAAAATATTTTAAATAAAAAATAATATTAAATAAGTATATATATATAAATAAATTAAATATATATATATATATATATATATATATATATATATATATATATATATATATTTAATTATACTTTTTTTAACTATTAAATATTTTTATAATTTAATTATATTTATAAATAATATACTATACTTAAAATATTTTAAATAAAGTAATAATATTAAATAAATTTATATATAAATATATATATATATATATATATATATATATATATATATATATATATATATATATATATTTATTTATTTATTTATTTATCATTTTTTTAATCTGTTAAATAATTTTAAAATTAAATTATATTTATTAATAATATATTATACTTAAAATATTTAAAATAAAAAAATAATATTAATTATATTTTTTTATATAAATAAATATATATTTATGTACCTCTCTATATATATATTTATTTATAATTTATTTAACTATTAAATAGTTCTATAATTAAATAATATTTCTAAATAATATACTATACCTAAAATATTTAAAATAAGAAATTATATAATATAAATATTTATTTATACACATTTATATCTATTTATTTATAATTTATTTAACTATTAAAATTTTTCATAATTAAATTCTATTTATAAATAATATACTATACATAAAATATTTAAAATAAAAAATTATATTATATAAATCTATTTATATATATATATATATATATATATATATATATATATATATATTTATATATATCGATTCATATATTTTTATTTATAAGATATTTAATTATTAAATAATTTTTTAATTATATTAAATTTATAGATAATATACTATAGTTAAAATATTTAAAATAAAAAAGTAAGATTAAATAAAAATATATATATATATATATATATATATATATATATATATATATATATATATATATATATATATATATATATATATATATATATATATATATATATATATATATATAATTTATTTAACTATTAAATATTTTTATAATTAAATTACAATTATAAATAATATACTATACTTAAATTATTTAAAATATAAAAATAATATTATATAAAATTATATATATATATATATATATATATATATATATATATATATATATATATATATATATATATAATTATTTATAATTTATTTAATTATTAACAATTTTTATAATTAAATTATATTTATAAATAATATCCTATACTTAATATATTTAAAATAAAATAATAATATTAAATAAATTTATATATATATATATATAAATTTATATATTTATATATACCTATATATATTTTTTATAATTTACTTAACTATTAAATATTTTTATAATTAAATTATATTTATAAATAATAAACTATAGTTAAAACATTTAAAATAATATATATATATATATATATATATATATATATATATATATATATATATATATATATATATATATATATATATATACTATGTATATATTTATATATATATATTTATAATTTATTTAACAATTAAATATTTTTATAATTAAATTATATTTATAAATAATATACTATACTTAAAATATTTAAAATTAAAAAATAATATTAAATAAATTTATATATATATAAATAAATATATATATTACTGCTCACTTCCACATTGCCCACCGGTTCATTTATCCTGGAAGGTAATAGATCCGCTAAACGGCTTGCTAGGCTTGGTTCGTCGAGCAACCAAATTGTGGCAGAGTAAGCTCCCACCCTCTGCCTTAAAAATTTTAATTAACGGGGATAATATCGATGCCACTTAGACTTCATGTGCTTGTCATCTCTTTCGTTGGATTTCTATATTTATATATACCTATGTATTTGAGATCCAAGTTATATTGTGTAGCTAATTATTGCTGGAGGAAGGTTCCAGGTGGTATTTTCACACTTCCAGCTTCCCCCCACTCTGCCGTTGGTTTAGGTGGCTTCCGGGCCTCTTCTTTCTTCCCTTATATATATATAAGGCCTCTTCTTGCTTCCCTTTTATATATATATAGACACACGCACACATGTATTTTTAGCTTTTACATTCTTTTTGCTGGAACTGTCTTTGGAAACTTTGTTTTGCTTGGGGTCATGTTGACTAGTTCACCTTCTGGGAGGTTATATTGTTCGGTTGGATGAGCATTGTTTATTTTTCTTGTTTTCATTAAGAGCTTATATTTCAACTTTCAGCGACACGGGGCACCTTGCGAAGTGACGATGCTCATGTCTCAACCATGTTGATCTCCACATATTCGTCATCCATGAATTCCGACGAATCGACTTCATCTCCAAACTTTTCTTCTCTTTCTCTTGCTAATCGTTGAATGTCGGTTCTTAGCTTTTCCATAGCTTTCTCATGCGATGGCTGTTGGATTTTTCCTTCTTGGGAGTCCCCTTCATCGTAGTGGCGCTCTCTTCGGACTCGAGTCTCCTAACGAGACTTTCCTTTTCAGGTCGTTTTTTCGGTCTTAATTGGCCAGTAGTAGGACGCCATACCATCCTTCTAGCAGCGAAGGCCTAGGACCGAATGGTCTTTGTCGGTCGAATGTTTGGAAGGTGGTATCCTCACGATACAGCAAGCACGAGCAATAGCAGTGCTGGACGCTTTCTTCTTATTCGGCTTTGCAATGGCGCTAACGGGTTCTACTCGCGGCCCAAGACGGAACTTTGTTGGCATCCGCCCTATCCTTCTTAAAATCTCTGATACGGGACATTTCTCTTTCTTTGCTAACTTCTACTATCACGATCTGAGTCGAGCAAATGGTGTAATCCTAGCCCTTTTCTTTCGGCTTGTTGCTATAATATGCAGGTTGAGGTAATGTGGAAGCAATCTTGCGGACATTTTCCTCGTCAGCTGCGGCGGAGGGATGGAATCTACTTCCTCCCCAAAAGCGGTGCATACTCGAGCAATGGTATGTACTCGGGCAATGGTGTGTACTCGGGGATCTCTTAAGAAAGCGACTTGACAGCTCGCCTTTACGGCAATCTTTCTACTTACATTTTCTCCTGCGAGTCCGTGTTAGGAGTGGAACCCTTGAAATTTGGACCCAATTTCAAAAACGAGAAGGTCTCATGAGGAATGTTGTACCCTCCGCTGTAACGGGCTCCATTACAAACTTTGACTTCCTTCCCCTTTAGTTTTAGCGGGAGCCGGGGGTAGGTGCGAGGAGACGACTGGGCGGTGGGGGTAGAGACACTAGTCCTCCTACGAACAACAGTATTCCTCTCAGCCCTGGAGACCCTTCGCAGGGGAGGGAACTCTTGAGCTGACTTCAGGTTGAGTCCAATCACGGGCTCTTCGAGTTTCGACATTTTGTCCATTAGTGTGAAGAGGTGACGTGACGATCTTGACATCTGTGTTGCCAAATCCTTGTCCAAAACGGATGATCCTTTGTCGGGCAGCTCATCCTTGTAAACAGCGAAGTCCAGTCCATTGGTGAAGGAGAAGATTAACTTTGGGGCATCCATTTTACGCGGCGATTTCCTGTCTCGGTCAGTTATACACTTTGCTTGTCATCGTAAAGTTTAGGACGAAAAAAAGAGTCCGAACACATTTTCTGCGTTTATGTTAGTGCATTTGTGATTTATAAAAAGAGGTTGTTTATTAGATAGTTCGTTTGTTAGAAACAAGACGATTAAGGAAAAGGATTATAGAAAAGGTAAAGGGCACGATTTAAATTGGAAAGGAAGAAAGTCTTATGCAAGACTTCTCAACTCGAAGGACCGCTCATAGCTAACACCTATTGGGGGTCCACCCTACCTTAGAAAGAGGTAAAAGAGGATCTCGGAACCTCTCTGTTTAGGGGTGTCTAAACAGTGGCTCCTAAATCCGAGAGGTGTTGGCTATACTCATTCAAGACAGAAATGAACGTAGTATGTCAACAGGAGAATGATAGTTTTGATCCACTAGGGATATGGACCCACTATCGATTTATGAAAGCAAAACCATCTAATTAAAATGGAGAGAGGAACTAATCCCCAGTGGAGTCGCCAGAAATTGTCGGCAGATTTTTAATTTAATTTAAATATATATATATATATATATATATATATATATATATATATATATAGTTTAAAAGATAGCATTTGATTTTGAAAGTAATTTAAGTTAAAAAGTTTTAGATATGAAATCAAACCGATCTCACGTCCCAAATAGTTTATATAAACGAGCACCGCACCACAAACCGTGTATCTATCCCAAAGAATAGACACACTTGCTTGTTGATGGGGCTCGATTAAATAAACTATGAAATCTTATTCTTATCCGTTTGATGCAGAACCAATTATATAAGCCCACAAGTTCCCCTACTTAATATAAATGAATTAAGCAAGGTTTATATTTCTGGGTTCTTAAAGTTCCACAGCAAAGGGCAAGCCCCTATAGTTAATTACATCTTAAATGACGAAATCATTTAGAAAACTCTAAATAATAGTCAATTGATTTTGCTCTCGATAATTTCAAAGTTTAAGGTTTCAAAAGGATTGAATTTTTGGAATTTCAAATGAGGAATGGATCAAATTTGGAACGGTTAATTTTCAGAGGAGTCAATGGAAGAGGAGTAGGAGAAGGCGAGGATTCAAGAGGAATCTTGTAGAACCCAAACTATCCTATTGTTTGGCTTCAATTTGAGAATTTCATAATGTTGTAATCTTTGCAATTTTAATTAATTTGGACTTATATTTGTATGATAAAATCATACAAATAGCCTCGAATGTGAGGGTTTTATGCCGTACCAAACAACTACCTCGGAGTCCTAAGACCGGTTAGGGCTTAATATACATGACATGATAATGCAAATGCCTAACGAAAGGTTGAGGATTTATATTGCACTAAGAAAACTACCTCGAAATCTATGGCTTGGTTATTTAATTCTAAGGAAAGTTTTGCGAAGTAGACTCGGGTTTTGGCGATGATGATGGCCGTGCTGCCCACCAAGCTCCGAGCTCCTTGTTGTTGCAGAGGTTTAGTTGTAGAAGGTGAAAATCAAGAGATGAGAAAAGTGTTTTGGTTTAGAGAAAATCTTAAAATCCAAGTGTTTTTTTTTAATGTTTTAATTAAAACAAATCTTAAAGTTGTTTAAACTGAACGGAAGTTAAGATCCACGGTTCCGTCATCCCGACACCTTTATTTTTCATCCAATTCACTTAGTCCAGATGAATTTGCTAAACTCAACTGAATGAGTTCCACACTTTCATCTAGACCGTGGGAAATCCCGTTAGCAACACGTGGGTTACATCATGCGGTATTCCCGATCATTCGACGAGACGTTTTAATTTAGTTGTAATTGTAGTTTTTTGTTGTTGTACATTTTGTGATTAAATTTTGAGTTGTTCTATATTTTGAAATGTTATGACGTTGATTTTTTATCTTGTAATGACTTTTTAATTTAGTTTTGGTTTCAGTTCGGGGACTATCCTAAAGGTTTTGGTTTTCATGCAGCAGTTGTTTATCATGCAAGAAAAGTAAAGTGCGTGCATATAAGTAAATTGCAATAAAGTAAATTGCAATAAATAAAAGCGTACCTGGAGGGTCTTCCCGTCATCCCAAGCTGCACTTAAAACACATGTTAAGGCATTTAAATATTTCAACAAGTACCTAGATAAAGCTAAGGGAAAGGTTTTGGTTGTCTGCGAAGTCTAATCTATGGTAATCATCTCCTATAGCGTCTAGGTTCTTGTGTTTTGGTTTACGGATGACTTTCTTCTCCCAAGAACAATTAAATTCAGTTGTTCTTATAAACATCCTATCATATTGAGGAAGTGCTTAAGACGAGTCTTAAACATCTTTTCAATGCCTCTAGGATTGTTTTAAGTCCAAGATAATTTAATTATACAAGTGAATTAATCATCCAGAGTTTAAATTTTGTTCTCTTGCTCGTTGAATAGGACATTTGAATATCCTATAAGTGAAGTAACACTTCACTTGATGCCTCATTTAAGAGTTATAATAATAAGCTTTACAAAGGGCAAATCAAATTATTAAGTATTTTAATGATTTAAACTTAATGATTTAATTTCAATTTTTGACTTAATTATAAAAGTTAGTTTAAGTTTGGAATAGTGTTCAATTTATTTTAGATTTAATTCTTAATTATTTAATTTAGGTTTGTTGTTAAATGATTTAATTTAATTTAATTCAATTTTAATTCAATTTAATTTAATTTTAATTTAATTTAGTTTGATTTAATTTTAATTTAATTTAATTTAATTTAATTTAATTTAATTTTAATTTAATTTCAATTTAACTTTAATTTAATTTTTAATTTTAAGTTAATTTAATTTTAGTTTTAATTTAATTTTAATTTGATTTAATTTAATTAAATTTTTAATTTGAATTATTATTTTAATTTTTTTTAATTAAGAATTAAGTATTATTAGTGATTTATTTAGGGATTTTTAAATTAAAAAAATAAATATCCTCTTAATAATATCCCTACTTTAATAATTCCAATTTCTATTATTTTTCCAAAATTTCAATTAATTAATTAATTGAAGTTTATTTTAATTATTTTTTGAAATGGTTAGTAGGTTTCTACCCGCAAACATTTAAGTTTCGATCATCTAAAATCAGTTTAAAATCAAACATTTTACCCTCCCTTTTTAATTAATCCTAAAATTTTAATTAAATGTTAAAAATTTTAATTACCATTTGCCCTTCCAAGCAATAATTCTATAACTAACTAAATAAAGCTCAAATGAACTTGAAATTTTATGTAACCTCACTCACATGTGATAAAGACATTAGAGGAGAAAATGTGATTTTTACGTATTTAATTTATTAATCAAATTATTTTTAATGAAAAATAGGGGTTTTCAAGGAAAATTCAATAACATGACCAAAAATGTTTGTCCTTAAGAAAATTTTGAGATGTTCCTAATGACCAGAGGACCATTTGGACCAATTTTGGTGATTTTTTAATTATATTTTATTTATTAGAATTATTTTGAGTTTTGGAGTATTAATTAATTTTAAAATAAAATTAAAGTTGAAAAATGGATTTTATATTTTCTTAAATCTCTCTGAGCTCAAGGAGTTCACAGAAATAAATTTTATGTTTTCTGATTTTTCTTAGATTTAATAGAATTATTTTAGTGAAAAGGTTGGAAAATACATTTTTTAATATTAAAAATTACATTAAGCATTTAAAATTCAATATCTTATTCTAGGGAGTTAAGAAAAATATTTGGTTTATTCCTAAGTAATTAGAATTCAAAATGTGAAAATTTTGTGATTTTTGATATTTTTATGATTTTATTATTTTTTTAATAATTAAAAATATTAAAATAATGATAAAAATCAACTTTTTTAGAAAATTACAATTTTTATTTTTCTAAGTTCCTCTTGATATCGGAAAATTTTGCAAAACCATTTTTGTGAATTTTTGAAAAGTATTTTGTGAGTTATGAATTTTAAAGTTTAATTTTACCCATTTTGCTTAATAGATTTAATTAACCCATTTGGTGGGAGTAAAATCGAGTCCGATTAATTTGAATTTTTATGAGATGTTCCTCTGTCCAGAGATATCGGTGGAGAATTATTTTTAAATTAATTTGATATGTAGTTAACCTAATTAATTAAAATTCAATTTTGGGTATTTAGACCAATTAGGGTTATTCCAAGTGAATTAACTCAAAACTTATTTTTTCTAGGTTCCTCTGAGTCGTAAAACATCACCAAATTTTTTCTAGAATTTGTTTTCTATATATGCTAATTATTGGAATTAAAATATTCAAAACAGTAACATGCAATTGAAAAAACAATAACTTCTCATAGGGATGGCCTCTGACCTTGGAAAATTCAGGGAATATTCCGAATTTTAGAGGCTTCAAAAGCCCTATGGTCTCATGCCATGGTGAATTGGCTATGCAAATGGAGAATTAAAACAATGCATGGAGTAAATAAATCATTAAAAATAAAATACTCAATGAAATTACTTGATTTCTTTTCCACATTATTCTCCTCTGTTCACTGAGCAAGAGAGTATTTTTAATTTATTTTTGTGATTTTTCTACACAAAGTTATGAGTATTTAATAAATAAGAAAAATCCTGTTATCTACTTATCCACGCGGCGCCACGCAATCCTCGGCGGCTCGAACGTCCACACGGTGCATTCCTATTTGACGCGTATACGCTCTGCGCTCCAGGGCCCGCGGTTCATGTACCATTGCTCTGTTCGGCTCGATCTCGACCGTCAGCTCGATGCAGCGCTCGATTTGACGGCTCCTGGTCATCGTCTACCGGGCGAGGTGTGCAGCCGTGACCGTCCACACTAAAACCCTAAGAACTCACTCGATTCTCAACGGATTTTTGTGTTCTTATGCTCTATGGATTCATCTTGAAGAGACGAACACATCCATATGGTAAACATGCATTGAAATCGAATCATGTCAAGTAAGGAGAATCTCCGAGAAGCTCGGGGAAGAAGAGAGAGTTCATACCTTTGCTCAGAAGTGGCTTCGATCTGAGAGTTGTGTCACATTTGATTGGGTCCAAGCAACCTCCAGATAAAGTCCCTTGGCCTGGTGAATTGCTTAGGTACAAAGTGACCTGATAGATCCATAGCTTGGAGGCGGTAATGGCTGGCCCCCGAGTGAAGGGGCTTTTACTAGGAAACTTCTCCTCTTGATGCAGTGAAGGTGTATAGTCAATCAATTTGAGGATTGACTCAGCATGTGGTGAAGTGTCCTGGTTTTGGGCTTGAATTTCAACTACTGAGGTGGGCTCACGAGAGGAAATGGCCGGGGATTTGATGGGGATCAAATTGCTCTAGGTGTGGGGGAGGTACGAATTGATTTTGGCGAGTTTCCTCAAGGTTTTTGTTTTAAGCCTCTTTCATGGCTGAGAGAGGTGGGTTTTAAATAGGAGAGGCTGGAGGGCCTCCCGAGGGGGTTTGAAGGCTTGGATGTTTGCTCGGGGGAAGAGAAGAACGACCATGGTGGCCATTGGGCATGGGGCGGCTCGGCGGGGGAGAATTTTAATGTTAGGCTCACATGGTGCTTTCGGGTGTGGTGTTTTCCGGTGATCCAGGCGGCTGGCCGACAGGCATGGGTCACCCTCAAGTTCAGGTGAGTCAGGGTTGGGGTTTTGTGTATTCAATTGGCAGTTGCCAAGTGTAAAGTGGTTGGATCAAAATGGAATGGGGGCATGGATAATTTTGGCTCAATTTGGTCAACTCATGCATTTGGGTTGGGTTCACCTTCCCATGACTTGGTTTTAGGCTGGGGGAATGAGTTGGGTTAGCAGGTCAAAGGTGGTGGTGTCCCTTTCTAAGAATATTTAAATTAAATTTGGGTTTAAGGGAGACATGATTAAGGCTAATGACTTTTTAGGAATTATGGAAAGAGCCTCCTCCTTTCCTATATTGGGTATGGTGAGGTGCCCAAAGCCCTCATTGCTCCCATGTGGCTCATGCATGGCTTCATGGCTCACATTTGGCAGAAGCTAAGTCAACTTTCATGAAGAAGAGGTTTTTAGGAATTTTGGTAATTTAGGGGTGATTTGATAGGATTTGGCATATGGCTTAATTTGAAAAATTTGATTTCTCAATTAGAACTTAGGGATGATTTCAATTAAGGGTATGATGAGAAGAATTTGTCATATGGGCTTTAGCATGAAGTTTGGGCTTTTGGAATCATTTTGGAGTGGTTTTTAGGAAGGCCTAAGGAAGTGGGCCTTAGGTTTTAAAATAAATTTATGGATGGGAATTTTGTAAAAGGTTGGGCTGCAAATAATTGTTGGGTTTGGTTTAGAGATGTGTCATGAGTAATTTGAAATGATTTGAGGTCGTTTGGGTTTGAATTGGGTTGAGTTTGGGCTTCTTTGGTAAAGGGGCCAATATAGGTCAAATTGGGCTAATTTGGGCCAATGTTGGGCTAGGGTTGAAAATGATGTAAAAAAGATGTTGGAAAATGTTTATGGGGATACTACAAAGAGTTTTCAACTTTGGTTGGGCTTTAATTTTGGGATTTGGGCCCATTTGGATTAGGTTTGGGTTTAGGTCAAAAGTGGGAATTTTGGCTTTGGGTTGGATTTGGGTGGAGTTTATGTTCAAATTTTGGGCAAATCATGTTAGTGTTTTGTTTGTGGGGATGTTAGGGAAAGTTTAGAAATGGTTTGGGGTCAATTGGAGTTAAATTGGGTTAGTTTGGGCTAAATTTGGGTCATGGGTTCAAATTGGGCTTTAAGGTCAAAAGTGAAATTGGATTCAAATGTCAATCAAATTGGGCTAGGATTTGGTCTAGATTGATATTAGTGATGTTTAATTGAAGTTTAGAATTGTATTGGACTAAAATTGGGGTCAATTTGGTTGTTTGGTTTGATATTGGTTTCACTTTAGGTTAAAAATGGGTCAAATTGGGGCTTTTGGTAAAAGTGGGGTAAATTGGCAAAATTGGCCCATGGTGTAGTTGGAAAAAATGAAATTGAGAATATTTAGGATTTTTCCGGAATTTTAGGGAATTTTTGGAATTTATAAAAGTTTGGCCAAAAGTGTATTTTTAGTGTATTTGGAGTGTATTTTTGGAAATTTTGGTATATTTGGCTTTGGATGATCAATTTGAGTGATGTGGAAATGTTTGGGATTGGTTTTGAGGAATTTTGGGTTATTTGGAGATTTTGGAAAATTTGGACAATTTCAAGGGCTTTTAGTAGGTTTGGTGGGTCCGGGGCCTAGGGGTCAAAAATTGAAATTTTGAAAAAATGCAAATTGAGCCAGTGTGAGTGAGATGGAATCATTTTGGTTGAGCCATGAAGCCATATTAAGCCCTTATGAGCCATGAGAGGACTCATTGGAGGCATTGTATGTTGTCCTTTAACCCTCTTAACCGGGGGCTTAGGGGGTTAAGGTCCATCCATATGAATTACATGAGTCGGGGAGTCTAGTTGAGTATGGGTGTGGTTTTAGGATTTGGATTGTGTGTGTGAGAGTGTAGTGTGTGAGTGTAGTGAGTGTGTAGAGTCGGCCCTCCAGGACACGGGCCCGCCGGGGTAGTCACAAAGGCCAAGAGTCCTATAGGGAACTCATCCTTTAAACCTCCATTTGATCTCAACCCTCTAGGTGATTAGGGGGGTCTACAATCAAGCTTGTGGGAGTTTGTAGGGAGACAGAAGTGGTTTAAATTTCTAAGGGATGGGTCCCAATTATAGTCCTCTAAGATAGTCAAAGGAAAAGCCTCAGGCTAGATCCTAAACACTAAAGTGGGAAGAGAATTCCTCATTAAAAATGAGGTCAACAGTCAAATGTTGACCTATTAGGCCAATGGGTTTCATTGGGTCAAGGATTGATCATTTTGACCAAAGTTGACTTTTTGGTCAAATAATGTCCTATTGGGTCAATGTGACATTTTGGTCAAAGTTGACATATTGGTCAAAGTTGACATATTGGGTCAATGTGTTGGTCATTGGGTTAAGGATTGACAATTTTGACCAAAGTTATCTTTTGTTCAAAATTTGACCTATTTAGGTCAATGAGGCAATTGATGGTCAAAAATTGTGATTTGAAATGAAAGGAAATTGACTTTTGGTCGAAGTTGATCTATTCGGTCAATAGATTGGTCATTGGGTCGAGGATTAACTATTTTGGCCAAAGTTGACTTTTTTAGTCAAAAGGTAACAAATTAGGTCGATGGGTTGGTCATTGGATGAAAGATTCAATGAGATTTCGCGAGAAAGTTGACATTTAGGTCGTTGTGTCGGTGTCATTTGACCGTTGACTTTTTGGTCAAAAGTTGTCATTTTGTGTCAATGAGGTGGTCATTAAGTCAAAAATTGCCAATTTTGACCAAAATTGACTTTTTTGTTCAAAAGTTGACTTATTGGGTCAATAATTGGCAATTATGTAAAAATTCTTATTTTTGACCAAAATTAACTTTTGGACAAAGTCGATTTATTCGGTCGGTGGGTTGGTTATTGGATCAAAGTTTACCATTTTGACCAAAGTTATCTTTTTGTTCAAAGGTTGATATGTTGGCTGAAGGGTTTATCATTGGGTCGAAAGTTGATAATTATGACCAAAGTTGACTTTTTGGTTAGAGATTTACTTATTGGGTCAATAATTGGTCATTAGGTCAAAAATTGTCTATTTTGACCTACAAAGTTGAATTTTCGGTCAAAATTTGACCAATTTAGTCAATGGGTTGATCATTGGGTCAAAAATTGACCATTTTGATGAAAGTTGACTTTTTTTATCAAAAGTTGACCTATTTTGTCAAAGGGTGGTCATTAGGTCCAAAATTGACTATTTTGACCAAAATTGACCCTTTCGGTCAAAATTTGACTTATTGGGCAATGGGTTTGTCATTGTGTCAATCATTGACTATTTTGTCCAAAGTTGACTTTTTGGTCAGTGATTGACTTATTGGGTCAATAATTGGTCATTAATACAAAAGGTGACTATTTTGGTCATTAGTAAAAAATTAATTATTTTGACCAAAATTAAATTTTTGGTCAAAAGTTGAGCCATTGGGTCAACTGGGAGGAGGTCATTATGTCAAGTTGACCATTTTGACTAAAATTAACTTTTTTGTTTAAAAGTTGACCTATTTTGGTCAAAAGTTAACTTATCATTTGACCAAAATTGACTTTTTGGTCAAAAGTTGACTTATTGGGTCAATGGTGGTCATTCAGGCAAAAATTGACTATTTGGTCAAAAGTTGACCTATTGGGTCAATGAGTTTGTTATTGGTTTAAGGATTGAATATTCTGACCAAAGTTGACTTTTTGGTGAAGATTAACATATTGATGAATAATTGGTCATTGGATCAAAAATAAACTATTTTGACCAAAATTTACTTTTTGGTCAAAAACCGACTATTGGGTTAATGGGTTGGTCTTTAGGTCATTAGATTGAGAAATTGTCCATTTTGACGAAGATTACATTTTGGTCGAATGTTGATCTATTTTGACCAAAATTGAATTTTGCTCAAAAGTTAACCTATTGGGTCAACGGCACTTAGTCATTGGGTCAGATATTGACTATTTTGACGAAGAAGTTGACTTTTGGTCAAGTTGACCTATTTGGTCAATGAGTTGGTAATTAGACGAAGAATTGACCATTTTGATTAAATATGACTTTTTGGTCGAAAGTAGTATATTGGGTCAATGGGTTGGTCATTGGGTTAAAAATTGACCATTTTAACCAAAGTTGACTTTTTGGTCAAAAGTTGACATTTGGTCAATGAGTTGGTAATTGGGACAAGAATTAACCATTTTGACGAAGATGACTTTTTGTCGAAAAGTTGGTATTGAGTCGATGAGTTGGTCATCGTGTCAAAAATTGACTATTTTGACCAAAGTTGACTTTATTTCAAAAGTTGACCTATTGGGTCAAAGGATGGTCATTAGGTCAAAAATTAACTATTTTGACCAAAAATGGTATATTATTTTTGAATATAATTTAAATATAAAAAAATTGAATAGTTAAAAAATTATATATATATATATATATATATATATATATATATATATATATATATATTATTTTTTTATTTTAAATATTTTAACTATAGTAACCTATTTATAAATATAATTTAATTATAAAAATATTTAATAGTTATATAAATTAAAAAATTTATAAATAAATAATATATATATATATATATATATAAAAATTTTTATTATTATATTATTTTGTTTATTTTAAATACTTTAAGTATAGTGTATTATTTATAAATATAATTTAATTATAAAAATATTTAATAATTAAATAAATTAAAAATTAAAATATATATAGGTTTATATAAATCTTTTATATATATATATATATATATATATATAAATTTATATAATCTTGTTATTTTCTTACTTTAAATATTTTAAGCATAGTATATTATTTATAAATATAATTTAATTACAAAAATATTTAATAAT
>CM040429.1:117190858-117208358 GCA_022702705.1 Papilionanthe hookeriana x Papilionanthe teres | reverse complement strand
AGGATAAGAACTTATTTTTCCAATCAAGAATGCAGTTCCCAATTTTTTTAACAACCTTATTAAATTGGGTTGTCTCATCCTACCCTTAAGCAAATGAACTCCCAAATACTTTAAGGGAAGGGGTGGAAATAGCAAACCGAGTGTAGTGAGTAGCCCAGGAGGATTTCCTACCATCGACGAGTTCCCAAAATATAAATGAAACTTGGTTGCGTTGAAATGTAACTCGAGAAAAAGCTTGAAAGTCCATAAAAATTGGAAAGTTTTCTTAATAGAAACCTTGGAAGCGTTAGAGAAAGGACGACATCATCCGCATAAGCTAAATGGGAAACCAACACGCTAGATTTAGAAGCAAAATGGAGATTGAGCCTTTTGAAGAGATCATTAAGAGACAGAAAAAAATAATCAAAAACCAAAATGAAAATAGTGGGAGAAAGAGGGTCGCCCAGCTTAATCCCATGACCCGCATGATAGCCATGAACCTAACCGTGTAAGGATGCTATAAAGATTGGAATGAAGCCGGTTGGAAATAAGAAAACAAAAGGGGGTAGGGAAAACCCCTAGCCTGAGAATACCCAAAATAAATTCCAACTCATAGAATCATAAGCTTTACGGATATCCAATTTAGTCACCATATTTCCCCCCTACATTTTTTATCAGTCGTAAGATCATCTCTGAGCTGACATCATATTATCGGTGATCCCTTTGCCTTGGATAAACGCCGGCGATTAGGAGATATAAGAAGGTGTAGGTGAGGTTGCAACCGTCTCACAATAATTATATATATATATATATATATATATATATATATATATATATATATATATATATATATATATATATATATATATATATATATATATACATATATAATATTATTTTTATTTTAAATATTATAAGTATAGCATATTATTTAAAAATATAATTTAATTATAAAATTTTTTAATAATGAAAAAAATTATAAATAAAAATATATAAATAGGTATATATAAATATATATATATATAAATTTATTTAATATTATTTCCTTTATTTTTAAATATTTTAACTATAGTATATTATTTTTAAATAAAATTTAATTATAAAAATATTTAGTAATAAAATAATTTATAAATAAAAATACATATATATAGGTATGTATAAATAAATATATATATGTATATATATATATATATATAAATTTATTTAATATTATTTTTTATTTTAAATATTTTAAGTATAGCATATTATTTATAAATATAATTTAATTATAAAAATATTTAATAGTTAAGTAAATTATAAATAAAAATATATATAGGTATATATAAATATATAAATATATAAATTTATATATATATATATATATATATATATATATATATATACATATAATATTTTTTTTATTTTAAATATTTAAGTATAATATATTATTTATAAATATAATTTATTTATAAAATTATTTAATAGTTAAAAAATGATAAATAAGCATATATATATATATATATATATATATATATATATATATATATATATATATATATATATATAGGGTTGTCAAAAAAGCTCGTTGTTCGTGAACGGTTCGTGTTAGGTTCGCCAAAAAGTTCGTGTTCGATTCGTTCGATAAGCAAATGAGACGAACACCAACAATTTTTTTCATTTGGTTTGTTAAACGAACTAAAAACGAATAGTGATGTGTTCGTTCGTGTTCGGTTAGATTATTGTTCGAAATATAAAATAATTTAAAACATTATATATAAAAAATTTATGATATTTTAAAAATAATTATATATTATAAAAATTTATCATATTTTAAATAAATAAACTTCTATAAATTATAATATATGATAAATTATTAATAACAATAATAATATTATAGTATGAATTTTATTAATATAAATATTATAATATTATAGTGTATATACTATATATTAAAATAAAACCCTAAACGCTTTATTCAGTTTGCTTCATTTTGAGGAAGTATGGATTATCTGATGTGTACGGAATACCTTATCAGTTTGCTTCATTTCGAGGAAGTATGCTATCAAAGCTAGGACTGTCAAAAAAACTCGTTGTTCGCAAACCGTTCGTGTTCGGTTCGCTAGGAAGTTCGTGTTCCATTCGTTCGATAAGCAAATTAGACGAACTCAAACAACTTTTTTCATTCAGTTTGTTAAACAAACCAAACACGAATAGTGATGTGTTCTAACATTTCAAACACGAACACTAGCTTTGTTTGTTCATGTTTGATTCGTTTACACCCATATATATATATATATATATATATATATATATATATATATATATAATATTTTTTTTTTTTTTTTTTTACACACAGAATGTTGGCAGCAAAGTGTGCTCTGCTAGGGTTTCTAGCATGACCCTGCCCGGCGGCGGCTTGGAGGGTGGTGGTGCGGAAAGCTTGGTGTGTGCTGGTACGGAGGTGAAGTGTTCTCGGGCTCCTTGGTTGCTCTTGGCAGCTTTTTGTTGTTCCCCGGGTTCTTTGTTTTTCAAATTTTTACTGTTCTATTGTGCTCTTTTTGGGGTGGTTTTTCTTGCTCTTTGGTACATTGGGTGTACCCACTCGGGGTTGTGCTCACTTTTGGTTGATTACGGCTCCTTGCTCTTGGTACGTGGCCATTTCTTCCTTTTCCCATCTGTTTTGGTACACTGTTCCATTGGTGGCCTGTTGGTGTTGTTGGGTGGTCTGATGGCTCACCCCATTGATCTTACCACCAACATTGAGTGGGCAAAAGCCACCTATGCTGGTGTTGTAGGATCTGCCCCTTCCATCACGGATATTTCAGTTATTTTTCCCACAGAGATTGCATGATGCAATAATTTGGAAGAATTTCTTGCCCATTTATCAGACCTCTGGAAAAGGATGGCCATCCTGCTGTGATTTTCACTGATCAGGAATTGGCTGTGCTTGATGATGATGAAACTCACTTTGATTGAGAAATTTAGTTTGGGACATCCCAAGATGGAGCTAGTGAGGAAATACTTTGAATCACTGAATTTTCAAGGGGTAGGAAGCTAGGACTGCTGGATGGAAGACACCTTCTTATCAACTTCACTGTTGAAAGAGGATTATGCTATGTTATTTGCTAAACATTTGGTGACTATTCTTTGGAGTGGAGATGAAAATAATCGAATGGACAGCGAGATTTTGATCCTAGCAGGACCCTCCAATTGTGCCAATCTGGTTTAAACTACCCAATCTTCCATACAGATTTTTTAATCAGGATGCTCTTTTCCAAATTAGGAGGTCTATTGGAACTCCTTTAAGGCTGGATGCTGCTACAATTAATAAAGCTAAACCTGAAATGGCTAGGATCCAGATTGAGAGGATATTTCATTGCCCCGAGGTAAAAAAATTTGGATTGGATCAGCTAAGGAAGGACAATGGCAAGAGAAGTTATAACGCAGCAAAAACCTTATTATTGCTCTCATTGCAAAATGTTTGGACATACGATTGAAAATGCTACGAAATTCATCCCCCATCTAGAAGATCCATAACAAAGGAAACTCAACACAAGCAATCGGCAATCTTTGTTTTAGTGCAACGGGGGCTCGGGGGAGAAAGGAGAGACTTTGTGAACTCGGTCTCTCAAACTTGCTTTACCCCTTGGTGAGGTGGGGAGAACACCGGTTATCGGAAATCCCCCTTGTTGGGGTGATGGTAATGAACCAGAGTCAATGTGGATAATTGCACCCCCTCTAGTTCACTCTGGAGTTATCAGAAATGTTTACGATGATGTTTACGAGTCTGCTTTTGGGGGAAGATCCCACATAGTTACAGAAGGGAGGAAGAGGAAGTCGAGAATAGTCACCAACTCAATCTATTGAACGGCAAGTGGATACCCGGTTTCCTCCAATGCTGGAATCAGTGTTATGCGGAAGAGATGGAAGGCAAATGGCACACCCAAACCTCCAGGAAAAAAGAAGAATAATCTCAGTGAAGTACAAAAACTTGGAACTCCCTCTTTACGTGGGGGAGTTAGGCGGAATTTACGTACCGGGGAGATCTAGATCCTAGATCTCAATCCTCTTTAATCCCCATCCCCATTTAATGATAAATTTCCTCTGTTGGAATATTAGGGTATTGCTAATCCCCTATCTTTTAAAAGACTGCTACATTTAAACAAAAAATATAAATTATGGTGCATTACCATCCTGGAACCTTTGGTTAATAAATATCCTCAGAAAATCATCAGCAAGCTACAAGGCTACAACCACTATACTAACTGCAATAATAAAATTTGGATTTTTTGTAGAAAAGAGGTAGACTGGTCTATCCTTATTGACAATAACAAGCAATTTATACATTCTTCCTTTTCGGATTAATGGCGAGGATGGTTTAATAACCTTTGTTTATGTTTGGATGTAAAGGAAGATAAAAGTTATCCTGTGGAGTCAGCTACAGGACATCAGTGTCTAAGTACACTCACCCTGGATTGTTGGGGGTGATTTTAACGGTGTGGGGTCTTCAAATGAAAAAAAAATTGGGTAGACCTCCCAAGCTCTGCGATATGACCATTTTCAATGATAATATTCATGCGGCCAATCTTTATGACCTTGGATTTAGAGGACCTGCTTTTACATGGAAGAGAGGGATTATGCAGGAGAGGCTTGATAGGATGTTGGTTAACAACCTTTGGCTCTCCTAATTGGCTTCTTAAACATGTTGCTACGAGTCTTCTTGGTTACGATCATAGACCTCTCCTTATATCTATTACCTCCCCCACCTGCTCTAATACTCCCCTCCTTTCGGATATCTGAACGTTTGGTCCTCCTATGTTGAGTTCCACAAGATTGTTCAGGAAAGGCGGCACGTATTGATCACCCGAGACCCTCTCATCGGATTAAGCGGACTACGAGATAACTCTCGGTAAAGCTCTTAGGAAATGGAATAGGAACTTTATAGGAAACCTCCATGGAAAATTTGTCAGTGGGTAGAAAGAGCTCAATCAAATTGAGTCTAAAATCCAAAGTTTGTGCCCCTTTCTGAGATGAACATTGCTTCTTGCACAAAATAATTTCTTGTTGTTCTTGATAATTTGGAGCAATATCTAAAACAAAAAGCTGCTTTGAACCATTTTATTCATGGGGATAGGAACACTCGGTTTTACCATGCTGTATAAAATATAGAAGGAAATATAATACTATTCACTCTATCCACCGGTGATGGCGAGGAAACTCATGGAGGACAACGAGATTGGTTTGGATGCTATTACACATTTTGACGGGCTACTTAATCCTCCTCACGAGAACCCGAGATTTCCTATTGTTAGATCTCTTTTCCAGGACAACTTGCATTACACCAATGTACTTGAGTTAACTACCATCCCAAGCTTGAGCAAATACGGGAATGCTATAAAAATCAATTGATAGTTCTAAAACTGCGGGATAAGATGGATTTACACGGATTTTTATCGAAGGAGTGGAATTTGGTTGGTGGTGATGTGGTGGCAGCTATCAAAAGTTTCTTCCTTGGAAATGATCTTCCCGGTTATTTTTGTGCTTCAAACATTGTGTTGATTCCAAATAATCTTATGCATAGCGGGATCATTTTAGACCCATCTCTTTGGCATGTTGTAATCGGTAAGGTTATCGACAAAATAATTGTGGGGAGACTTCAACCTCATCTTGATAGGTTAATATGCATGAATCAATCGGCTTTTGTGAAGGGCGGTCGATCTCGATAATGTGCTACTTGCCCGAGGAACTTTGCTTGATTTGGATAAAGTTCATAGGGGAGGTAATCTCATATACAAGTTGGATATACAAAAAGCCTATGATACCATTAGCTGGGAGTTTATTGAAGATGTTTTGATTGCTAGAGGTTTCAACCCAACGGTTACGCAATCTCATCTCCGGGTAACTTCATTCAAATGAACACTCTATCTTATTGAATGGGGCCCCGCCGGAAGGCAAGTTCCATGCCACCGAGAGGATTAAACGGGGAGATCCACTTTCTCCTCTCATCTTCATATTAGCTGCTGATTATTTCTCAAGGATGGTTAATCAGACCATTGCGAATAAAAGATATGCCCGAGGTACCATCATAAATCAAACATTGTTATTCTCACCTCCTTTATGCAGATGACATCATGGTTTCTCTCCGAGTGCACACAAAACTGCTGTGAAAAAGTTAAAACACTGTTTAGACTCCTTCCAACAACAATCTGGAATGCTTTTCAATCCTGAGAAGTGTCAATTGGTATTCTCCAAGCTGACACCTATTCAGATCAAGCAATGGATGCAGGTACACTGGATTTAAATGCAGTACCCCTCCTTTTAAATATGCAGGTGTCCTTCTCACTTTGGGCAGAACCAAACAAATTCAATTTGAGGAGATTCTCACCAAAGTCAGCTCAATTGGCTTCTTGGACTAATTCTTTCTTCAAATGGTGGTAGAATCACACTCCTTAAAAGTATCCTCACAACCTTCCCCTCACATCTTCTTCAAATGATTGCTATGAAGAAAAGTACCCAATTACAGTTGGAAAGGGCTTTTAATAGATTTTTATGGGCTGGTCAGAGAACCCAAAAGCTTCGTGGACTTCTTGGCAAGGTCACAAAACCAGTGGCTGTTGGTGGCCTTGGATTCAAAGCTTTCCTCGAATTCGAGGGTTAATATGTACAAGTCATGGATTAACTTCAGAGCCCAAAACTCCTTTGTGGGCTAAATTTATGATGGTAAATACTGCAGGTTCTCATCCCACTCAAGTGGTCAGAAATTAGGTGACTCTAGAATGCAGGTCAATCTACTTAAGGTGAGAAGTTCTGTTGAAAATCTTTTTATACGGGAATGCAGGGAGGGTGAAGTGAATTTTGGTTGGATATTTGGTGTCCCAAGGATTGGTTAGTTGCTAAAGATAATCTTACTGATTCAACTACAAAGGTTTGTGAGTTTTGGGATAGGGTAATTGGTCTCTTCCACGGCTCAAAAACCATTTTACGGATCATTCAACAAGGCGATTTCTACCATCAATTTTGATAAAAATAGTCGAGATAAAGTTTGTTGGAGTAATCACCACAATCAAAATATAACTAAAACTATTTACGAAGTCTTTCAAGCTGACATACCTTCCACAGGGAAACTCCATTTGGAATAAATTTTTGTCCCCTTCCATGTCCTTTAAATGTTTGGAGAACCTTCCATGGCATCATCCCAGGCGATATTCTTCAAAGTTTGAAGAAGGTCTTGAGGGCCCTCTAAATGTGTTCTCTGCCATCAACATGATGAATCCATCCCTCATCTATATTTTAACTGCTCCTTTTCCGGGCAGCCTTGGCTGCAACTAACCAATGGCTGGAAGAACCAAACTTATTCTTTGGGGAAGATCTTCATACACTTTGGATGAATAAGGAAAATCAGAAGGTTAATACTCTACCTGCATTGTGATGTGGTTTCTGGATGGCAGAAAGCAGTGCCAAATTGATGGGATAGGCACATACGACGGACAAAGTAGCCAATAGCTGTAAAACATATCTACACAAAATCATTAAACACAAGGGTTTCCTGTCATTTACTGCTGAGCTCCTACCTACTTGTTGGTAAAAAGTTAAGCTGGTTAGATGGCTTCCCCCTTCTAACCCAACCATCAAATTATCTTGATGGCAGTTTCTCTAAGGATAATGCGGGAGTGGGAGGAATTTTCGAAACTCTTCAATGCTTGCCTACTTTTCTTTTATGCACTGTGAAAATTTAGAGATGCCTTTGGAGGCTTGGATTTATTCTTTATTGAGTATGCTATGCATATTGCCAAAATTACTAACTGGTCGAATATTTGGCTAGAAGTTGATTCCACTGTTCTACTTAACATTCTTCAGCAAAACTGGTCTACAACCTGGATGTGAAGACTATTGGAGAAAACAAATTAATCGAGGCTAAACCCACCCATTTTACCTCTTCTTCAATTCTTAGGGAGGGTAACAAAGTGGCTCATTGGTTAGCGATTAGGGGGAGCCGGATCCCAGCAGGTTTTGGTGCCTCAACCCCCCTTTTGATCTCAAAGTTTTAATTAATGGAGATAAGCACAAAAGCTCAGCGTATCGGATTGGAGACACCCCTTTGTGTTGATGGAATTTCTTGGGTGTTGTGGGGTTTGCACCAAACACTTTTAAACTTACTTTATATTTATACATATTTACATATGTATACATATATATTCACTCACCCAATCTTTTAGTTTTCTTGTTTTGTGGTCTTTAGGGAATGGTCTCCATTAGGTTTTTTGTTAGTTGGGGAGCATTTCCATCAATGATTTTGTACTCTCCTTTTATTAGTAACATGTAGGGAGCCCTCTGCGTTGCTCCTTTTTTTAAAAAAAAATATAATATTATTTTTTTATTTTAAATATTATAAGTATAGTAAATTATTTTTGAAATGCAGGGTACAGCAGATGTCAGACAGATGTTGTTACTATACCGAGAAATTTTGACAATTAGTATATTAATTTCTTGTCGTATGTGGATGACATGCTTATTGGAGGGGCCAGTATTGATAAGATCAATAATTTGAAAAAGCAGATGTCAAAGTACTTTGCAGTAAAGATTTGAGAGCTACAAAAGCAAAGTCTTGGAATGAGGATTGTCGAGAGAAAGAGTCGAGAGACACGTTGAGACTTTTACAAGTTGAGTATGTGAAAAAGGTACTCAACATGTTTGATATAGACATGGCCAAACAAGTTGGCACACCTATGGGCATTCACTTCAGACTCAACAAGAAAAAGTTACCCAAGTTAGAGGACAAACGAGACCACATGAGTGAGGTTCCTTACGTCTCGGTTATAGGTTAAATTATATATGTTATGGTTTGCACAAGACCGAGATATTGCCCAATGCGGTGAGTTGTGCGCAGATACATAAGTAACCCAGAGAAGTAACATTGAAAAACTATGAAGTGGATCTTGAGATATCTAAAGGGCTTTACAGAAACACCTTGTGTTTCTCGAAAAACGTTTAGAGGCAACAGGCTACGTTGATGTTGATCTAACGGAGATATTGATAGCAGAAGGAGTACTACCAGGTATGTCTATACTTTAGGTGGCACTACAGTGTTATGGGGCTCTAATCTACAGAAAAAAAGTTTCTTTTTCTACCACAAAAATTAGGCATATTATAGTGTCATAGGTTGCAAAGGAGATGATATGACTACAAGACTTATTGGAGGAATTGGGTAAAAATAATCAAAATGGCACTCACAGTGATGGTTAAATCGTCATATTCCTTTAGAATCCAACATTTTAATCCCAGGACTAAACACATTCAGATCAGGTATCACTTCATTCAATCATTGTTAAAAGACGGACGGTTGCTACTTAAGAAAATTTGTGGAAGCAAGAACGTGCGTGTATATATATATATATTTATATAATATTATTTTTTATTTAAATTATTTTAAGTAAATTATATTATTTATTAATGAATTTAATTATAAAGTTAATTTTTTAGTCAAAATTTAACCAATTTGGCCGGCGGGTTGGTCATTGGGTCAAAAATTGACCATTTTAACCAAAGTTGACTTTTTGGTCAAAAGTTGACATATTTGGTTAATGGTGGGTCATTAGGTAAAAATTTGACTATTTTGACCAAAAATGACTTTTTGGTCAAAGGTTCACATATTGGGTCAATGGGTTGGTTATTGGGTGAAGATTTGACCATTTTGACAATTGACTTTTTGGTCAAAGTTAACCTATTGAGTCGATGAGTTGGTCATTGGGTCGAAAATTGACCATTTTAGCAAAGTTAACTTTTTTGGTCAAAAGTTCACCTATTGGGTCAATGGGTTTGTCATTGGGTCAAAGATTGACCATTTTGACCAAAGTTCCTTTGGTATTGACAGTGGGTCAATTATTGGTCATTTGGTCAAAAATTGGCTATTTTGACCAAAATTGAATATTTTTGTCAAACATTAACCCATTGGGTCAATGGGGTGGTCATTGGATCAAGAATTAACCATTTTAGGCCAAGATGACTTTTTTGTTAAAGATTGACCTACTTCGAAGGTGATGGATTGGTCATTGGAGTCGAAATAGACCATTTTGACCAAAGTTGACTTTTTGGTCAAAGATTGGCTTACTGGGTTAATATTGGTCATTAGGTCAAGAATTGGCTATTTTGGCCAAGTGAATGCAATCGAAAACGTTGACCTACTTGCTCAATGTGTTGGTCGTTGGGTTAAAAATTGATCATTTTGACTAAAGTTGACTTTTTGGTCAAAAGTTGACCTATTGGGTCAATGGGTTGGTCATTTGGTCAAGGATTGATCATTTTAACTATAGTTGACTTTTTGATGGAATATTGACTTATTAGGTCTAAAAATTGGTCATTTGGTCGAAAAATGATTATTTTGACAAAAATTAAATTTTTGGTGAAAGTTTACCCATTGGGTCAACGGGGTAGCATTGAATTGAAGAAATTGACCATTTTGACCAAAGTTGACTATTTGGTAAAAAGTTGACCTATTTTGTAAATGAGTTGGTAATTGGGTCAAGATTTGACCATTTTGACTAAAGAAAACTTTTTGGTCAAAATTTGATATATTAAATTGACGGGTAGGTCATTGATTAAAAAATTGACCATTTTTACCAAGTTGACTTTGGTCAAAAGTTGACCTATTGGGTTAATGGGTGGTCATTAGGTTAAAAATTAACTATTTTGACCAAAATTGACTTTTTGGTCAAAAGTTGTCTTGTTGGGTCATTGTGTTTGTTATTGGGTGATGGGTAGATTATTTTGACAAAAATTAACTTTTTGGTCAGAGATTGACTTATTTGGTCATCAAGTCAAAAATTGACTATTTTGACCAAGATTGAATTTTAATCAGATTAACCCATTGGGTCAGCGAGGAGGTCATTGGTCGGAAATTGACCATTTTGACCAAAGTTGACTTTTGGTCAAAAGTTAATATATTTGGCCAATGTGAAGTAGTGGATCAAGAAGTTGACCATTTTTAGCAAAGATGACTTTTTGATCAAAAGATGACCTATTGGGTCAATGGGTTGGTCATTTGGTAAAAAATTATCCATTTTAATAAATAAATAAATTATAAATATATATATATATATATATATAAATTTAATATTATTTTTATTTTAAATATTTTAAGTACAGCATATTATTTATAAATATAATTTAATTATAAAAATGTTAATAGTTAAATAAATTATAAATAAATAAATAAATAAATATAGGTATATATATAAATAAATTTATTTATTATTATTTTCTTATTTTAAATATTTTTAAAATAGTATTTTATTTATAAAATAATTTAATCATAGAAATATTTAATAATTAAATAAATTACAAATAAAAATATATATAGGTATACATAAATATATGTATATATATATATATATATATATATATACATACATATATATATATATACATACATGTATATATCTATCTATACATGTATATATATGTATAGATGTATGTATATATCTATCTATACATGTATATATATGTATAGATGTATATATATATATATGTATATATGTATATATATATATATAAGTATATATTTATATATATATATATATGTATATATATATATATATCTATATGTATATAAATCTATGTATATATGTCTATGTATATATATATGCATATATATATATATATATATATATATATATATATATATATACATAGATATATATATATATAAATTAATTTAGAATGGTGGCAAATTTGAGGAGGAAGTGCTGCGCTGGGGTTATTTGGGTGTTGATGGCGGGCAATGTCTTGGCCGGTGGTGGTAGGCTCCTGTCCCCTTGGTTCTCTTGTTCCTGAGCTCTACTTTGGGTAGGGCTGGTTTTCCTCACGTCTTCCCCTTGTTTTTAGTCTTCAGGAACTATTTGTTTTCAAAATTGCGAGGAGTTACTGTTCTATTGATCTTGAGTTTGTGGCTTGGTGCTTCTTGGGAGTTCTTCCTCTCCACGGAACTTTGTTTTGTTTAGTTAGTTTTGCCTGGTTGACTTTCAGCCTTTGGTTGGACTGGTCCCTTTGGATCTGTTCTTGGGTCACAGTGGTGTGGACTTGGGGGTGTTTGCTCATGGCTAACCCCTCTTCCAGACTTTTCCCCATTGACAACTCCACCAACATCAAGTAGGCTAAAGCTACCTATGCTGGAGTTGTGGGTAATGGACATGTTCCACATAAGTCATTTGATCATTTGGTTTCCCAGGAATTACATGATATTTCTTCAGGAGTAAAGGAAAAGTCCTTTCATCGAGCACTGTGGGTTCCTAGGATGGTTTTACTTTCTTTTTGTTCTCTAAACGGGATATGCAATGCCTTAATGAGGTACATTAGAATTTTGTACGTAGGTAAATTCCAAATGGGACACCCCAAAATGGAATATGTGAGGAAATACTTTGATGATCTCGGTCTTATTGGCGGTGGAAGAGTTTGGAAGCACTAGATGGGAGACACTGCTTGATTCGACTTTCAAATGAGGAGGATTATGCTCGAATTTTTTGGGCAACAATCCATACTAATTCTTTGGAACCTATATGAAGATTTTAAAATGGACACCGAGGATTTGATCCTTCAAAAGAGCCACCAATCATCCCTATGTGGTTTAAACTTCCAGATTTACCTATCCAAGTTTGTATAATCAAAATGCCATGTTCAATATAAGCCCGAAACCTTTGGGCACTCCACTCAAATTGATACTCACACCTTTGATATGGCAAGACCGGCAGTAGCAAGAGTACTGGTGGAGAGAGACATAACTTTACCGGATATTCATAAGATTTGGATTAGAACAGATGAAGGTTCCGGAAGAGGGATTTTGGCGGGATGTTGGCCCGGAGTTCAAGCCATATTATTGTAAACATTACGGGAATGTTTGGCCATTTATTGGAGCGATGTTATAGACTACACCCCCTTCCAAGAAAAAAGGCTGGGCCTGGCGGGAGGCGAAGGATTCTGGGTATCTATCTCACCTCCTGATGTTCCTATGGATGACATTCATGCAGAATTATCTCCCGGGAATGTTAACCTTTGGTAGGACTTGAGAGAGCGAGGGGGCAAGGAATAGAGGTAGCTCGGGCGAAGGCTCAAGTGAGCGGGAAGTTGAACACGAGGTTCCCAGCCCTATGGGTCCCTTTAACTTCAATCCCAGCTCTTGAGAATACGATGGAAATTGGCACAGCTCAAATCAAGGAGGCGGATGAAGATTTACATAGTGCACAGCGAGGTACAAAAAAACGGCAAGAAAAAGCAAAACTGAGCTGAGATGCGGGACCTCGATCTCGGGGAGACCCTCAGACGGCCCTCAAGCACCTCTCCCTAGAACCAGGGGGAAAGGAAAAACTATCTCTCAATGATAAATTTCATGTGTTGGAATATCGGGGGGCTGCTCACCCTTCCTCTCTGAATAGAATAAAACGAGTTGGTTAAACTACACAAACTATGGTGTTTTGTACTCCTTGAGCCTATGGTTCCTATAAACAAGAGTAAAATTACTAAGTCTTTTCCAAATTTTTACCTTTTTCTAATCTTAGCAATAAGATCTAGTTTTTACTAGGAAGGAATTACAATGGTCCATTCTTATTGATAACCCCCGAGTTTATTCACCTTCAATTTTCCATTGGGGAGCAATTTCGGGTTTTGCTTCCTTTATTTATGCCGATTTAACTCCCTCATGCCCAACAACGATTCTTTGACGGTCGACCTAACCTCCCTTGCCAATACCATGAACAATTTCTGGATGGTTGGTGGAGATTTTAACTGTCTCTCTTCCTCTTCTGAGAAAAAAGGTGGCTCCCCCACTTACCTCCTCTATGAACGGAGTTTAATAACTTTATAAAAAATGCCAAGCTTTTTGATTTGGGCTTTCTTGGGCCACCTTTCACATGAAGGAGAGGGAATACTTGGGAAAGATTAGACGGAGATCACTTGGTTAATTCTCCCTGGTATCAGCTTTTCCCTTTCACTTTGTTACTCATTTGTCCATGGTTTGCTCTGATCATGAACCTCCTACTCATCTCTCTACAAAACAACGATGGGAAGGCTGCTAGCAGCTTCAGATTTCAAAATGTGTGGACCCTCCACACGAATTTCGGCAGAAGTGAGTAAGATCTGGAAGCCCACTCGGGGCAGCTCCCCTTGGGGAAACCTTTGGTCTTTGCACAAGTTGACAGCTCACCATCTTAGGAGGCCCGGAACACTTTTGGGAACCTACGGAAAATATCCATAGTGAGCCGAGGTTGCAAATGCGGCCTTCTTAATTGGGGACAAGGATGGAAAGCGAGATCTTTTAGAGCATACGAACGGCCTACTCACACGGGTCAACTACCAAGCTAAATTTTATAAACGAGAAAGGCTGCATACGCAGTTTATTGATGGGGGACGAGAAACACCGGGTACTATCATGCCTATATCAACTTCAAAAGGAAATGTAATATGATGCTTACCATTACCAATGAAGGCATCGAAATCAACTGAGCGGTGATATTGCCAAGGATCTTGAGAGACACTTTAGCCACCTCTTTGCCGAGGTTCCATCTAGGCGCATTCCTATTCAGCGAGGATCTTTTTCGGGATAGCTATAACTATGTGCGGGGATGCGAATCTAGCGTATTTACGAGGAATTGAGATTAAGAAGGCTCTTGATACCTTAAAGACACTACGACTGCTGGTCTGATGGTTTCACATCCTCATTTTACAAAGCTAGTAGTCCAGTGCGGCGGGGATGTTATAATTTGTGCGAGCCTTCTTCCAAGGCATGGATCCTCCCAAATTTTTTACTGCTTCCACCATTGTGCTTATTCCTAAGAACAAATTCAGACAAAACTGGAGTGACTATAGACCTATCAGCTTAACTATTTGTAATGTCCAAAGTAATAAGTAAAATCATATGTAAAATTCAACCACATGCGATTCATATTATCGGTGAGAACCGGGCGGCTTTTGTTAAGGAAGAAACATCTCAGCCAATATTACGCATGGCCCAAGAATTGCTTTTGGATTTAGATAAGAAGTGCAGAGGTCATAACATCATTTTCAAACTTGACATTAAAAAGCTTATGATACTATCGAGTTTGCAGGGAGTTCATATTGAATATTTATGACTAGAGGCTTTCCAACTTGACTTTTGTTCATCTCATCAACGAGGTGGTTAAAGTGCAATTTTCATTGTGCTGGTGAATGGGAATAAGCAAGGATTCTTTAGTGCCTCTAGAGGTATCAAACAAGGAGACCCCCTCTCCCCTACTATCTTTATTTTGACTTTTGATTATCTATCCGAGGTGTTTAGACCAAGCTTTTCTTCCTTCTCACCTTGCTTACCACCATAAGTCTAGTAGGATAAGTCACTTATCCTATGCTGATGACATCATAATTTCTCCAAGGCATCTAAAGCTACTATTAGGGTGGTTCTGAAGACTTTAAACCATTTCGAGAGATGTTTTACGGGATGGAATTTAATCTTACTAAATGTCTTTTCTACCCTGGCAAGAATCGTAGCCTAAGCCATAGAAGATGGATCTCTGATTACACTGGTTTTAAAGCAGTAACCCAACCCTCCCAATTGATTATCTTGGAGTGCATCTCACTAAAATGATGAGATCATGATTTCAGTTTGAGGAAGTTATAGATAAGATAAAAAATCAAATCTCTAGCTGGTCCAACTCCTTCCTCTCTAATGGTGGAAGAATTACTTTCTTGAAAGTATTCTTTACTGCTCTCCTTTACTATGCTCTCCAGATGTTCACCATGAAGAAGAGCACTTCTATACTGATCAACCAAACTTTTCAACAGATTTTTATGGGGTGGACAACACGAGCAATTCCCTTTGTGCCTTGGCGGCCAGTATGTAAACCTACTGAGTTTGAGGGTCTTGGCTTCAGGAGCTGATTAGATGAGCTTCACCAATATGTGTAAATTGTGGATCAGGTTCAGAGCCAATGATAGTATTTGGGCTGCAAATTTCTCCATGGCAAGTCTTGTAGATTTGAGCATCCAACTTTTGTCGAGCCAAGGCTAAGGTGACTCCAGGCTTTGGATTTCTAAGCTGAAAGTTAAAGAAAAGGCTGAACATTTGTTCATCTGGGAGTTGGGTGAGGGGCGGATAAACTTTAGTGGATCGGTGGATGCTGGAATGGTTCTAAACTCCTTTGTAACCCAAAACCTGATCGGTCCACACTCTGTTAAGGATTGCAGATGATATTTGTTGGAATTACGGGCTACTGAATACTTTGTTAACTCCTGAGCAGGTGCAACAAGTAAATTTAACTAATGTTAAGGACACACTGATTACTAAGAACAAAAGATCTCAGAAGCTCTCTTCTTACATTTACCAAAAATTTTATACCTGGGATCAGTTCAAGTGGGGCACGAAATTTGGAGCAAATTCCTTACTCCCTCTATCTCCTTCTTTTGCTGGAGATTGAGACATCTTGCCATTCCTACAGATGACATCCTCAAATTAAAGGGTTTGAAAGGACCTTCCTGGTGCCATTTGTGCTCTCAAGATGAAGAATCTATCGACCATCTATTTTTCAAATGTCTCTTCTCTCGGGAAGTACGAAACATCTCATTAGTCGTTTCACTATTAACACTCTAAATGCGAGTTGGAATAGTTTGGATACCTGCTGGGTGGATTGGCATAAGGAACACCTTTTGAGATCCCTTGCTTGGTGGTTTGGTTCCTCTGGATGTGTAGAAATAGAGCTAAGTTTGATGGGAAAGGTTTCCTCTCCTCTTCAGGTTGCGGTCAATGTCTCGGCTACATCCTCGAGCTTATCAAGCTTCATCACTACAAGGATATTTGCGGGGTAAGACCAATGGCTAACAAAAAGTTTTCTATTGTAGCTTGGTACCCTCCCCTCCCCAATGGGTTAAAGTTAATACGTGGCGGTTGTTCTAATTCGATGCTGGTATTGGTGGGATCTACGGAGACTGGGGGCCATTGCATGCTGTATTTCCAAGCTCCCACATACGTTGTTGATGTATTAGAAGAGTTTGAATCATTGCCATCTTTTAGGCCATCAAGATTGCCAGTTGCAAATTTTAAGGCTGCTGGTAGAATGCGATTCCTAGATGTTTGCATCAATTATATTACCAAGTGAACACCTTGCTCCTTGGAATATCAAGAGATGGATGAACGGATGCCCGGCCATATGGATAACATGGTGGTTAAGTTTGCTTTCATTCCTAGGGAAGTGAATTCTCACCTTGCTCATTGGATTGTAGCCACACACAGGGCTGCTATAATGAGGTCACAAAAGCTGATAATATCATTCCCCTCCCTCTCAAGCTTTTGATCCATGAGTGACAACTTAGGACTTCCATTCATTAGATACTAGTCTTCCTCCTTTTCTTTTGGTCCTCAAAGGGCTTATTTTGTCTTTTGTTGGTATACATGTAACCGGATTGTCTGTATTTGTTTAGTTAGGTAGCTTTGAGGTAGTTTGTGTTTTGGATGTGGGGATCCACTAGGATTAGAGGTCCTCCATCACTTTTTTATTTTTGCCTTTGAAACTTTCATTTCAGATCA
>CM040429.1:117180858-117185858 GCA_022702705.1 Papilionanthe hookeriana x Papilionanthe teres | reverse complement strand
GGTTTGTCATTGGATCATGGATTCACCACTTTGACCAAAGTTAACTTTTTGGTCTGAGATTGACTTGTGGGTCATTAATTCAAAAAATTGTTTTATTTTGACCAAAATTGACTTTTTTGGTGAATGTTGACCTATTAGGCCAATGGGTTGTTCATTGGGTCAAAAGTTGACCATTTTGACCAAAGTTGACTTTTTAGTCAAAAGATGACCTATTGGGTCAATGGGTTGGGCATTAGGCAAAGATTAGCCATCTTGACCAAATTTGACTTTTTAATTGATTAGTTTACTCGATCAAAAATTGGTCATTAAGTCAAAAATTGGTCATTAAGTCAAAAATTGACTATTTTAATCAAATTGACTCTTGGGTCAAAAGTTGACATATTGAATTGATAGTTGGTCAAATGGTTAAGTTGACAGGTGCAACCAAAGTGGTCTTCACGGTAGAATTATTTATTTAGGTCGTTAAAGTGAATTAGGTAGGTAAAAAATTAACAATTTTTGAGCAAAATTAACTTTTGGTCAAAAGTTGACATATTGGGTCAATGGGTTGGTTATTGAGTCAAGGATTAACCATTTTGGCCAAAGTTGACTTTTTTAGTCAAAAATTAACAAATTAGATCCCGATTGGTTGGTTATTGGATGAAGGATTGAACATTTTCACTAAAGTTGACATTTTAGGTCATTTATTTAGAAATTGGCCATTTTAACCAAGAATTTGACTTTTGGCAAAAGTTGACCTTTTGGGTCAATGAGGTGATGTTAGGTCAAAAATTGACAATTTTGACCAAAATTGTTTTGTTCAAAGATTGACCTAATGGATCGTAATTGTTAATTATATAAAAAATTTACTATTTTGACCAAAATTGACTTTTTAGTCAAAGATTTACATATTAGGTTAATAATTGGTCGTGGGATCAAAAATTGTTTATTTTGACGAAGTTACACGTTAAATGTGTCGAGTGGCCAGTGGGTTGGTCATTGGGTCAAAAATTGACCATTTTGACCAAAGATGACTTTTTTGGCAAAAGTTGACTTATTTGGTAAATGGGGGGGTCATTATGTCAAAAATTTACTATTTGGCCAAAATTGACTTTTTGATCAAGTTGACATATTTAGGTCAATGGGTTGGTTATTGAGTCAAGGTTTAACCAATTTGACCAAAGTTGACTTTTTTGGTCAAAAGTTAACCTATTGGGTCAATGGGTTGGTCATTGGGTCAAGGATTGATAATTATGATCAAGTTGACTTTGTTGCGGAAGATTTACTTATTGGGTGATAATTTGTCATTACATAAGACATTGTCTATTTTGACCTAAAAAGTTGACTTTTTGGTCAAAATATGACCAATTTAGTCAATGGGTTGATCATTAGGTCAAAAATTGTCTATTTTGACCAAAGTTGACTTTTTGGTCAAAAGTTGTTATTTAGTCGATGGGTGGTCATTAGGTCAAAAATTGACTATTTTTGACCAAATTTGACTTTTGGTCAAAATTTAACTTGTTGGGTAATGGGTTTGTCATTGGGTCAATCATTGAACATTTTGTCAAAGTTGACTTTTTGGTGAGAGATTGACTTATTGGGTCGATAATTGGTCCATTAATTCAAAAAATTGACTATCTTGGTCATTAGGTCAAAAATTAATTATTTTGACCAAAATTAAATTTGGTCAAAAGTTAAGCCGATAGGTCAACGGGGATGTCATTATGTCGAAGTTGACCATTTTATTAAAATTAACTTTTTTTGGTCAAAAGTTGACTATTTTGATCAAGTTGACATCGGTCAAAAGTTGACTTATCATTTGACAAAGTTGATTTTTTGGTCAAAAGTTGACTTATTGGGTCAATTGGTGGTCATTCAGTCAAAAATTGACTATTTTAACCAAAATTGACTATTTGATTAAAAGTTGACCTATTGGAGTCGATGGGTTTGTCATTGGATAAAGTTGAATATTTTGACCAAAGTTGACTTTTGGTCAGAGATTAACTTATTAGTGAATAATTGGTCATTAGATCTAAAATTAACTATTTTGACCAAAATTTACTTTTGTCAAAAACCGACCTATTAGGTCAATGGGTTGGTCTATGGAGTCGATGAGGTGGTCGTTGGGTAAAAATTGGCCATTTTGACCAAGATTACTTTTGGTCAAAAGTTGACCTATTTTGACCAAAATTGAATTTTGGTCAAAAGTTAACCCTGTGGGTCAACGGGGTGGTCATTGGGATAGAAATTAATTATTTTGACCAAAGTTGACTTTTTGTCAAAGGATTGACCTATTTGGTCGATGAGTTGGTAATTGGGTCAAGAATTGACCATTTTGATCAAAGATAACTTTTTTGGTCAAAAGTAGACCTATTAGGTCAATGGGTTGGTCATTAGGTTAAAAATTGACCATTTTAACCAAAGTTTACTTTTTGGTCAAAAGTTGACCTTTTCGGTTAATGAATTGGTATATTTATGTATACATACATAAATATATATATGTAAATTCATGTGAATTTATCTATATATATATATATATATATATATATATATATATATATATATATATATATATATATAATATTATTTTTTAATTTAAATATTTTTAGTAAAGTATATTATTTATAAATAAAAGAATTTAATTATAAAAAGATTTAACAATTAAATAAATTATAATTAAATATATATCGGTATATATATATATATATTTATTTATTTATTTAATATTATTTTTGTTTTAACTATTTTAAGTATAGTATATTATTTATAAATATAATTTAATCATAAAATATTTAATAGTTAAATAAATTATAAATAAATATATATATATGCATATATATAAATATATATATATATATATATATATATATAATTATTTTTTATTTTAAATATTTTAAGTATAGTATATTATTAACAAATATTATTTAATCATAAAAATATTTAATAATTAAATAAATTATAAATAAATATATATATATATATGTATATATATATATAGGTATATATATATATATAAATACATTTATAAAATATTATCTTTTTTATTTTAAATGTTTTAACTATAGAATATTATTTATAAATATAATTTAATTTAAAAAGTTTGTCATTTTTTTACCTGCGGCCGCCTCATTGACCTAAATAGGTGAATTTTGGCTGAACAACTTTGGTCGAAATGGTGATCCTTAACCCAATGACCAACTCATTGACCCAATAGGTCAACTTTTGATTAAACAGTCAATTTTGATTAAAATAGTCAATTTTTGACTTAATGACCAATTTTTGACATAGTAAACCAATCTTTAACCAAAAAGTCAACTGGTTGATGAGGCGATCAGTAGATCAAATATTAGCAATTTTGAGCAAAATTGACTTTTGGTCAAAAGTTGACCTATTGGGTCAATAGATTGGTCATTGGGTCGAGATTAACTTTTAGCCAGAATGACTTTGTTAAAAAGTTAACAAATTTGGTCAAATGGGTTAGTCATTGGATGAAAGATTGACCATTTTCTCCAAAGTTGACATTTAGGTCATTGTGTCAGAAATTGACCATTTGACCCAATTTGACACTTTTTGGTCAAAGTTGCCCTTTTGTGTCAATGAGGTGGTCATTAAGTAAAAAATTGTCAATTTTGACCAAAATTAACTTTTTTATTCAAAAGTTGACTGTTAATGTCAAATAATTGGCAATTATGTAAAGTTTACTAATTTGACAAAAATTGACTTTTGGACAAAAGTCGATCTATTCGGTCAGTGGGTTGGTTATTGGGTCAAGGATTTATCATTTTGACGAAAGTTATCTTTTTGTTCAAAAGGTTGACAGGTTGGGTCAATGGTTTTGTCAATAGATTCGAGGATTGATAATTTTGACGAAAGTTGACTTTTTAGTCGAATTTACTTATTGGGTCAATAATTGGTCATTAGGTCAAGAATTGTCTATTTTGACCTAAAAAGTTGACTTTTCGGTCAAAAATTTGACCAATTTAGTCAATGGGTTGATCATTGGGTAAAAAATTGACCATTTTGTGAAAGTTGACTTTTTGGTCAAAGTTGACCTATTTGGTCAATGGGTGGTCATTAGATAAAAAATTGACTATTTTGACCAAAATTGACTTTTTGGTCAAAATTTGACTTATTGGGCAATGGGTTTGTCATTGGGTTAATCATTGACCATTTTTTCCAAAGTTGACTTTTTGGTCAGTGATTGACTTATTGGAGTCGATAATTGGTCATTAATTCAGAGGTGAATATTTTGGTCATTAGGTAAAAAATTAATTATTTTGACCAAAATTAAATTTTTAATCAAAAGTTGAGCCATTGGGTCAACGGGAGGTCATGATGTCATAAGTTGATCATTTTGACTAAAATTAACTTTTTGGTCAAAAGTTATCCTATTTTGGTTAAAAGTTGACTTATTGGTCAAAAGTTAACTTATCATTTGACCAAAGTTGACTTTTTGGTCAAAAGTTAACTTATTGGGTCAATTGGTTGTCATTTAGTCAAAAATTGATTATTTTGTCCAAAAAATGACTATTTGGTCAAAAGTTGACCTATTGGGTCAATGGGTTTGTTATTGGGTTAAGGATTGAATATTTTGACCAAAGTTGACTTTTTGGTCGGAGATTAACTTATTGAGTCAATAATTGGTCATTTGATAAAAAATTAACTATTCTGACCAAAATTTACTTTTTGGTCAAAAACCGACCTATTGGGTCAATGGGTAGGTCTTTGGGTCAATGGGGTGGCCATTGGGTCAGAAATTGGTCATTTTGAGCAAAGATTACTTTACGGTAAAGTTGACCTATTTGACCAAATTGAATTTTTTGCTCAAAAAGTTGTCCTATTTAGTCAACAGCGTGAGGTCATTGGGTCAGATATTGATTATTTTGACCAAAGTTGACTTTTGGTCAAAAGTTGACCTATTTGGTCAATGAGTTGGTAATTGGGTCAAGAATTGACCATTTTGATCAAAGATGACTTTTTGGTCAAAAGTAGACCTATTGGGTCAAAAGTAGACCTATTGG
>CM040429.1:117150858-117175858 GCA_022702705.1 Papilionanthe hookeriana x Papilionanthe teres | reverse complement strand
AAAAGTTGACTTTTTGTTAAATATGACCAATTTGGCCGGGTTGTCATTGGGTCAAAATTAACCATTTTGACCAAAGTTGACTTTGTCAAAAAGTTGACCTATTTGGTCAATGGGTTAGTTATTGGGTCGAGTTTTGACCATTTTGACCAAGTTGACTTTTTGGTCAAAAGTTAACCTATTGGATCAATTGGTTGCTCATTGGGTCAAGGATTGATAATTATGACTGAAGTTGACTTTTCGGTCAGAGATTTACTTATTGGATCAAAAATTGGTCTTTAGATAAAAAAAATTGTTTATTTTGACCTACAAAGTTGACATTTCGGTCAAAATTTGACAAATTTAGTCAATGGGTTGATCATTGGGTCAAAAATTGACCATTTTGACCAAAGTTGACTTTTTGGTCAAAAGTTGACCTATTTAGTCAATGGTTGGTCATTAGGTCAAAAATTAACTATTTCTTGACCAAAATTGACTTTTTAATTGAAAATTTAACTTATTGAGCAATGGGTTTGTCATTGGGTCGATCATTGACCATTTTGTCCAAAGTTGACTTTTTGAGGTGATTGACTTATTGGGTCAATAATTGGTCATTAATTAAAAAAATTAACTATTTTGGTCATTAGGTCAAAATTAATTATTTTGACAAAAATTAAACTTTTAATTCGAAAAGTTGAACCGATGAGTCCTTGGGGAGGTCATTATGTCGAAGTTGACCTTTTTGACTAAAATTAACTTTTTTGGTCAAAAGTTGATCTATTTTGGTCAAAAATTGACTTATTGGTTAAAAGTTGACTTATCATTTGACGAAGTTGACTTTTAGTCAAAGTTGACTTATTGGGTCAATTGGTGGTCATTCGATCAAAAATTGACTATTTGGTCGAAGATTAACTTATTGAGTGAATAATTGGTCATTAGATCAAAATTAACTTTTTTGACCAAATTTACTTTTTTGGTCAAAAGTCATTTATTGGGTCAATGAGTTGGTCTTTGGGTCAATGGGGGTGGTCATTGAGTCGAAATTGGCCATTTGACTAAGTTACTTTTTGGTCAAAGATGACCTATTTTGACCAAAATTAATTTTTATCAAAAGTTAACATATTGAGTTCATGGGGTGGTCATTAGGTGAGATATTATTATTTTGACCAAAGTTAAATCTTGGTAGTTGACGCTATTTAGGTAGTGAAGTTGGTAATTAGATTGAGAGTCCAAGCCATTTTGATCAAGATGACTTTTTGGTCAAATGTAGACCTATTGAGTCAATGGGTTGAGTCATTAGGTTAAGAGTAGCCATTTTACCCAAAGTTCACTTTTTGGTCGAAAAGTTAACCTATTTGATTGTGGAGTGGTATATTTTGTATACATACATAAATATATATATGTAAATTTGTGTGTGTGTGTGTATATATATATATATAAATTTGTATACATACATAAATATATATATATGTAAATTTGTGTGTGTGTATATTTATATATATATATATATATATATACATACATATATATATATATAATTTTTTTTTTATTAAAAGGCACTATGGCTCAATTTTATTGCTCCAAAATAAAAATACAAAACTGGGAAAAAGGTCCCAAACACGCACACCCCTACAATACCAAAATAAAAAATTAGGGCCCTTATTCCAAAAAAGAAAAATACAACTCAACGCAACAACAAAAATACAACTCAAAACAAATTAAAGAATGACACAAACAAAAGCTCGAGAAATCCAAGGACACCACGAATATAAGAAATCGGGGAACTAAATTAGATACCACGGGTTTGTTTTAGTAGTTGAAACCCCAAATCCAGTCTGCCACTTTATTGCCCTCTCTCATAGTGTGATTCAAATAATATTCATTCCGGAGAAAGAGATTTGATCTTGTTAACTTACAACAATACCTCCAATGGCGGCTAAGATTAAATTTACAGATCTTCTAAGATATAAAGAATCCATTTCTAAAATAATGTTCTACCATCTCATTCTTTTAGCAATAAGAAGAGCAAATATTAAAGCTTCAGCCTCGGTAATTAAAGGGGATAAAGTAACAAGAGGAGCAGCAAACCGATGAGAACCACTCCATTCCGGTCTCTCACAGATTTCGCCTATCCCAGCAATAGGAAGTTTCCAAGAACCATCCGTATTAAATTTAATAAAAGGGAGCGAGAGAGAGCTTGGTTCATAAAAGAATATGATTATAGCTTATATTCGAATGTTGCAACTCAATACCAAGATTAATAGCAATCGAAGTAATGAAATTATTGTTACAAGGCTTCAAATTGTATACGGATATGCATTTGGAAATATATAAAAAAAATTTGACAAATAACACATTTGGAATTAATAGATGTATCATTAAACTTAATGCTGTTGCGAGATAACCAAATAAACCAAATGACTATAGAGGGAATAACTGTAATAAAAGGATGCCCTCTTATGTTACAGTCTCTAAAAATTTCTAAGACTGATTTATAACCAGAGAAAGAATGATTTCGACAACACAAGATAAAAACATTAGTCCAAATATCCCAAGCAAACCAGCGGCTGCTGAATATGTGAAGAGTAGATTCTTCACAATTTCTACAAAATAACATCTAGATACAATTCTTAGCCCTTTAAGCTTAAGAATATCATCAATAGGAACACAATTATGAATGAGTCTCCAACTAAAAAATGAAATAGAGGTCTAAGCCACTTATTCCACATCCGGAAAAGATCAAAAACCTGGTGGAAAATTCTCTAAAGATGCAAAAGATTTAGTAATAGTTTCCCCAACTTTCCTTTGATTTTAGGAATATCAGGTTTAACAGGAAGTAAAGGAATTTTCAAAATAAATTATGCATCTCTAGAATTAACCATGCGGTGAAGGCTAAGCAGATTCAAGAGTAAATTCTACGAAATCATTAACCTTAGCATTAATATGATGAGGCCCACCATACAGATTAGCAAAGAGAACCATAAGTAGTCCAATCATCATACCAAAATGAAATATTACCATGGCCAATATCTGACACATCAAGCTTTCAATGTTGCTTAGAAACATTTTACATTTCTTACTAGATATATGAATCAGAATTAGAAGGAGTAATTGAAAGAGGGTGCATCATACCACAATATTTAGCTACAAGAAGACAAGCCCATAATGAATTATTCTCCCTAAAATGAAGCCATAACTTCATAAAATTAAACTTAATGGAATCATTAATCCTATAAAAAACCCAATCCACCACATGTGATAGGTTTACAAATTTTCTCCCAACTTTTCCAATGTAAACCTTTTCTACACAACCATCCATAAAAACTATTAAATATATTTTCTAACTTTTTAACAATAGAAAGGGTAAATTCATAACCTGTAAAATGTACGGGGAGTAGAAATTAGAATGCTTTTAAGAAGTTTAATACGACCACCAAAGAAAAGAAATTTATTTTCCCATGAATGAATTCTCTTTCTAATCTTGTCTATCAAATTAGCAAAAGAAATTCTCTCTTCTTATCTAAAGTAAAACTGAGATATTTAATAGGTAAAACATCTTTTGACAATGTGTATAATTAGAAATCCAATGTGATTTTATCATTGGAAATAAATCTGGAACCATAGTAAAAGCATTTAGCGGTGTTAAAACAAAGCCGTAATGCTTTTCAAAAATGTGCAATAAGATTTGCCTATCTTTTTAATGGATGTTTATTGGAATTAGTAAAAATAATGAGATCTAATACGGCATAACACAAATGGGAAATACTCGGACTGACTTTATGAATATAATTAATAGAAGGATTATACGATTATAAAGCTTATTGAGACTTCTTGACAAGTAATCAAAAGCAAGAATGAAAAGATAAGGAGAAACGGTCACCTTGCTTAATACCTTTAGTAGCCATAAAATGTCCATTGGAATGTCTGTGCTAGAGAATAGAAATTATTATTGAGAATTACTGTAAAAAAAATTCTGAGAATTCATTATTAAAGCCATGGCTTTCAGAACATCCATAATAAACTCCCATCTAATGGAATCAAAAGCCTTCTTAATATCCATTTTGAAAATAATATTACTATCCCTTTTGCTTTGTCCAAGATCTAACAAAAGTTCCTGAGCAGTGGTATTCTCTCCAATAAATCTGCCCTTAATAAAAGCAGATTGATTCAGTGAAATAATTTTATTTAAAAAAGGCTGAATCCTATAACAATAATTTTAGAAATAATCTTAGAAACCACAGTGTTAATACTAATGGGTCTAAAATATTCCCAAGTATTATTACTATGTTTCTTAGGAATTAAGACAATATTAGAACTCTTAAAATACTTAGGCAAATCAATGCCAAAAAAATCTGAATTGTATCACATAAATCAGATTTAATAACATTCAACAAACTTTATAAAATTCAACATTGAAACCATCGGGACCTAAAGTCTTCCTTCTTCCATACTATCCATACAACTTTAATTTCATAAAAGTAGAAGTATAGATAAAGTTAGTAAGATGCAGATTATTAGACTTGAGGAAAAATATCAGCATTAATCAAATCAGTCTCTGGTTATCATTAGAAAATAAAGCATTGAAATAATTAATACCATCATTAATAATATTGTTTTCATTATACAGGATATTACCATTAACATCTCTTATACTAGGTCAATTTATCTTTATCCTATTCTTGATGCAAGCATGAAAAAAGCTGGTATTTCTATCCCCATCAATAAAGCTAGTCTTAGATGCTTTTTGAGCATAAAAGCTTTCCTCCGTGTTAATAACATTACTAAGATCTTTCTGAGCTTGAATAAATAAATCAACATTAATTAGGTTCTGAGTGTACATAATCTCCAATTCTTTAACTATAGTTTCAGCATCCAAAACATTTTTATTTAAATGACCAAAAACTGACCAATTCCAAATTAAGCATTTAGCAAGTTGCTTTTGAAGCTGCCAAAGTTTTTTACCGAGTTAGCTGGTTTAAAAACAAGATTATTGAATTCCAGTTATCTTTAACATATTGCATAAAGTTGGGATGATGAATAAACATATTAAAAAAGCTGAAATGAGATGCTCTTTTAGAATAAATATTAGAAACTTTTAATAAAATAGGTGTATGATCAGAAGGCAAGATGTTGAACCTGAAAACTGCCAAACAAATCACACCAGACAGAATTAACTAAGAACAATCTTTCAAAAACATCACCACGATGCCAAGTAAAGATATTTCCAGAAAATCCTAAATCAAAAAGTTCAGCATCCAAAATAACATTATTAAAAGCTAGATATCAAATTAAGATTTGGAGAATGCACCACCTCTCTTCTCATTAACAGCTGAAATAACATTGAAGTCACCTCCAACTAGCCAGGGGACATTTAAAGGCCCAATAGAAGTAAGTAAATTCCATAACTCTATTCTATCATGTTGGACCTTTTAACATAAATAAGAGATAAATGAAATGATAGATCATGTTAATTAATGCAAACATGTAATATAAAGTAATGATTCAAAATCACATCAACTTTAATAAAATCTTTCCAAAGAAACCAAATCTTATTATTAGTATTAGCAATAAAATTAAAATTGCCGATTCTTCTAATATATTTAATATTATTGCAAGAATTAACTAAGGTTCAAGAATCCCAAAAAAGGCAACCCCTTGTGCAGAAAACCTATTGATAGCTCTTTGTTCCATGAGAATTTCCAATACACCAGCAATCTACACCTCGCGAGATATACCCTCAGCTCGGGAGATCCGGATGGTCGTAAATTCATTGACTCCTCTAAAAGCTGCAGGCCCCGATGGGTACACTCGCTGACTTCTATAAGAAGGAGTGGAATCCGGTGGGGGATGATGTTGTAGCTGCAGATCCAAAGTTTCTTCCGGGGCCAACCTACGCTCTAGTTATTTCGTGCCTCTAGCATGGTGTTGATTCCAAAAACCTCTACTTTGCAAAGGTGGGAACATTATAGACCCATCAGTCTTACTTCTGTGATCAACAAAGTAATCAGTAAAATTATGGTGGGGAGACTCCAACCTCACTTGGATAAGATTATCAGCTTAAATCAATCTACATTTGTTAAAGGCAGACTGATTACTGATAATGTTTTGCTTGCCCAAGAACTCTTATTGGATCTAAACAAAGCCCATAGGGGGGGTAACCTGATTTATAAGCTTGACATTCAAAAAGCTTATGACACTATAAATTGGGACTTCATCATTGAAGTAATGACTGCTAGGGGATTCAACCATCACTTCTGTAATTTTATCTCAAGGTGGCTTAATTCCAATGAACATTCTATTCTAATTAATGGTTCTGCTAGAGGCAAGTTCAAAGCCACTAGAGGATTACGACGAAGGAGACCCTCTATCTCCCACTGTCTTCATCCTTGTAGTGGACTATTTCTCCAGGATGATTGATCATGAGTTGCTGAATAAATCCTATGCAAGGTTCCACCACAGATCTAATATCTCCATTTCTCACCTGATGTATGCTGATGATATCATGGTGTTTTCCGGTGCTCACAAATCTGCTCGTTAAGAAAGTCAAACGATTGCTGGACTCCTTTCAACAACAATCGGGTATGGTGTTTAACACCGATAAATGTCAGTCGATTTTCTCAAATTTGACGACTAGCCCAATCAAGCACTTTGGATTTTGAACTACACTGGCTTCCAAAGTGTTTCTCCCCCTCTTAAATACCTTGGAGCATACCTCACTCTGGGCAGATCCAAACAGATACATTTTGATGATATTATAGTCAAAATTAACTCCCAACTCAGTAGCTGGACCAGCTCTTTTCTATCCAATGGAGGTAGGATCACTTTACTCAAGAGTATCCTGACCACCTTCCCTTCTTACCTACTCCAAATGGTCACCATGAAGAAAAGCACCCAACTACAGATGGAGAGGGCATTTAACAGGTTTCTTTGGGTCGGCCGGACTAAGCAACCCCATTGGACCTCTTGGCAACCGTTGCCAAACCAACTCGCTGCGAGTGGCTTGGGATTGAAAGGCCTCCCACACATCCAGCAAGTGAACTTTTGTAAACTCTGGATACATTTCAGAGCCCAAACCTCATTATGGGCAATGTACATGATGGGGAAATACTGCAGATCTGTACACCCCTCCCAGGTGGAAAGAAAAGCTGGGGATTCCAGAACTTGGGTCAAACTTCTTAATGTTAGAAAGATCGCTGAGGATTTATATATCCGGAACACAGGTAGGGGTGAAATCGGCTTCGGCTCGACAATTGGTGTCCCAAAGATTGGTTGGTTGCTAAAGGCCCACACATTGAGCACTCCTCCAAAGTCTCGATTTACGGGATGGGCACAATTGGTCTATTCCCCACCTCAAAGCCATTCTCCAAGATCAATCAGCTTCACCGATTTCTACCATCAAATTTAATAGAAGCGACTCCCGACTCCATCCGTGAGCCCATACATCAACATCGAGTATCTCCAAAGTTTTTTATGATACCCTATACCGGTGGACCCCAGTGCCTTGGCATCTTGCTATATGGAATCGGTTCGTCCCCCTCCATGGCCTTCCTTTGTTGGAGAACCCTCCATAAATTAATCCCACCGATGACATTTGAAGCTTAAAGGACTCGCAGGCCCTTCCAAATGTGTCTTATGCAACTCTAAAGAAGAATCCATTCCACATCCGTACTTCAATTGCCCTTTCTCTATATCCGTTTGGCAGCGGCTATACGTCGCCAAGCAAATTAAGAATTGCCACTCGGGAAGTGTTTAGTAGTTTACGGTTGGAGGGAATAGCCGGAAAATTCAAGTCATCCATCTCATTGTCATCCGGTTTCGTGGATGGCTAGGAATAATGCTAAGTTCGATGGCATTGCTCGCCACTACTACCAAGGTGGTGAAAAGCTGCAAAGCTTACTTACATAAAATCATTAGTTATAAAAGATTCACCAACCTTTTAAATATTGATCTCCCTACTCATCGCTACTCCTACCCCCAAGGTCATGTTGGTCGGATGGCTTCCCCCCACTAGACCACTCATCAAAATTAACACCGATGGCGAGTTTCTCGAATGAGAGAGCAGGTGTTGGTGGCATCTTCGGGAACTCCTCGGTCGATGCCTTCTCTATTTCCATGCTCCAGTTCTAGCTATGGATGCTGCGGAAGGCGAATACATTGCGAGTCCTTTATGCACTGCTGCAGCTTGCCCATTCTGCTCATTGGGCGAGCCTGCGGATTGAATTTGATTCTACTTGCTCTTGTCCACGGCTTACACCTGGTGAGTGCTTCCTCTTGGAGGCACAATTATTGGACCCGCTGGATTCATCGGTTCACATCCCCCGTACTATTTTCTCCTCGATTTTTAGAGAAGGTAACAAAGGCTGCACATCGGTTGGCAAGTAAGGGTGCGACTTCTCGGCAGGTGAGGGTATCTACTACCCCCACATCGGAGTTAAAGTTGATTATTGCTTGGAGATATGCTGAGCCTTCCACATCTTAGATCGGTTAATGCCAATTCTCTTTAGCCCATCCGATGGATGATTGCTTTCTAAGATTGTTTGGCCTTCTGTCGCTCTTGGAGGAAGCATTTCCACACCCTACTCTTCCCTGTATTTTTTGTTTCCTCTTTTGTATCTTTTTGAATGGGTTCTTTTGTTCCTGGGAGAGAATCATAGGGGTTCTAAGTGGTACACTTACCTCTTCTGTACTACATTTTTATTATAACATGTAAGGAGCCACTGTTTGCTCCTCTTCCAAAAAAAAAAAATATTATAATATTATAATTAATATACTTATACTATATATTAAAATAAAACCCTAAACACCTTATTCGGTTGCTTCATTTTGAGGAAGTATGGATTAACGCGATGTGTACGGAATCCCTTAACGGTTTGCTTCATTTTGAAGAAGTATGCTATCAAAGCTAGGAATGTCAAAAAAACTCGTTGTTCGCAAACGAGTTTGTGTTCGGTTATTTGGGAAGTTCGTGTTCGATTCGTTCGATAAGAAAACGAGACGAACACGAAAAACTTTTTGTATATAAATTTATTTAATATTATTTTTCTATTTTAAATAATTTAAGTATAGTATATTATTTAAAAATATAATTTAATTATAAAAATATTTAATTGTTAAATAAATTATAAAATATATATATATATATATATATATATATATATATAATTATTTTTTTTATTTTAAATGTTTTAAGTATAGTTTATTATTTATGTTTTAAGTATAATTTAATTATAAAAATAATATTATATATATATATATATATATATATACATATATTTATATTTTTTATTTATAATTTATTTAACTATTAAATATTTTTATATTTAAATTATATTAATAAATAATATACTACGGTATTACTTTTTATTATTAAATAAATAAATAAATAAATAAATAAATATATATATATATATATATATATATATATATATATATATATATATATAAATTTATATAATATTACATTTTATTTTAAATGTTTTAAGTATAGTATATTATTTTTAAATATAATTTAAATATAAAAAAATTGAATAGTTAAAAAATTATATATATATATAAATATATATATATATGTATATATATATACATATATATATATATACATACATATATATATATATATATATAATATTATTTTTTTATTTTAAATATTTTAAGTATAGTAAGTTATTTATAAATATAATTTAATTATAAAAATATTTAATAGTTAGATAAATTATAAATAAAAATATATATAGGTTTATATATATATATATATATATAAATTTATATAATCTTATTTTCTTACATTAAATATTAGTATAGTATATTATTTATAAATATAATTTAATTATTAAAATATTTAATAATTAAATAAATTATAAATATATATATTTAGGTATATATAAATATATATATATATATATATATATATATATATATATATATATATATATATATATATATATATATATATATATCAAGATAAATGGATGATTGGTGGTGATTTTAATATGATCATGCATGATTCTGAGAAGCTAGGGGGTAGAAGAGTCATGTCCTCTATGATGGAATCTTTCAGTAGGGCTATGTTAGATGCTGGCCTTTCTGATCTGGGTTATGTCGGAACTAAATTCACTTGGAAAAGGGGCAAGCTGTTTGAACATCTTGATAGGTGTTTTGCCAACCAATCTTGGCTTAACTCCTATGCCTTTTCCCAAGTCCAACATCTGTGTAGCTCTGGTTCTGACCACAAACCTTTGCTCCTCTCTTTTGACTTTTTCATAAGCTCTCCACCTATCACTTTAAGTATTTTAATGTTTGGGCTAAACATAAAGATTTTTTAAGACTCGTTTACGATAATTGGAAGTTTAATGAGGTGGGTGGAGCTTGGTTCATTCTATGGAAACTGCATAAAAAAGTAGCCAACGCGTTGAGATATTGGAACTGGGAGGTTTTTGGTGATGTGCATGCTAGAGTTGTCAAGGCTGAGGAGTGAGTCAATACTCTACAGGCCCTTGTTGAGTCTAATGATATGATAATTGCTAAACTCCAGGATGCCCATAGGGATTTGTTAGAAGCGTGTGCATGGGAAGTAGAGTTGTTGCAACAGAAAGCTGGTGACTTGCATTTCTCTCAAGGGGACCGCAATACTAAATATTTTCATGCATGCATCAAGCAACGTAGGGCTAATAATACTATTGTTAGAATCCAAAATGAACATGGGGACTGGATTACTAGAAACCAGGAGCTTGGAGATAGTGCTGTCAATTATTTTTCTAAAATTTTGGAGGCCCACCAGACCAATGGTACTATTGAGGCGCATGTGTTTGATGACACTAGGCCTTATATTGAGGAGTTAGACCTTTGTGGTATTCTTACCACTGAGGAGATTTATGAGGTGCTCTCGCAGATTAATAATATTAAAGCCCCTGGCCTGGACGGCTTTTCTTCTGATTTCTACATTAAGTGCTGGGATATTGTGCATAAGGACGTGGTTAATGCTATTCAAAGTTTTTTCAGGGGTGAACCTCCAGGTAATTATTTCTCGGCAGCTACTATTGTCCTTATTCCTAAATCAACTCATAAAACCCGTTGGGACCACTTTAGACCTATCTCTCTTACCTCTATTATCTCTAAGATTATCAGTAAAATCTTAGTTAAATGGCTCCAACCCCACCTGCATCATCTGATTTCTCATAACCAATCCTCCTTTATCAAAGGCAGGGGAATCATTGTTAATATTATGCTGGCTCAGGAATTAGTCTATGATCTTGACAAAAAGTGTCGTGGTGGCAATATGGTCACTAAACTGGATATAAGGAAAGCTTATGACTCCCTTAGCTGGGATTTTATTGTTAAGATTCTTCATACCAGAGGCTTTTCTGTGCATTTCTGCAAGCTCATTCTCAGTTGGCTCCAGTGCAATAAATATAGCATTCTTATTAATGGTAGCTCATTTGGTTTCTTCAGTGCTGGCAGGGGGATCAAGCAGGGGGACCCCTTATCACCTACGCTTTTTATTTTGGTCTTTGATTATTTTTCCCGTTTGCTTAATACACTTTTTAGCAATTGCTCTCACTTGCACTTTGCCCATAAATCTACGGTTATTGTCTCTCATTTTGCTTATGCTGATGATGTTGTTCTCTTCTCTAATGCTAGTAAAACTACTATTAAGAAGATTTTTACTTTGCTTAAGCAATTCCAGAGTGTCTCGGGCCTAGCTTTCAATTCTGACAAATGTAATATTTACTTGGGTAAAACTGTCACTAGGGGTAATGCTAATTGGGTAGCTGACTTCACGGGGTTTGCTATTTCCTGCCTTCCTCTAAAATATTTAGGGGTTAATCTTCTTAAAGGCCGAACTAAACAGACTCAAATGGATGATGTGATAGAGAAAGTTCGGAATAGAATTGAGGATTGGAAAAACAATTCTCTTTAATTTGGGGGCAGAATCACTGTGCTTAAGAGTATCCTGCAAAGTTTGCCTCTGTATGCTTTGCAAGTTCTTAATTTGAAGAAGAGCACACAGTCTTCATTGGAGAGGTGTTTTAATAAATTTCTTTGGGCGGGTTCTCATTCTTCTAGGAGGTGGCTCCCCTGGAAAGAGGTTTGTAAACCCCTTAGTGCGGGGGGATTAGGTTTTAAACGTTTACATCACATCGCTGATATTAATTATTTTAAGCTGTGGCTCAATTTCAGAAAAGGTAATTCTCTGTGGGCGGTCTTTATGCATGGAAAGTACTGCCACACCTCTAACCCTGCTTTTGTGTCTATGAGGATTGGAGACTCCAGAGTGTGGAAACGTCTTCTGCAGGTTAGAGGTTGGGCTAAGGATTATATTTTCTGGGAGTTGGGTAACGACCACATCTCCTTCTGGCTCGATAGTTGGTCCCCTATTACCTTAGATATGGTTGATCCTGAATACTCTAATACCCTCGTCTCTCATACTTGGACTAAAGAGGGTTGGAACGTCCCCTTACTTATTAGGCTTGTGGGCTATGAAGATGCTCAACTGATTTCTTCTATCCCTTTTGATCACAATATGAAGGACACTCCTTTTCTTAAAATGGGTACCACTGGGTCCATTACTAAAACTTTATACACCTCCCTACATCCTTTCCCTACCATTCCTTGGGGGGACAGTATGTGGAATTGGGCTTTAACCCCGTCTATGTCATTTATGGCTTGGAGACTCTTTCATTTTGTGCTTCCTTGTGATGACATCCTTAAGCTTAAAGGGCTGCGATTCGCTTCCCAATGCCCGCTCTGTAAATGTAATGAAGAATCTATAGAGCACTTGTTTTTCTCCTGTTCACTTTCCTCTACGGTGTGGAGAGACGCCGGGCATAGGTTTGGTCTCAGCCTCACCCCCTCTCACAATTTGGCTGATACTTGCAACACTTTTAACCCTCATGGTAGGACCAATCATTTTTTACAAATATATCCTTATATTGTGTGTTGGTTCATTTGGATGGCTCGTAATGATGTCAAGCACTGTGGTAAAATTGTCACTAGCTCCATTATCTTTGCGCATATCTTAGCCTATGTCAACAGAGTTGGGAAACTTGGTGCTAAGAAGCGTAGTTTTTTCTCGGCTTTACCTTATTTTGACATGTTTCATTCCCCTCCTCATGATGGTGTTGGTGGTAGGGCACGCCAACTCCCAGTTTTGGTGAGATGGCTGCCCCCTCCCGTCAACTGGATTAAGGTTAATACTGATGGTAGCCGGAATTCTATGTCTGCTGGGTTTGGCGCCATTGTCTGTAATGCCTACGGTAAATGCATTTTGTATTTCTCCTCTCCTTGTTATACTAATAGTCCTATGGAGACTGAAGCTAGAGCGGTTTTAATGGCTGTTTCTATTGCTGTTGCAGTTGGTTGGAAATTCTTGGTTATTGAGACAGATGCTATGCTTCTTGTTGACATTCTCAATTGTAGTAGGGAGCCTACTTGGGACCTTATTTTTTATATTAAGAAAATTAAGTTATTGTCCTTTCACTTAGTCATCAAGTGAAATTTTATTCATAGAGAGGGCAATCGACCGGCCAACTGGTTGGCTCTGCTTGCTGCCAATACTCAAAATCTTTATATCGGTACAGTGCCCAATCGTATTTTGCATCATTTAATTACCGGCGATAATTTGGATGTTCCTTACGTTCGTGTGTAACTCTGTTTCGCGGAGGTGGCTCTTTTATCCACTTTATATATGTATCCAATTATACATACATACATATATATTTACATAGTTATATGTATATATGTATATTCATATATACATATATATATCTAGCTATATACTTATATATATATATATATATATTTATGTAAAAAAAAAAGAAAAAAAAAACCTCCCCGATTTCTCTATTTTGCTTAATGGTGACAGTTTAGACGCCCCTACCTTCGTTCCATTTTTTTAGATGTTCGTTATTGAGGTTTTGGTTTTGCGGGTTGACCTTTACGTTTGTTGCACTTATTTAGGCCTACATTTCCCAGGATATGCGCTTATTTTACTGTTTTTATGGATGAAATTTTTATTCTTGACCCAGAATTCTTCTACAGGTTTCCTTTTTTAGCATGGGGTATACCCTCATATCATTAGATGTTTTGTTCTGGAAGGATTAAGGCTTCTCTTTGGCTGGGTTCCATGATTTCATTTTGATTTTCGGCTATGCTACAGGATTGTTTTATTCTAGCTTTATTTATAAAATCACGTGCAGCAATTTGAAGATTCTATTGCAGCTATATATATATATATATATATATATATATATATATATATATATATATATATATATATATATATATATATAAGTTTATGCTCCAGATTTGCTCTTTCCTTAGTATTGCCGATTTACAGAACTCATAGCAGCTTTGCCTTGGTTGGGAATGATGTATGGTTTGGGATTACTTTAATTCTTCTCTAGTACTCTGCTGCATTTTTAATCTGTGATTTTCTTCTAAGTGGGACCTGCTTAATTTGGTGGGGGAAGTCAGGTTTATATGTGGGGGGTTGGCGGTTTTTGTTTGGAGATTTTATGTGGGGCGATTTTTAGTATTACTTTTTCAGTTTTTTGCCTCTATTTTTTGTCCCTATTCAATATTTATTTGCATATATTTATATGGATGCTGCCTGCTTAGGCTTTCTATCAGATGTGAAATCTACTTGAGATGTCTATCCTCACATATGAGCTGTTTCCTTGTTGTTTTGGGTTTGTTTTAGTATTTTTCTTTAGGTTTTGAGGCTGCCTACGGAAGCTCGACACATCTTATTGAGTTTGTTTTGGAGCAGTTCGAGCTACATTGGCTTTCATTTCTCGTATTTTGGTATTTGAGGTTTATAGATCTTTGGTTAAAGCACGTTGGGAACTCTTCGGACCATTCATTGCTACAAATGATACGAGCTGCTCGAATGATGTCTAAAAATTGGTTGATTTGGTTTGAGGATCACTACACGGGGTTCATCTCCTTTTTGGGTGCTTTTGTCTTCGACTATATCCGCTTTGGCGTATTTTTCGCTTTCTAGGTTGCGTGGAGTTGTACTTTGAGAGGTGGAACCTCTACGAGTGCGTTTAATTGTATTTTTAGTTCCTTTCGGGATCCACCTCCCCTCCCTCTTTTTTAATAATTTTTTGATATTAACACGTAGGGAGCCACGAGTCGCTCTTTTCCAAAAAAAAAAAAATAAATATATATATATATATATATATATATATATATATATATATATATATATATATATATTTCTTTTTTTAACAGTATTTTTTATTTTAACTATTTTAAGTATAGTATATTATTTATGAATATAACTTAATTATAAAAATATTTAACAGTTAAATAAATTATAAATAAATAAATATATATGTATATATATATATATATATATATATATATATATATATATAAATTTATATAATTTTCTTTTTATTTTAAATATTTTAAATATAGTATATTATTTAAAAATATAATTTAATTATAAAAATATTTAATAGTTAGATAAAATATAAATAAATATATATATATATATATAGGTATGTATAAATAAATAAATAAATATATATATATATATATATATATATATATATATTATATATATATTTATATAATATTTATATATAAATTTCTATAATATTTATTTTTTATTTTAAATATTTTAAGTATAGTATATTATTTTTAAAAATAATTTAATTATAAAAGTATTTAATAGTTAAATAAATTATAAATAAAAATATAAATATACGTGTATATATATATATATATATCTATATATTATTTTTTTATTTTATATGTTTTAAGTATAGTATTTTTTTTATAAATATAATTTAAATAGAAAAATATTTAATAATTAAATAAATTATAAATAAAAAAATTTAGTCAATGGGTTTGTCACTAGGTCAAGGATTGACCATTTTGACCAAAGTTCACTTTTTAGTCATAGATTAACTTATTGAGTCAATAATTGGTCATTAATTCAAAAATTGACTATTTTGACCAAAATTGACATTTTGGTCAAAAGTTGACCCATTGGGTCAATGGGTTTGTCATGGATCAAGGATTGACCTTTTTGACCAAAGTTAACTTTTTGGTTAGAGATTGACATATTGGGTCATTAATTCAAAATTTGTTTATTTTGACCAAAATTGACTTTTTGGTCTAATGTTGACCTATTAAGCCAATGGGTTGGTCATTGGGTCAAGGATTGGCCATTTTGACCAAAGTTGACTTTTTGGTCAAAAGATGAGATTTATTTATTTATTTATTTATATTTTTTAGCTATAAAATATTTTTATAATTCAATTATATTTATAAATAATACATTATACTTAAAATATTTAAAATAAAAAAATAATAAAAAATAAATTTATATATAAATATATATATATATATATATATATATTCACATATACCTATTTATATATTTTTATTTATAATTTATTTAACTATGAAATATTTTTATAATTAAATTATATTTATAAGTAATATACTATACTTAAAATATTTAAAATAAAAAATAATATTATATTAATCTATATATATATATATATATATATATATATATATATATATATATATATATATATATATATATATATATATATATATATATATATACCGATATATATATTTTTATTTATAATTTATTTAATTATTAAATATTTTTATTATTAAATTTTCTTTATAGATAATATACTATTCTTAAAATATTTAAAATGAAAAAATAATATTAAATAAAATTATATAAGTATATATCTTTATATATAGCTATATATATTTATTTATAATTTATTTAACTATTAAATATTTTATAATTAAATTATATTAATAAATAATATACTATACTTAAAACATTTTAAATAAAAAATATTATTATATAAATTTATACAGATATATATATATATATATATATCTAAATATATACATATTTATATTTATTTATTTATAATTTTTTAACTATTAAAAATTTTTATAATTAAAGTTTATTTAAAAATAATATACTATACTTAAATGATTTAAAATAAAAAAATAATATTATATATATATATATATATAAATTTTTATGTTTATATATACATTTATATATTTTTATTTACAATTTACTTAACAATTACATATTTTTATAATTAAATTATATTTATAAAAAATAAACAATTCTTAAAACATTTAAAATTAAAAAATAAATTTATATAAACATATATATATATATATATATATATATATATATATATATATATATATTTATACACATTTATATAAATTTATTTGTAATTTATTTACCTATTGAATATTTTTATTATTAAATTATATTTATAAATAATATATTATACTTAAAATATTTAAAATTTAAAAATAATATTATATATATATATATATATATATATATATATATATATATATATATATATATATATATATATATATATATATATATATATATATATATATATAGTTATATAGTTATTTATAATTTTGTTAACTATTAAATATTTTTATAATTAAATTATATTTAAAAATAATATAAAATACCTAAAATATTTAAATTAAAAAAATAATATTATTAAAATTTAAATATACATATATATGTATATATAAATATATAAATATATATTGATATTTATATATACATATATTTATTTATTTATAATTTATTTAACTATTAAATATTTTTATAATTAAATTATATTTATAAATAATATACTATACTTAAAAAATTTAAAATAAAAAAATAATATTATCTAAAATTATATATATATATATATATATATATATATATATATATATATATATATATATATATATCTACACACACATACACATATGTATATTTAATTATTTATAATTTATTTAACCCAATGACCTACCCATTTACCCAATAGGTCTACTTTTGACCAAAAAGTTATCTTTGATCAAAATGGTCAATTCTTAACCCAATTACCAACTCATTGACCAAATAGGTCAACTTTTGACCAAAAGTCAACTTTGGTCAAAATAGTCAATATCTGACCCAATGACCACCCCGTTGACCCAATAGGTTAACTTTTGACCAAAAATTCAATTTTTGTCAAAATAGGTCATCTTTTGACCAAAAAGTAATCTTTGGTCAAAATGGCCAATTTCTGACCTAATGACCACCCAATTGACCCAAAGACCAACTCATTGACCCAAAGACCAACTCATTGACCCAATAGGTCGGTTTTTGACCAAAAAGTAAATTTTGGTCAAAATAGTTAATTTTTGATCTAATGACCAATTATTCACTCAATAAGTTAATCTCTGACCAAAAAGTCAAATATGGTAAAAATATTCAATCCTTAACCCAATGACAAACCCATTAACCCAACAGACCAACTTTCAACCAAATAGTTAATTTTGGTCAAAATAGTCAATTTTTGACTGAATGACCTCCAATTGACCCAATAAGTCAACTTTTGACCAAAAAGTCAACTTTGGTCAAATGATAAGTCAACTTTTGACCAATAAGTCAACTTTTGACCAAAATAGGTCAACTTTTGACCCAAAAAGTTAATTTTAGTTAAAATGGTCAACTTCTGACAAAATGACCTCCCCGTTGACCCAATGGCTCAACTTTTGACCAAAAATTTAATTTTAGTCAAAATAATTAATTTTAACCTAATGACCAAAATAGTCAATTTTTTGAATTAATGACCAATTATTGACTCGATAAGTAATCTCGACCAAAAAGTCAACTTTGGATAAAATGGTCGATGATTGATCTGAATAACAAACCCATTACCCGATAAGTTAAATTTTGACCAAAAATCGATTTTGGTCGAAAATAATCAATTTTTGACCTAATGACCACTCATTGATCAAATATGTCAACTTTTGACCAAAAAGTCAACTTTGGTCAAAATGGTCAATTTTTGACCCAATGATCAACCGATTGTCTAAATTGGTCAAATTTTGACTGAAAAGTCAACTTTTTAGGTCAAAATAGATAATTTTTGACTTAATGACCAATTATTGACCCAATAAGTAAATCTGTGACCAAAAAGTCAACTTTCGTCATAATTATCAATCCTTGACCCAATGACGAACCCATTGACCCAACATGTCAACTTTTGAACAAAAAGATAACTTTGGTCAAAATGGTAAATCCTCGACCGATAACTAACCCACCGACCCAATAGATCGACTTTTGTCCAAAAAGTCAATTTTGGTCAAAATAGTAAATTTTTTACATAATTGCTAATTATTGACCTAATTGGTCAACTTTTGATCAAAAAAGCCAATTTTGGTCAAAATTGGCAATTTTAGACCTAATGACCACCTCATTGACCCAAAAGGTCAACTTTTGACCAAAAAGTCATATTGTGTCAAAATGATTAATTTCTGACACAATGACCTAAATGTCATCTTTGGTGAAAATGGTCAATCCTTCATCCTATGACCAACCCATTGACCCAATTTGTTAATTTTTGACTTAGAAGTCAACTTTGTCCAAAATAGTTAATCCTCGAACCAATGACTAACATATTGACCTAATAGGTCAACGTTTGACCAAAAAGTCAATTTTGCTCAAAATTGTCAATTTTTGATCTACTGACCGCCTCATTAACCTAAATAAGTCAAATTTTGACCAAAAGACAACTTTGGTCAAAATTGTCAATCCTTAACCCAATGACCAACCCATCGACCCAATATGTCAACTTTGACCAAAAAGTCAATTTTGATTAAAACAGTCAATTTTTGACCTAATGACCAATTTTCGACCCAATAAACCAATCTCTATCCAAAAAGTCAACTTTGGTTAAGATGGTTAATCTTTGACTCTAATGCCCAACCCATTGACCTGATAGGACATCTTTTGACCAAACAGTCAACTTTGGCCAAAATGATCAATCCTTGACCCAATGACCAACCCATTAGCCTAATTGGTCAACATTTAACCAAAAAGTCAATTTCGGTCAAAATAAAAAATTTTTGAATTAATGACCAATTATTGACCCAATAATTCAATCTCTGACCAAATTATCAACTTTAATCAAAATGGTCGATCCTTGATCCAATGATAAACCCATAGCACCAATAGGTCAACTTTTGACTAAAAAGCCGATTTTGGTCAAAATAATCAATTTTGATCAAATGACCACCGATTGATCTGATAGGTCAACTTTTGACCAAAAAGTCAACTTTGGTCAAAATGGATAATTTTTTACCCAATGACCAACCCATTGACCCAAAAGGTCATTTTTTGACCAAAAAAGTCATCTTTGGTAAAAATGGTCAACTTATTGATCCAATTACCAACACATTAGCCAAATATGTCAATTTTTGACCAAAAAGTCAACTTTGGTTAAAATGGTCAATTTCGATCTGATAGGTTAACTTTTGACCAAAAATTCAATCTTGGTCAAAATAGTCAATTTTTTACCTAATGACCAATTAATGACCAAATAAGTAAATCTCTGACCAAAAAGTTAATTTTTGTCAAAATAATTAATCCTTCACCCAATGACAAACACATCGATCTAATAGAACGACTTTTGACCAAAAGTCGATTTTGGTCAAAATAATCGATTTTTGACCTAATGACCACCCATTAACCCGATGAAGTCGACTTTTGACCAAAAAGTCAACTTTGGTAAAAATGGTCAATTTTTGACCCAATGACCCACCCGTTGACCCCATATATCAAATTTTGACCAAAAAGTTTTCTTCGGTCAAAATGGTCAAATCTTGACCCAATTACCAACTCATTGACCAAATAGGTCAAATTTTGACCAAAAAGTCAACTTTGGTCAAAACGGTTAATTTCTGACCCACTGACCACCCCGTTGACCTAATGGGTAATCTTTTGACAAAAAATTTAATTTTGGTCAAAATAATCAAATTTTGACCTAATGACCAATTTTAGACACAATAGTCAATATCTGACCAAAAAGTCAACTATGGTCAAAATGATCAATCCTTGACCCAATGACCAACCAATCGACCCAATAGATCAACTTTTGACCAAAAAGTCAACTTTGGTCAAAATGATCAATTTTTGACCCAACGACCAACACATTGACCCGATAGGTCAACGTTTGACCAAAAAATCAATTTTGGTCAAAATAGTCAATTTTTGACCTAATGACCAATTATTATACCAGTAAGCCAATCTCAGACCAAAAAGTCAACTTTGGTCAAAATGGTCTATCATTGACCCAATGACCAAGCCATTGACCCAGTAGGTCAACTTTTGACAAAAAGTCATCTTTGGTCAAAATGGTCAATTCCTGATCATATGACCACCCCATTGACCCAACGGGTTAACTGTTGACAAAAAGATTCAATTTTGCTCAACATAGTCAATTTTTGACCAAATGACCAATAATTGATCCAGTAAGCCAATCTCTGACCAAAAAAGTCAACTTTGGTCAAAATGGTCAATCTTTGACCCAATGACAAACCCATTGACTCAATAGGTGAACTTTTGACCAAAAAGTCAACTTTAGTTAAAATGGTCAATTTCTGACCCAATGACCAACCCATTGACCCAATAGGTTAACTTTTGACCAAAAAGTCAACTTTGGTTAAAATGGTCAAACCTTGACCCAATAACCAACCCATTGACCCAATATGTCAACCTTTGACCAAAAAGCCAATTTTTGATCAAAATAGTCAAATTTTGACTTAATGACCCCCATTAACCAAATAGGTCAACTTTTGACAAAAATGTCAACTCTGGTCAAAATGGTCAATTTTTTACCCAATGACCAACCCGCTGGCCAAATTGGTCATATTTGGACAAAAAAGTCAACTTTTTAGTCAAAATAGACAATTTTTAACCTAATGACCAATTATTAACCCAATAAGTAAATCTTTGACCAAAAAATCAACTTTAGTCATAATTGTCAATCCTTGACCCAATAACCAACCCACTGACCCAATAAATCAACTTTTGACTAAAAAGTTAATTTTGGTCAAAATAGTAAATTTTGACATAATTACCAATTATCGACCCATTAGGTCAACTGTTGAAGAAAAAAGTCAATTTTCGACCTAATGACCACCTCATTGACCCAAAAGGTCAACTTTTGACCAAAAGTCAAATTTGGTCAAAATGGTCGATTTCGACACAATGACCTAAATGTCGACTTTGGTGAAAATGTTCAATCCTTCATCCAATAACCAACCGATTGACCTGATTTGTTAACTTTTTACTAAAAAGTCAACTTTGGCCAAAATGGTTAATCCTTGACCTAATGACCAACCTATTGACCTAATAGATCGACTTTCGACCAAAAAGTCAATTTTCTTAAAATTGTCGATTTTCGACCTATCGACCGCCTCATCGACCTAAATAGGTCAAATTTCGACCAAAAGACAACTTTGGTCAAAATAGTCAATCCTTAACCCAATGACCAACTCATTGACCTAATAGATCAACTATTGATTAAACGATCAATTTTGATTATAATAATCAATTTTGACTTAATGACCAATTTTTGACCCAGTAAACCAATCTTTGACCAAAACGTCAACTTTGGCCAAGATGGTTAATCTTTGACCTAATGCTCAACTCATTGACCCAATAAGTCATCTTTTGACCAAAAAGTCAACTTTGGTCAAAATGGTCAATCCTTGACCCAATGACCAACCCATTGACCTCATATGACAACATTTGACCAAAAATTCAATTTTGGTCAAAATAAACAATTTTTGAATTAATGACCCAATAAGTCGATCTCTCGACCAAAAAGTTAACTTTGGTCGAAATGGTCAATCCTTGATCCAATGACAAACCCATTGACCCAATAAAGTCAACTTGTGACCAAAAAGCCGATTTTGGTCAAAATAATCAATTTTTTAATTAATGACCAATTATTGACCCAATAAGTTAATCTCCAACAAAAAGTAAACTTTGGTCAAAATGATCGATCCTTGACCCAATGATAAACCCATAGACCCAATATTTTTATTTATAATTTATTTATTTATTAAATATTTTTATAATTAAATTACATTTATAAATAATATACTACACTTAAAACATTTAGAATCAAAAAAATACTATTATAGATATATACGTATATATTTATTTATTTATTTATTTATTTATTTATATATACATATAGTTATATTTTATTTAAAATTTATTTAACTATTAAATATTTTTATATTTAAATTATATTTATAAATAATATACTTATACTTAAAATATTTAAAATAAAAAAACAATATTATATAAATTTTTATATATATATACATATCATTTTGACCAAAGTTGACTTTTTGGTCAAAAGTTGACCTATTGGGTTAGTGGGTGGTCATTAGGTCAAAATCTGACTATTTTGACCAAAATTGACTTTTTGGTCAAAGGTTGTCCTGTTGGAATAATGTGTTTGTCATTGGGTGAAGGATTGATTATTTTGACTAAAATTAACTTTTTGGTCATAAATTGACTTATTTGGTCATTAATTGGTCATTAGGTCAAAAACTAATTATTTTGACCAAGATTGAATATTTGGTCAAAAGTTAACCCATAAGGTCATTGGGTCAGAAATTGACCATTTTGACCAAAGTTGACTTTTTAGTCAAAAGTTGACATATTTGGCCAATGTGTTCGTAATTGGATCAAGAAGTTGACCATTTTTACCAAAGATGACTTTTTTAGTCAAAATATGACCTATTGGGTCAATGGGTTGGTCATTGGGAAAAAAATTATCCATTTTGACCAAAGTTAACTTTTTGGTCAAAAGTTGACCTATGGGTCAATGAGTGGTCATTTGGTCAAAAATTGACTATTTTGACCAAATTTGGCTTTTTGGTCAAAAGTTTACCTATTGGGTCTTTGGGTTTGTCATTGGAACAAGGATTGGCCATTTTGACTAAAGTTGACTATTTGGTCAGAAATTAACTTATTGGGTCAATAATTGGTCATTAATTCAAAATTTTTTTATTTTGACTGAAATTGATTTTTTGGTCAAATGTTGACCTTATTAGGCCGATGGGTTGGTCATTGGGTCGAGGATTGATCATTTTGACCAAAGTTGACTTTTTGGTCAAAAGATGTCTATTAGATCAATGGGTTAGGCATTAGGTCAAAGATTAACCATCCTGACCAAAGTTATCTTTTTGGATCGAGATTGGTTTACTGGGTAAAAAATTGGTCATTAGGTCAAAAATTGACTATTTTAATTAACATTAACTTTTTGGTCAAAGTTGACATTTTGGGTTAATGGGTTGGTCATTGGGTTAAGGATTGACAATTTTGACCAAAGTTGTCTTTTGGTCAAAATTTGACCTATTTAGGTCAATGAGTGATCGATAGATCAAAAATTGATAATTTTGAGCAAAATTGACTTTTTGGTCAAAAGTTGACCTATTGGGTCAATAGATTGGTCATTGGGTCGAGGATTAACTATTTTGGCCGAAGTTGACTTTTAGTCAAAAGTTAACAAATTGGGTCAACGGTTTGGTCATTGGATGATGGATTGACCATTTTCACCAAAGTTGACATTTAGGTCATTGTGTCAGAAATTGACCATTTTGAATCAATTTGACTTTTTGGTCAAAAGTTGACCTTTTGGTTCAATGAGGTGGTCATTAGGTCAAAAATTGCCAATTTTAACCAAAATTGGCTTTTTTGTTCAAAAGTTGACCTATCAGATCAATAATTGGCAATTATGTAAAAAATTTACTATTTTGACCAAAATTGACTTTTTGGACAAAAGTCGATCTATTAGATCGGTGGGTTGGTTATTGGTCAAGGATTTACCATTTTGACCAAAGTTATCTTTTTGTTCAAAGGTTGACATGTTGAGTCAATGGGTTTGTCATTGGGTCAAAGATTGATAATTATGACCAAAGTTGATTTTTTGGTCAGAGATTTACTTATTGGGTCAATAATTGGTCATTAAGTCAAAAATTAACTATTTTGACCTAAAAAGTTGAATTTTCGGTCAAAATTTGTCCAATTTTGTCAATGAGTTAATCATTGGGTAAAAAATTGACCATTTTGACCAAAGTTTACTTTTTGGTCAAAAGTTGACCTATTTGGTCAATGGGTGGTCATTAGGTTAAAAATTGACTATTTTGACCA
>CM040429.1:117130858-117145858 GCA_022702705.1 Papilionanthe hookeriana x Papilionanthe teres | reverse complement strand
TTTTCATGCATGCATCAAGCAACGTAGGGCTAATAATACTATTGTTAGAATCCAAAATGAACATGGGGATCGGATTACTTGGAAACCGAGAGCTTGGAGATAGTCGTTGTCAATTATTTTTCTAAAATTTTTGAGGCCCACCAGACCAATGGTACTATTGAGGCGCATGTGTTTGATGACACTAGGCCTTATATTAAGGAGTTAGACCTTTGTGGTATTCCTACCACTGAGGAGATTTATGAGGTGCTCTCAGAGATTAATATTATTAAAGCCCACGGCCCGACGGCTTTTCTTCGATTTCTACATTAAGTCGTTGGGATATTGTGCAAAAGGACGTGGTTAATGCTATTCAAAGTTTTTTCAGAGGTGAACCTCCCGGTAATTATTTCTCGGCGGCTACTATTGTCCTTATTCCTAAATCAACTCATAAAACCCGTTGGGAGCACTTTAGACTTATCTCTCTTACCTCTGTTATCTCTAAGATTATCAGCAAAATCTTAGTTAAATGGCTCCAACCCCACCTGCATCATCCGATTTCTCATAACCAATCCGCCTTTATCAAAGGCAGGGGAATCACTGATAATATTATGCTGGCTCAGGAATTAGTCTATGATCTTGACAAAAGGTGTCGTGGTGGCAATATGGTCACTAAACTGGATATAAGGAAAGCTTATGACTCCCTTAGTCGGGATTTTATTTTTAAGATTCTTCATACCGGAGGCTTTTACTGTGCATTTCGCAAGCTCATTCTCGGTTGGCTCCGAGTGCAATAAATGTAGCATTCTTATTAATGGTAGCTCATTTGGTTTCTTCGGTCTGGCGGGGGATCAAGCAGGGGGACCCCTTATCACCTACGCTTTTTATTTTGGTCTTTGATTATTTTTCCCGTTTACTTAATACACTTTTTAGAAATTGCTCTCACTTGCACTTTGCCCATAAATCTACGGTTATTGTCTCTCATTTGGCTTATGCTGATGATGTCGTTCTCTTCTCTAATGCTAGTAAAACTACTATTAAGAAGATTTTTGCTTTGCTTAAGCAATTCCAGAGTGTCTCGGGCCTAGCTTTCAATTCTGACAAATGTAATATTTACTTGGGTAAAACTGTCACTAGTGGCAATGCTAATTGGGTAGCTGACTTCACGGGGTTTGCTATTTCTTGCCTTCTTCTAGAATATTTAGGGGTTAATATTCTTAAAGGCCGAACTAAACAGACTCAAATGGATGATGTGATAGAGAAAGTTCGGAAGAGAATTGAGGATTGGAAAAACAATTCTCTTTCATTTGGGGCGTGAATCATCGTGCTTAAGAGTATCCTGCAAAGTTTGCCTCTCGTATGCTTTGTAAGTTCTTAATTTGAAGAAGAGCACACAGTCTTCATTGGAGAGGTGTTTTAATAAATTTCTTTGGGCGGGTTCTCATTCTTCTAGGAGGTGGCTCCCCTAAAAAGAGGTTTGTAAAACCCTTAGTGCGGGGAGATTAGGTTTTAAACGTTTACATCACATCGCTGATATTAATTATTTTAAGCTGTGGCTCAATTTCGGAAAAGGTAATTCTCCGTGGGCGGTCTTTATGCATGGAAAGTACCGCCACACCTCTAACCCTCGCTTTTGTGTCTATGAGGATTGGAGATTCCGAGTGTGGAAACGTCTTCGCGAGGTTAGAGGTTGGGCTAAGGATTATATTTTCACGGGAGTTGGGTAACGACCACATCTCCTTCTCGGCTCGATAGTTGGTCCCCTATTACCTTAGATATGGTTGATCCCGAATACTACGATACCCTTGTCTCTCATACTTGGACTCGAGAGGGTTGGAACGTCCCCTTACTTATTAGGCTTGTGGGCTATGAAGATGCTCAACTGATTTCTTCTATCCCTTTTGATCACAATATGAAGGACACTCCTTTTCTTAAAATGGGTACCACTAGGTCCATTACTAAAACTTTATACACCTCCCTACATCCTTTCCCTACCATTCCTTGGGGGACAGGTATGTGGAATTGGGCTTTAACCCTGTCCTATATCATTTATGGCTTGGAGACTCTTTCATTCTGTGCTTCCTTGTGATGACATCCTTAAGCTTAAAGGGCTGCGATTCGCTTCCCAAAGCCCGCTTTGTAAATGTAATGAAGAATCTATAGAGCACTTGTTTTCCCCTGTTCACTTTCCTCTACGGTGTGGAGAGACGCCGGGCATAGGTTTGGTCTCAGCCTCACCCCCTCTCGCAATTTGGCTGATACTTGCAACACTTTTAACCCTCATGGTAGGACCAATCATTTTTTACAAATATATCCTTATATTGTTTGTTGGTTCATTTGGATGGCTCGTAATGATGTCAAGCACTGTGGTAAAATTGTCACTAGCTCCATTATCTTTGCGCATATCTTAGCCTATGTCAACAGAGTTAGGAAACTTGGTGCTAAGAAGAGTAGTTTTTTCTCGGTTTTACCTTATTTTGACATGTTTCATTCCCCACCTCATGATGGTGTTGGTGGTAGGGCACGCCAACTCCCAGTTTTGGTGAGATGGCTGCCCCCTCCCGTCAACTGGATTAAGGTTAATACTGATGGTAGACTGGAGTTCTATGTCTGTCGGGTTTGGCGCCATTGTCCGTAATGCCTACGGTAAATGCATTTTGTATTTCTCCTCTCCTTGTTATGCTGATAGATCCTATGGAGATCGAAGCTAGAGCGGTTTTAATGGCCGTTTCTATTGCTGTTGTCGTTGGTTGGAAATTCTTGGTTATTGAGACAGATGCTATGCTTCTTGTCGACATTCTCAATTGTGGTAGGGAGCCTACTTGGGACCTTATTTTTTATATTAAGAAAATTAAGTTATTGTCCTCTCACTTAGTCATCAAGTGAAATTTTATTCATAGAGAGAGGCAATTGACCTGCCAACTGGTTGGCTCGCTTCTTGCCAATACTCAAAATCTTTATATCGGTACGGTGCCCAATAGTATTTTGCATCATTTAATTACCGGCGATAATTTGGATGTTCCTTACGTTCGTGTGTAACTCGTTTCGCGGAGGTGGCTCTTTTATCCACTTTATATATGTATCCAATTATACATACATACATATATATATTTACATAGTTATATCTATATATGTATATTCATGTATACATATATATATCTAGCTATATACTTATATATATATATATATATATATTTATTTATGTAAAAAAAAAAAAAAAAAAAACTCCCCGATTTCTCTATTTTGCTTAATGGTGACAGTTTAGACGCCCCTACCTTAGTTCCATTTTTTAGATGTTCGTTATTGAGGTATTGGTTTCGCGGGTTGACCTTTACGTTTGTTGCACTTATTTAGGCCTACATTTCCCAGGATATGCGCTTATTTTTCTGTTTTTATGGATGAAATTTTTATTCTTGACCCAGAATTCTTCTACAGGTTTCCTTTTTGAGCAAGGGGTATACCCTCATATCATTAGATGTTTTGTTCTGGAAGGATTTAATGCTTCTTTTTGGCTGGGTTCCATGATTTCATTTCGATTTTCAGCTATGCTACATGATTGTTTTGTTCTAGCTTTATTTATAAAATCACGTGCAGCGATTTGAAGATTCTATTGCAGCAATATATATATAAGTTTATGCTCCAGATTTGCTCTTTCCTTAATATTGCCGATTTACAGAACTCATAGCAGCTTTGCCTTGGTTGGGAATGATGTATGGTTTGGGATTACTTTAATTCTTCTCTAGTACTCTGCTGCATTTTTAATCTGTGATTTTCTTCCAACTGGGACCTGCTTAATTTGGTGGGGGAAGTCAGGTTTATATGTGGGGGTTGGCGGTTTTTGTTTGGAGATTTTATGTGGGGCGATTTTTAGTATTACTATTTCAGTTTTTTGCCTCTATTTTTTGTCCCTATTCAATATTTATTTGCATATATTTATATGGATGCTGCCTGCTTAGGCTTTCTATCATATGTGAAATCTACTTGAGATGTCTATCCTCACATATGAGTTGTTTCCTTGTTGTTTTGGGTTTGTTCTAGTATTTTTCTGCAGGTTTTGAGGCTGCCTACGGAAGCTCGACACATCTTATTGAGTTTGTTTTGGAGCAGTTCGAGCTACATTGGCTTTCATTTCTCTCATTTTGGTGTTTGAGGTTTATAGATCTTTAGTTAAAGCACGCTGGGAACTCTTTGGACCATTCATTGCTACAAATGATACGAGCTGCTCGAACGATGTCTAAAAATTGGTTGATTTGGTTTGAGGATCACTACACGGGGTTCATCTCCTTTTTGGGTGCTTTTGTCTTCGACTATATCCGCTTTGGCGTATTTTTTGCTTTCTAGGTTGTGTCGAGTTGTACTGTGAGAGGTGGAACCTCTACGAGTGCGTTTAATTGTATTTTTGGTTCATTTCGGGATCCACCTCCCCTCCCTCTTTTGTACTAATTTTTCGATATTAACACGTAGAGAGCCACAAGTCGCTCTTTTCCACAATATATATATATATATATATATATATATATATATATATATATATATATATATATATATATAAATTTATTTAATAGTATTTTTATTTTAACAATTTTAAGTATAGTATATTATTTATGAATATAATTTAATTATAAAAATATTTAACGATTAAATAAATTATAAATAAATAAATATATATGTCTAAATATATATATATATATATATATATATATATATATATATATATATATATATATAATATTATTTTTTATTTTGAATATTTTATGTATACTATATTATTTATAAATATAATTTAATTATAAAAATATTTAATAATTAAATTAATTACAAATAAATAAATATATATATATATATATATATATATATATATATATATATATATATATATATATATATATATATATATATATTTATATATATTTATATATAAATTTATATAATATTTATATATAAATTTATATAATATTTATTTTTTATTTTAAATATTTTAAGTATAGTACATTATTTTTAAAAATAATTTAATTATAAAAGTATTTAATTGTTAAATAAATTATAAATAAAAATATAAATATACGTATATATATATATATATATTATTTTTTTATTTTATATGTTTTAAGTATAGTATTTTATTTATAAATATAATTTAACTAGAAAAATATTTAATAATTAAATAAATTTTAAATAAAAATATTTAGTCAATGGGTTTGTCATTGGGTCAAGGATTGACAATTTTGACCAAAGTTCACTTTTTAGTCGTAGATTAACTTATTGGGTCAATAATTGGTCATTAATTCAAAAATTGACTATTTTGACCAAAATTGACATTTTGGTCAAAAGTTGACCTATTGGGTCAATGGGTTTATCATGGATCAAGGATTGACCATTTTGACCAAAGTTAACTTTTTGGTTAGAGATTGACTTATTGGGTCATTAATTTAAAATTTGTTTATTTTGACCAAAATTGACTTTTTGGTCTAAAGTTGACCTATTAAGCCAATGGGTTGGTCATTGGGTCAAGGATTGACCATTTTGACCAAAGTTGACTTTTTGGTCAAAAGATGACCTATTGGGTCAATGGGTTAGGCATTAGGTCAAAGATTAACCATCTTGACCAAAGTTGACTTTTTGGTCAGAGATTGGTTTACTCGGTCAAAAATTGGTCATTAAGTCAAAAATTGACTATTTTAATTAAAATTGACTTTTTGGTCTAATGTTGACCTATTGGGTCAATTAGTTGGTCATTGGGTTAAGGATTGACTATTTTGACCAAAGTTGTCTTTTGGTCAAAATTTAACCTATTTAGGTCAATGAGGCGGTCAATAAGTCAAAAATTGACAATTTTGAGCAAAATTGACTTTTTGGTCAAAAGTTGACCTTTTGGGTCAATATGTTGGTCATTGGGTCAAGGATTAATATTATTTTTTTATTTTAAATGTTTTAAGTATAGTATATTATTTATAAATAAATTTAATTATAAAAATAATTAATAATTAAATAAATTATAAATAAAAAAATATATATAGCTATATATATATATATATATATATATATATAATATTATTTTTTAAATTTAAATGTTTTAAGTATAGTACATTATTTATAAATATAATTTAATTATAAAAATATTTAATTATTACATAAATTATAACTAAAAAAATATATATAGTTATATAAAAATATATTTAATATTATTTTTTTATTTTAAATGTTTAAAGTATAGTATATTATTTATAAATATAATTTAATTATAAAAATATTTAATAATTAAATTAATTATAAATAAATAAATATATATATATATATATATATAATTTATTTAATATTATTTTTTATTTTAAATATTTTAAGTATAGTATATTATTTATAAATACAATTTAATTATAAAAATATTTAGAGTTAAATAAGTTATAAATAAATAAATATAGTTATATATAAATAAATTTATTTAATATTATTTTTTTATTTTAAATATTTTAAAATAGTATTTTATTTATAAATATAATTTAATGACGTAAATATTTAATAATTAAATAAATTACAAATAAATATATATATATATATATAAGTATATATAAATATATATATATATATATATATATATATATATATATATATATATATATATATATATATATATATATATATATATATATATATATATATATAAATTTATTTAATATAATTTTTTTATTTTAAATATTTTTAGTATAGTATATTATTTATAAATATAATTTAATCATAGAAATATTTAATAGTTAAATAAATTATAAATATATATATATATATATATATATATATATATATATATTTATTTATTTATTTATTTATTTATTTGTTTTTATATATATATATATATATGTAAAAATATATAAAATACTATTTTTTTATTTTATATATTTTAGGTATTGTATATTATTTATAAATATAATTTAATTATGAAAATATTTAATATTTAAAAAAATTGTAAATAAAAAAATATATATAGAAGTACATAAATACATATTTATATATATAAAAATATATATTTAATATTATTTTTTTATTTTAAATACTTTAAGTATAGTATATTATTTAGATATATAATTGAATTACAAAATTATTTAATAATTAAAAAAATTATAAATAAAAAAATATATATAAGGGTACATAAATATATATTTATATATATAATAAAATTTTGTTAATATTATTTTTTTATTTTAAATATTTTAAGTATAATATATTATTAATAAATATAATTTAATTATAAAATTATTTAATAGTTAAAAAAATGATAAATATATATATATATATATATATATATATATATATATATATATATATATATATATATATATAAATTTATATAATATTATTTCTTTATTTTAAATATTTTAAGTATAGTATATTCTTTTTAAATATAATTTAATTATAAAAATATTTAATAGTTAAAAAATTATAAATAATTAAATAAATAAACAAATATATATATATTATAAATAAATAACTAAATTAATAAATAAACAAATAAATCAATAAATAAACATATATATATATATATATATATATATATATATATATATATATATATATATATATATATATATATGCAAATAAATAAATATATTTATATATATATAAATATATAAATATAAATAAACAAATAAATAAACAAATATATATATTTTTTTATTTTAAATATTTTAAGTATATTATATTATTTATAAATTTAATTTTATTATAAGAATATTTAATAATTAAATAAATTATAAATATATATATATATATATATATATATATATATATATATATATATATATATATATATATATATATATATATATATATATATATATATATATATATCGTCGGCAAACGATCCTGCCCATTCATCAAACCAATTGGAGTTAAAGATGGTTTCCCTGCTGTTTACTTCACTGAGCAGGAGCTTCATAATCTTAATGAGGAAGTAAAACTTACTCTGATAGGGAAGTTTGCTTTGGGCCACCCAAAGATGGAGCTTGTGAAGAATTTCTTTGCATCCCTTAATCTCATCAGTAACTGGAAACTAGGCTTAATTGATGGAAGGCATCTGTTAATTAGCTTAACATCAGAGGAAGACTATGCCAAATTATTTGCTAAACAAGTGGTAACCATTGCTGGCACTGAAATGAAATTGTTAAAATGGACCCCTGACTTTGATCCTAGCAAGGAGCCCCCATAGTCCCCATCTGGTTTAAATTTCCTGCACTCCCTACAGATTTTTCAACCAAGTTGCCTTGTTCCAAATTGGAAGGGCCATTGGCACCCCTCTAAGGCTGGACCCAACTACCCTACATAAAACCAAACCTGAATATGCCAGAATTCATATTGAAAGAGATATAAACCTTCCTAAAATACAGAAAATCTGGGTTGGATCAGCTGAAGATGGATTATGGCAGGAGGTTATCATGCAACAAAGGCCCTATTACTGCACTCACTGCAGGATGTTTGGACACACCACAGATAGATGTTTCAAGCTTCATCCACCTCCCAGGAGAGTCCCAGCCAGGCCAAATGCTTCTCAAGAGATCAATACTGATGATGTACAAGGCAGAATAACTGGGGCTCACCTCCCAACAGCTCCCACCTTATCTAATCCTACTCCCTTTCCCATTCCCCCTCCACCCCCTAATCCCACCTTAATCACTCCAGCCCCTTCCACCACTCCTCCATTGTTACCCCCTCTTCTGCCCACACCAAACCCCTCTCCCCCAGCTCCACTGGCTCCACTCCCTCCCTCCCCCTCTAAATTAACACTCACTTCTGATTCTATGGAGGAGGAATGGGAGATCTATTTTTCCAAAAAGAAGAAGAAAAATAAACCTGAATTACAAAAACAATCTCAATCTAGTTTTAAATCCAAAGAACTTTCCCCACCCCTCACTAGAGGCAGAACCAGATCCAGCTCTCACAAATCTCTATCCCCCTCCCCCATTTTCTAATGATAAACCTACTGTGTTGGAATATTAGAGGGGTGGCCCGCCCACACTCTCTCAAAAGACTAATTCACCTCAATAAAACCCATACACCCTGGTGTATTGTTCTTCTTGAACCTTTAGCCCACCTAAACACCTCTAAAATCCTCCAGAAATTCCCTGGCTTTTCTTTCCATGCTAACATCAACAACAAAATCTGGTTCCTTTGTAGAACTGAAGTTCAGTGGTCCCTCCTCATTGATAACCCCCAATTCATTCACTTATCCCTCACTTTTGCTGGCCATACAATAAATGCCTCTTTCATTTATGCTGGTTGTAGGAAAATTGACAGAATTCTCCTCTGGAACCACCTACAGCTAATTAACAATTCCATTACTCACCCCTGCGTAGCTGAGGGAGACTTTAACTGCATTGCCACACCTGCTGAAAAACTGGGGGGAAGGACCCCTTCCCTCAGCCAAATGAACCTTTTCAGTGACAACATTCAGTCTGCAGGCTTATTTGATCTGGGTTTTAAAGGCCCCCCTTTCACCTGGAGAAGAGGAATAACTTGGGAGAGATTAGATAGGTTCTTGGTGAATGAAGCCTGGCACTCTCACTTCCTTCATACCTCCATCACTCATCTCCCCCTACTTTGCTCTGACCATAGACCATTACTCCTTTCCATATCTGTCCCACCTCAACCTTTCTCTTGTTCCCCTTTTAGGTACCAAAACTTCTGGTCTTCTCACCCTCATTTTCTGCAAACAATCTAGTCTCTCTGGCAAGGGGTTTTTAACCCTGACCCCTGGATCAGGCTGGGGCTCCTTCACCTAAAAACCTGCAAGGCACTCAACAAATGGGGATGGAATGAATTTGGAAATGTCTTCACTGCTGTCAAAAAAGCTGAGGAGGATCTAAATGTGCTGGAACATCTGGCCTTGAGGGAGCCTAACTCTGATCTCATTATTGCTGCCCAATCAAGACTCTCTAATGCCATTGATGTGCAAGATCAGTTCCTTAAACAGAAAGCCTCTTTAAAACATTTTTCTGAAGGTGACAGAAACACAAAGTACTTCCATGCTTATATCAGATACAGGAAAAGTTGCAATATTATCCATAGCATTAAAAATGAAGCTGGGGTCTGGCTGAATTCCACACTTGAGATTGGCAATAGTGCTGTTAGATACTTTAAAGATCTGGTCACCCACTCCACTGTTGACAGACTGCAGATCTCCCCTAACCTAACCAATGATCATTTCCACTACATTCATGGACTGAACCTTACTGATCTCCCCACTGAACCTGAAATCTGGAAAGCCCTTTGCAGTATTGACAGCAGCAAATCGCGGCCACGATGGCTTCCATCGCCGACTTTTACAAGAAGGCATGGTCTGTAATCAAAGTTGAGGTTACTGAAGCTATCATTAGTTTCTTTCAAGGCAAAGACATGTCCCACTATTTTAGCTCCTCCAACATTGTTCTCATCCCCAAAAACTCTGAACTCCATACTTGGGATCAGTTCAGACCCATCAGCCTAACATCGGTGATAAGTAAAATGATAAGTAATATCATTGTCCTCAGGATCCAGCCTCATTTAAACAAAATTGTGAATCTGAACCAAACAGCTTTCATTAAAGGTAGGTCCATCTCTGATAATGTTCTACTTGCTCATGATCTTCTACTGGATCTCAATAAGAAGTGCAGGGGGGGCAATCTCATTTACAAACTTGATATCAGAAAGGCTTTTGACACTATCAGCTGAGACTTTATTCTGGAGGTGCTAGCTGCTAAGGGCTTCAATGAAAATTTTTGCAGGTTAATCCAAAGATGGCTAAACAATAACACCCATTCCCTTCTCATCAACGGGTCCAGCTGGGGACCTTTCTCAGCTACCAGGGGGCTCAAACAAGGGGACCCCCTTTCCCCCACCCTCTTCATTCTTGCAATGGATTACTCTCCTCCATGCTTAACCGAGTACCAAAGCAGTCATCACCAGCTCGAGATACCACCACGGATCTAATATCCTCATCTCTCACCTTATTTATGCGATTGATCTAATGCTTTTTCTAATGCTTCCAAGAAGGCTGTTACTTCTATATATAAGTGCATTCAAACATTGCAGGACCAATCTGGGATGACTTTCAACACTGCCAAATGCCAAATTATTTTCTCCAAGCAGGTGTCTCACTCTACCAAACAGTGGATTCTCAACCACACTGGTTTTTCTAGCACTTCCCTTCCTATTAAGTACTTGGGGGTCCAGCTCAACATTGGTAGAACCAAGCTCACTCACTTTGATGAAATCCACACCAAGATCAGTAACTATCTTGCACATTGGACCCACATCTTCTTATCTTCTGGGGGAAGACTCACTATACTCAAAAGCATCCTTACCACCCTCCCTAACTACCTAATGCAGATGACCATTATGAAGAAAAGCACTCAAAGACAACTTGAAAGAACTTTTAACCACTTCCTTTGGGCTGGCAAGAGGAAACAGTTACATTGGACATCTTGGCAGAACTAGCTAAGCCAAAATGGGCTGGGGGGCTCGGATTTAAAAACTTAAACCAACTGATTCAAGTTAACCACTGCAAACTTTGGCTTAATTTCAGAGCCCAAACCTCCCTCTGGGCTAAATTCCTTATGGGGAAATATTGCAGGAAAATCCACCCCTCTTTAGTCACCCCTAAGTTGGGAGATTCAAAAATCTGGAAAGCTTTGATCAGAAACGAGCGGAAAGTGAGCAGCTTTATCTCTCGGCAGTGGGGCAAGGTAAAATCAGTTTCTGGCTGGATCACTGGTGCCCTCATGATTGGCTACAACCAACCACCCCCATCAGAAATAAAAATTTCTTAGTGTTTGACTGCTGGGAGAATGACACCTGGTCCACCCCTCTTCTCCTATCTCTTCTAAGTGCCGCCTCTGCACTGAAAGTTTCTACAATTCCTTTTGATAAACACAAGCAGGATACCCCTCAATGGTCCATCACAAAGAACCAAAGCCCTCTAAGATCATCTACACCAAATTGTTCAATTGGAATGTTGTGCCCTGGGGAGACATTTTCTGGGGAAAATACCTTTGTCCCTCTATGGCCTTTTTCTGCTGGAGGACCTTTACCTATTTCCTCCCCACTGATGACATTTTAAAATTAAAGGGGCTTAGAGGACCCTCCTGCTGTAGATTATGCCACAGGGAGGAGGAATCCATCACCCACCTCTTCTTTGCTGCGACTTCTCCCAACGAGTGCGGAAGGATCTCCTACTTCACACTAATCTCAACACCACCGAACTTACAATGGGACAATTTGCTCACTTGTTCGGATCGGCTGGAAGAAAGCCAAAATCACTGCCCTCCCTCTTCTTACTGCCTGGTTTATCTGGATGGCCAGAAATAAGGCAACATTTGAAAATACTCTCCTAAAGGAGAAAACTGTGGCAGGTTATTGCCTGTCATACCTGCTGAAATTGATAAAGCTCAAGAAATTCCCTAACATCTGCTCCACAACATCCACCACATCCACCAATCACAGTCAAACCCTCAGGATCACCAAAGTTTTCTGGCATCCCCCACCATACAACCAGATCAAAGTCAACACTGATGGCTGTTATAAAAATGGTAAAGCTGGTATATGTGGCATATTTAGAAACCATCAAGGTATCTGCTTGTTATTTTTACGGCCCCCATTGTGGCCTCTGATGCTCTAGATTCTGAACTCCAAGCTGTTTTCTGGGAATTAAAGATTGCAATGCATCTCCATTGGTCCTCCTTAATTATAGAGAGTGATGCTCAAGAGATGGAGCACATGATGGATAATATTACAAAGCACAACTAGAATCACCTCTACTGGCATCACAAGATTCAGTCACTCAAAAATCAGCTCCTAGCCAGCTCAAAATTTATATTTCGAGAGGGCAACAAACCGGCAGATTGACTTGCAAATATTGGTGCTCTCTCTACTAATTTCTCTATGGCTACCTCCCCTCCTCCCTACCTAAAATCCTTAATTGTTGGTGACCTGCTCCCTGCCCCCCATCTCAGGCTGAATATCTGAGGGACTGCATTTCTGTTTGGCATTTGCTTTGGTTGGGTGACACTTCTGCAGTGATGGATTCCTCCTCTATCTCTCCTGTTGTTTTCATCCTATGGTCTTCTTGGCCCTTCCCCCTGTTATTTTTTGCTTCAGTGGGGTCTTTTGTTTTCTGTATTTATTTGTCTCATTTTGCTTTCTTCCATTGGGTGCTGTTTGGGACTCACCCCCCAAAATATTTTTGTAATGGTTTCTTCATATTAACATGTAAGGAGCCCTGAGCCCCTTCTTTTTAATATATATATATATATATATATATATATATATATATATATATATATATATATTATTTTTTTATTTTAAATGTTTTAAGTATAAGTATATTCTTTATAAAGATAATTTATTTATAAAAATATTTAATAATTAAATAAATTACAAATAAAATTATATATATATATATATATATATATATATATATATATATATATATCTATATATATATTTGTTTAATATTATTTTTTATTTTAAATATTTTAAGTATAGTATATTATTTATAAATTTAATTTAATTATAAAAATATTTAATAATTAAATAAATTATAAATAAATAAATATATATGTGTATATTTAAATATATATATTTATTTATATATATAAATTTATATAATATTCTTTTTTTATTTTAAATATTTTAAGTATTGTATATTATTTATAAATATAATTTAAATATAAAAATATTGTATAGTTAAATAAATTATAAATAAAAATATAAATATATGTATATATAAATAAATAAATAAATATATATATATACATACATATATATATATATATATATGTAATATTATTTTTTTATTTTAAATGTTTTAAGTATAGTTTATTATTTATAAATATAATTTAATTATAAAAATATTTAATAATTAAATAAATTATAAATAAAAATATTGGGCAAATGGGTTTGTCATTGGGTCGAGGATTAGCCATTTTGACCAAAGTTCACTTTTTGGTCGAGAGATTAACTTATTAGGTCGATAATTGGTCATTAATTAAAAAATTGACTATTTTGACCAAAATTGGCTTTTTGGTCAAAAGTTGACTTATTGGGTCAATGGGTTTGTCATTGGATCAAGGATTGACCATTTTGACCAAAGTTAACTTTTTGGTCAGAGATTGACTTATTGGGTCATTAATTCAAAAATTAGTTATTTTGACCAAAATTGACTTTTTGGTCAAAAGTTGACCTATTAGGCCAATGGGTTGGTCATTGGGTCAAGGATTGACCATTTTGACCAAAGTTGACTTTTTGGTCAAAAGGTGACCTATTGGGTCAATGGGTTGGGCATTTGGTCAAAGATTAACCATCTTGACCAAAGTTGACTTTTTGGTCAGAGATTGGTTTACTCGGTCAAAAATTGGTCATTAAGTCAAAAATTGACTATTTTAATCAAAATTGACTTTTGGGTCAAAAGTTGACATATTGGGTCAATGAGTTGGTCATTGGGTTAAGGATTGACAATTTTGACCAAAGTTGTCTTTTGGTCAAAATTTGACCTATTTAGGTCAATGAGGCGGTCGATGGGTCGAAAATTGATAATTTTGAGCAAAATTGACTTTTTGAGTCGAAGTTGACCTATTAGGTCAATAGGTTGGTTATTGGGTCAAGGATTAACCATTTTTGCTAAAGTTGACTTTTTAGTCAAAAGTTAACAAATTGGGTCAATTGGTTGGTCATTGGATGAAGGATTGAACATTTTCACCAAAGTTAACATTTAGGTCATTGTGTAAGAAATTGACCATTTTGACCAAATTTTACTTTGACCATTTTGACCAAATTTGACTTTTGGTCAAAAGTTGACCTTTTGGGTCAATGAGGTGGTCATTAGGTCAAAAATTGACAATTTTGACCAAAATTGACTTTTTTGTTCAAAAGTTGTTCTAATGGATCAATAATTGGTAATTATGTCAAAAATTTACTATTTTGACCAAAATTGACTTTTTAGTCATAAGTCGATCTATTGGGTCAGTGGGTTGGTTACTGGGTCAAGGTTTGACAATTATGACC
>CM040429.1:117120858-117125858 GCA_022702705.1 Papilionanthe hookeriana x Papilionanthe teres | reverse complement strand
ACCAGATATATTTAAGTATAGTATATTTTTTTTAAATATAATTTAATTATAAAAATATTTAATATTTAAAAAATTATATATAAACAAATATATATATATATATACATATATATACATATATATACATATATACATACATATATATACATATATACATACATATATATACATATATACATACATATATATACATACATATATATACATATATACATACATATATATACATATATACATACATATATATACATATATACATACATATAGATATATATATATTGAAGAAAAGAGCGTCTCGTGGCTCACTACGTGTTAATATTCGAAAATAAGTACAAAAAGAGGGAAGAGGAGGGGAATCCCTAGCTAAAAATCAGGACAAAATACAATTTAACGCACATTTATGGGTTCCTCCTCCTGTAGTACAACTCAACGCGATACAAAAAAGGCAAATACAATATGCCCAAGCCAAAAATGTCAAGATAAATGCAAAAAACGATAGAGTGATAAAAGTCTTCAATGAAGCCAAACGTTCTTCCCATCCTCATGTAATTATCCTCATACCAAAAAAAACCAATTTCTTGAAAACCTATCTTTGTGAACAGATGTTGGTGAACTTGCAAGTGTAAAAGGACGTCAAAGTGTTTAAAGTAAACTTGAAAGAACTAAACTTCAGATGTCGTTCGACAAGCTTGTATCCTCTGTAGCAATGAATAGGATGAAGAAATACGCCACAAAGCTCAGGCCCAATAGTGCACTAGGAAAAATTCCCGCAAAAGGAAGGGACATGCCGGATTCCAAAAAACCTGCATAAACATTCACAAAAGGCTCCTAACTGCTCGAGACCAAGTTCGCCAGCTCCACAAAATCTCAGTTCGGAAGGAAGGGAACTCGAAGCCAAACAGAAAGAGGGAAAAGATCATCAGTACATTGCGAAATATTAAGATACATTTAAAACAAGAGCTTTATCTATGGATATATAAAAGGTGTGCGGCTTAGCTAAAAAATAAAGTAACGCAAAACACCTGCTACTAAACCATCATGTATACAACACCTAATATGGAAAGAATATAAGTATGCTGATATTCAAATCTAACCCAAACCATGGCAAAAGCAACAACCTCACCAGATAACACAAGATTATATATAAGAGTATATATAAGTATATATATCAGCATATATATAAATCTGTGGCAGATATATGTATAATATATATATATATATATATATATATATATATATATATATATATATATATATATATATATATATATATATATATATATATATATAAATGTAGCAAGCAGATATATATATATATATATATATTTATATAAAAGCCTGCAGATGTAAACCAACAAAGGAGGCATGAGAAAATGAGGATAGTAGAAATCACATTTGAGCTGGAGGAACAAAAACATATGCATGTAAAGTTTGCAATATATATATATATATATATATATATATATATATATATATATATATATATATATATATATATATATATATATATTTATTTATTTATTTATTTATTTATATATATATTCTTTAAAACAATCGAAACCTCCATAAACATATTCCTCAAAGCATCATAAATATAATGATCCACAAAGCTAAACAGAAAACAAAATCCGCACTTAATTATTTGCACGAATATACGGGGCATCAATATTGTCACCGGTAAGCAACATCTTTAAGGCGTGAGGTGGGACAGAACCAACCTGAATTTGCCTCGTCAAAGAGCTAAGGCGAGCAAGCCAATTCTCAGATTTATTACCCTCGCGATAAATAAATCGGCAAGCAATTTGCTTATGCGAGGAAACATATTTAATCCGGTTGATATAATAAATAATTTCCCGAGGCACCAATGTCGGGAGTTGCGAGGCCCTCACCGGTATAGAAGAGGACGACTCAAAATTATCAAAGTATGGAATGTCAGAGAAGAAATCCCTCTTCATACCCCCGAACTTGAAAACCCTATTACTGTACGCAATAATATTATAGAACACGGTGTCATAATGTATAGACTTCCCCACATGCTTGATATCGTTGTGAGCCATCCAAATAAACCAACACAGAATAAAGGGATAAATTTGGTAAAAATGTACTTGTTGCCGCTCCGGGTTACAAATTATAGAGGTAGTGGTCAGATTATGACCCGGGGTCAGACACGTGCCAAACCAAGTCCCCCCTTTCCGCCAAATTTGCAAAGCATAAGCACAAGTAAAGAAAATGTGATCCAAAGATTCCTCCGCTTCCTGAACAAAAACACACCTCGATGCGAGCCTTAAACCTTTAAGCTTGAGGATATCATCACAGGGAAGAAGATGGTGGAAAATCCTCCACTGGGTATCCTGAAAATGATGCAAATAGAGATAAACAGATTTAGAAATAGAGACGTTAGGACAGATCTTGGCAATTGGGGATTCAGGCTTTTGAGGATCAATAGGAATGGTAGAGATGTAAATGGACATATCCACTCCCACCAAATTATGTAAAAGAGGCATGTTCCAGTGGCCATCGATCCACGTGTCCGATACGACCAAATTATCATTGACATGCTCCCCCTGTTGCAAAGAGATCTGAGCCCAAGAATCATGCCAAAAGAAAATATTAACGCAACCCAAATCCCAAAAAATGAGATCCTTAGCCCAATCCCGAATACGAAGATGTCTCTTCCATAAAATAGAATCACCCTTCTTCGAAATAGAAAGCACGCGATGAGAGGTCTTACAATACTTTCCATGCATAAAAGAGGCCCACAAGGACTTCCCCAGGCGAAAATTCAGCCAATGCTTAAACAGGCTAATGTCGGCAATGTGCTGAAGCTCCTTAAAATCCAGTCCACCCCCACTAATAGGTTTACATAGCTTCTTCCAAGAACACCACTTCCTCCCAGCAAAACCACCGACCCATAAAAATTTATTGAGACATTTTTCTAAGACGGTTTGGGTGCTCTTCTTAATTTGAAGTACTTGTAACCCGTATTTTGGCATGCTCAGAATGATACTTCTAATCAAGGTATTGCGGCCACCAAAGGACAAAAAGTTGTTCCTTAAATCATTAATCCTATTTTTAATCTTCTCCACCACCTCATCAAATTGAGTTTGTTTCATTCTCCCCTTAAGAAGCTGGACCCCAAGATATTTAATAGGAAGCACCGAGCATTGAAACCCCGTGTACTGCCCAGCCCATAAAACCTTCTGCCGATCAGCAATCTTACCAAAGTACAAATTACATTTATTATGACTAAAAGAAGGGCTTGAGAGATGCTGGAATTTCTTAAGTAAGTGATAAACTTTCCTGATACTATTCTTACAGGCGTTAGAGAAAAGAACGACATCGTCAGCATAGGCTAAATGCGAGACCACCACAGATGACTTAGTAGAGTAGTGAACTGACGGGTCACGGCCATATAAATCCTCAAGAATCCGAGAGAAATAGTCAAACACCAATATAAATATAGTGGGGGAAAGAGGATCGCCCTGCTTGATGCCCCAGAAAATCCTCTTGCTTTAATAACTTCAATTATAAAAAGCCAACTAACGAAATCATAAGCTTTACGAATATCCAGCTTAAGGACCATATTGCCACCACGACACTTCTTATCAATATCATGTATAATCTCCTGGGCTAACATAATATTATCCGTGATACTTCTACCCTGGATGAAGGCCGATTAGTTAGGAGAAATGATATGATTGAGGTGGGGTTGAATGCGTTTCGCCATAATATTACTAATAACCTTGGAGATTACCGAAGTAAGCGAAATAGGACGGAAGTGGTCCCAAGACGTCTTTTGTGTAGACTTGGGGATAAGGACAATCGTGGCAGAAGAGAAATATTTACTCGGCGTTTCCCCATAAAATAACTCTGAATGGCATGGATCACATCTCTCTTTACAATGCTCCAACATTTAATATAAAAATCAGCGGTAAAACTGTCCGGACCCGACGCTTTATTAGAGTTGATATCTTTTAAAGCATCATAAACCTCATCAGCTGTAGGAATACCAGAAAGGTCAAGATTCTCTGTATAGCTTCTCATATCATTTAACAAGCGAGCGTCGATGGAACCTGTAGTCTCCCGAGCATTGTAAATGTCAGTGAAGTAACTAAATGCACTATTCCCCAAATCCTGAATATCAGTAAGCCAACGACCCTGGCCATTCTTAATGCGAACAATATTGCTATTGGCCCGACGTTGCTTAATACAAGCATGGAAATACTTTGTATTTCTATCAACTTGAGCAAAATGAACCTCACCCGCCTTCTGTTGCAAATAATCCTCGTCCCAAAGCGAAGCTCCCAATAAATTAGAGTGAGCCACATGAAGCTGAGACATAACTTCACTAGTAGCTTCATCAATCGCTTGAGGATCCATAACCCATTGCTCGGCATTTCGGACCTTGGTGTGAATATCACCAAACACATTCCAATTCCAAGTCCTCAAAGCGAAAGCCACCTTCTTATGTAATTTCCACAGACGAAACCACGCATTCCCAATGTAATCAATTTTTTAATTATCCTTAATCAACCGTAAAAAACCCTCATGTCTAGACCAGACATTCAAATAATGGATGTGATAATTAGCGATTTTCTTAAAATGATTAAAAGAAAGCAATAGAGGTTTATGATCGGAGCCCGAACTACAAAGATGTTGAACCTGAGTGAACCCATAAGAAGACATCCAGGGCTTGATTAGCAAAACACCTATCCGGACGTTCAAAAACTTTACCTCTCTTCCGGGTGAATCCGGATCCGACAAACCCCAAATCGGACGAGCCCGCATCGGCCATAACCTCCCCGAACCTATTCATGAGAGAAGCGTCAGGGCGACGGCCGCCCAACTTTTCACAGTTATTCATAACCATATTAAAATCTCCTCCCACCATCCATCTATCTGGGATAATACTACCTATATCGGTAATTTTCCTCCACAACTCATGTCGAGCGGAAAGGCGGCTCGCTAGCGTAAATAAAAGTTAACCAACTCCGAGAATT
>CM040429.1:117103358-117115858 GCA_022702705.1 Papilionanthe hookeriana x Papilionanthe teres | reverse complement strand
TTGACCAAAAAGTTTTCTTCGATTAAAATGGTGAATCTTGACCTGATTACCGACTCATTGACCGAATAGGTCGACTTTTGACCAAAAAGTCGACTTTGGTCAAAATGGTCGATTTCGACCCAATGCTGCCTAGATTGATCTGATGGGTAAACTTTTGACAAAAAAATTAATTTTGGTCAAAATAATCGATTTTTGACCTAATGACCAATTTTATACCCAAATAAGTCAATATGTGACAAAAAAGTCAACTATGGTCAAAATGATCAATCTTTGACCCAATGACCAACCCATTGACCCAATAAGTAAACTTTTGACCAAAAAGTCAACTTTGGTCAAAATGATCAATTTTTGACCCAACGAACAACACATTGACCCAGTAGGTCAATCTTTGACCAAAAAATCAATTTTGGATAAAATAGTCAATTTTTGACATAATAACCAATTATTAACCCGATGAGCCGATCTCCGACGAAAATCGACTTTGGTCGAAATGGTCTATCCATGACCCGATGACCAGACCCATTGACCCGATAGAGTCGACTTTTGACAAAAAGTCATCTTTGGTTAAAATGGACGATTCACGATCCGATGACCATCCCAGTTGACCGATGGGTTAACTTTTGACGAAAAATTCGATTTTGGTCAAAATAGTCAATTTTTGACCAAATGACCAATAATTGACCCGGTAAGCCAATCTTTGACCAAAAAGTCATTTTTGATCAAAATGGTCAATCTTTGAACCAATGACAAACCCATTGACCCAATAGGTGAACTTTTGACCAAAAAGTCAACTTTAGTTAGAATGGTCAATTTCCGACCCATTGACCAACCCATTGACCCAATAGGTTAACTTTTGACCAAAAAGTCAACTTTATTCAAAATGGTTTTACCTTGGTCCAATAACGAACCCATTGACCTAATATGTCAACTTTTGACCAAAAAGTGAATTTTGGTCAAAATAGTCAAATTTTGACTTAATGACCCCCCATTAACCAAATATGTCAACTTTTGACCAAAAAGTCAACTTTGGTCAAAAGGGTCAATTTTTGACCCAATGACCAACCCGTTGGCCAATTGGTCGAATTTTGATCAAAAAGTCGACTTTTTGGTCAAAATAGACAATTTTGATCTAATGACTAATTATTAACTTGATAAGTAAATCTTTGACCAAAAAGTCAACTTTAGTCATAATTGTCGATCCTTGACCCAATAACCAACCCATTGACCCAATAGATCGACTTTTGACTAAAAAGTCGATTTTGGTCGAAATAGTAAATTTTGACATAATTACTGATTATCGACCCATTAAATCGACTTTTGAAAAAAAGTCGATTTTCGACCTAATGACATCCTCATTGACCCAAAAGGTCAACTTTTGACCAAAAGTTAAATTTGGTCAAAATGGTCAATTCTGACGAGAATGACTCAAATGTCGACTTTGGTGAAAATGTTCGATCCTTCATCCGATGACCGACGATTGACCCAATTTGTTAACTTTTTACTAAAAAGTAAACTTTGGCCAAAATGGTTAATCCTTGACCCGATGACCAACTGATTGACGTAATAGGATAACTTTTGACAAAAAGTCGATTTTGCTTCAAAATTGTCGATTTTGACTCTTGGCCGCCTCGTTGACCTAAATTGGTTAAATTTTGACTAAAAGACAACTTTGGTCAAAATAGTCAATCCTTAACCTAATGACCAACTCATTGACCCAATAGGTCAACTTTTGATTGAACAGTCAATTTTGATTAAAATAGTCAATTTTTTACTTAAGGACCAATTTTTGACCCGATGAAGCGATCTCGACCCGAAAGTCGACTTTGGTCAAGATAGTTAATCTTTGACCTAATGCTCGAACCATTGACCCGATAGGTCATCTTTTGACCAAAAGTCGACTTTAGTCAAAATGGTCGATCCTTGACCGATGACCAACCCATTGGCCTAATAGGTCGACATTTGACCAAAAAGTCGATTTTGGTCAAAATAAACGATTTTTGAATTAATGACCCAAAAAGTCAATCTCGACCAAAAAGCTAACTTGGTCGAAAATGGTCGATCCTTGATCCGATGACAAACCCATTGACCCGATAGGTCGACTTTTGACCAAAAAGCGATTTTAGTCAAAATAGTCGATTTTTTAATTATTTACCAATTATTGACCTAATAAGTTAATCTCTAACCAAAAAGTGAACTTTGGTCGAAAATGGTCGATCCTTGACCCGATGATAAACCCATTGACCCAATATTTTTATTTATAATTTATTTATTTATTAAATATTTTTCTAATTAAATTATATTTATAAATAATATATAATACTTAAAACATTTAAAATAAAAAAATATTATTATATATACATGTATATATTTATTTATATATTTATTTATATATACATATATTTATATTTTATTTATAATTTATTTAAATATTAAATATTTTTATATTTAAATTATATTTATAAATAATATACTATACTTAAAATAATTAAAATAAAAAAAAATATTATATAAAATTATATATATATATATATATATATACCATTTTGACAGAAGTCGACTTTTTGGTCGAAGATTAACTTATTTGGTCATTAATTGGTCGTTAGGTCGAAAATTGATTATTTTGACCAGATTGAATTTTAGTCGAGAGTTAACCCATTAGATCGACGGGAGGAGTCATTGGATCGAAATTGACCATTTTGACCAAAGTTAACTTTTTGGTCGAAAGTTGACATATTTGGCGATGTGTTGGTAATTGGATCAAGAAGTTGACCATTTTTACCAAAGATGACATTTTTTGTCAAAAGATGACCTATTGGGTCAATGGGTTGGTCATTGGGTCAAAAATTATACATTTTGACCAAAGTTGACTTTCTGGTCAAAAGTTGACCGATGGGTTAATGGGTGGTCGTTTGGTCAAAAATAGACTATTTTGACGAAATTGGCTTTAATTGAAGTTTCTGTTGGGTCTATGGGTTTGTCATTGGATCGAGATTGCTCATTTTGACTAAAGTTATTTATTTGGTCGGAGATTAACTTATTGGGTCGATAATTGGTCATTAATTGAAAATTTTTTATTTTAGTTGAAATTGACTTTACGAGTCGAATGTTGACTTATTAAGTGCGATGGGTTGGTCGTTGGGTCGAGTATTGATCATTTTGACCAGAGTTGAGTGTTTGGTCGAAAGATGTCCTTTTGGAGTCGATGGGTTGGGCATTAGGTTAAAGATTAACCATCTTGACCAAAGTTGACTTTTCGGATCGAGATTGGTTTCTTTGGGTAAAAAATTGGTCATTAGAGTCGAAAATTATTATTTTAATCAAAATTGACTTTTTGGTCAAAGTTGACATATTAGAGTCGATGGGTTGGTCATTGGATTTAGGATTGACAATTTTGACCAAAGTTGTCTTTTAATCGAAATTTGACTATTTAGATCAATGAAGTGATCGATAGATCAAAAATTGATAATTTTGAGCAAAATTGACTTTTTAGTCGAAAGTTGACCTATTAGGTCAATAGGTTAGTCATTGGGTCGAGATTAACTATTTTGGTCAAAGTTTACTTTTTAGTCGAAGTTAACAAATTGGGTCGACGGGTTGAGTCATTGGATGAAGGATTGATAATTTTCACTAAAGTTGACATTTAGAGTCATTGTGTCGGAAATTGACCATTTGACCCGATTTGACTTTTTGGTCGAAAGTTGACCTTTTAGATCGATGAGGTTGGTCATTAGGTCAAAAATTGTCGATTTTGACTAAAATTGGCTTTTTTGTTCAAAAGTTGACTATTGGGTCGATAATTGGCAATTATGTAAAAATTTCTTATTTTGACGAAATTGACTTTTTGAACAAAAATCGATCTATTGGGTCGGTGGGTTGGTTATTGGGTCGAGGATTTACCATTTGGACCAAAGTTATATTTTTGTTCGAAGGTTGACATGTTGGGTCGATGGGTTTGTCATTGGGTCGAGGATTGATAATTATGACCAAAGTTGACTTTTTGGTCGAAGATTTACTTATTGGATTGAAAATTGGTCATTAGGTCAAAAATTATGCTATTTTGACCTAAAAAGTTGACTTTTCGGTCAAAATTTGTCAATTTAGTCAATGAGTTGATCATTGGGTAAAAATTGACTATTTTGACTAAAGTTGACTTTTTGGTCGAAAGTTGACTTATTTGGTCGATGTGTGGTCATTAGATCAAAATTGATTATTTTGACCAAAATTGACGGGTTTGTCATTGGAGTCGATCATTGGTATTTTTGTCGAAGTTGACTTTTTGGTCGAGATTGATTGATTAGGTCGATAATTGGTCATTAATTCAAAAAATTGATTATTTTGGTCATTAGGTCGAAAATTAATTATTTTGACCAAAATTAAATTTTTGGTCGAAAGTTGAGCCATTAGGTCGACGGGGAGGTCATTATGTCAGAAGTTGACCATTTTGACTAAAATTAATTTTTTTGGTCAAAAGTTGATCTATTTTGGTCAAAAGTTGACTTATTAGTAAAAAGTTGACTTATAATTTGACCAAAGTTGACTTTTTGGTCCAAAGTTGACTTATTGGGTCAATTAGTGGTCATTCAGTCAAAAATTGACCATTTTACCAAAATTGACTATTTGGTCAAAAGTTGACCTATTGGGTCAATGGGTTTGTCATTGGGTTAAGGATTGAATATTTTGACCAAAGTTGACTTTTTGGTCAGTGATTAACTTATTGAGTGAATAATTGGTCATTAGATAAAAAATTATCTATTTTAACCAAAATTTACTTTCGGTCAATGTCGGCGTTGTGGGCGGAAAGAGATTGGGTTTGGATGTCAATGTCAAGGAGTCGCCATCTAATATTAGCCTAGTTTTACTTGACATTGACATCTAATATTAGCCTAGTTTTATTCTTATAAATCCTATAAAGGATTTAGAGGATTTAGAGAATTTTTAGGACTCATAGTAGAAAAGGATGTTTATGATAATTCTTATATGAGGATATTCTAGAATAACATATTCTAGAATTTTCATATTAAGAAGTTCATGGTAAACCAAAGATTTCTATTTCGGGTTCTTTTAGATCTCATATAGAAGCAAGCTTCTATAGTTAATTACATCTTAAACAATTTTCAATTGTTTCAGAAAACTTTTGATTAATGTTAATCATTTGTTTTCTAAATAAATTTTATTTTTAAGGAGAGATGTACCCACTATCACTCCCGAATGTTTTTTATATCATGTTATTGAACACTTTAGGTATTATGTCTAACATAAAGGTTCTGGTTTTGTTTTTGTTGTCAATTTCGTTGTTTTTGTTGAAAAGTTTCAGGTTATGTCTAACCTAAAAGTTTTGGTTTTGTTTTTGTTGTCAATGTCGTTGTTTTTGTTGAAAAGTTTCAGGTTATATGTCTAACTCTAAAAGTTTTGGTTTTGTTTTTGTTGTCGATGACGTTGTTTTTGTTGAAAAGTTTCGGGTTATATGTCTAACCTAAAAGTTTTGGTTTTGTTTTTGTTCGCCTAGAATGTCGTCCTGCAAAACAGAGTTAGTACACCTATAACAGGTAAAGAAAATATAAGCGAAATCTCTTATTTTCACCCTGCAAAGAAAACATTGTCAGAAATAATGTCACAGAATATTGGATATATCTTGGATGTCAATTTATGTTAAATTATTTTGAAATGTCAATTTTATGTTGGTTATGTTGTTTTATTTTTGAAATGTCAATTTTTTGTTGATTATGTCAGTTTTGGCTTGAAATGTTGAATTTATATCTTGATTTTAAGTTTAAACTTAAATTCGAAATTAACTTGAGTTCATGTATGTCTGAATTTAAGTTATAAAGGTTTGAAATTAGATTCAATATTGATTGAATTAACTTGGATTCATGTCTGGTTGAACCTAAGTTAGATTCAATGTTTATTGAATCTATTTAACTTGAGTTCATGTCTGTCTGAACTTAAGTTAAAAGGTTTGAAATTAGATTCAATATTGATTGAATTAACTTGGGTTCATGTACGGTTGAACTTAACTTAGATTCAATGTTAGTTGAATATATTTAACTTGAGTTCATATACGTCTGAACTTAAGTTAAAAGGTTTGAAATTAGATTCAATATTGATTGAATTAACTTGGGTTCATGTCTGATTGAACCTAAGTAGATTCAATGTTGATTGAATCTATTTAACTTGAGGTCAAGTCTGTCTGAACTTAAGTTAAAAGATTTGGCTCAGAATAGATTTAATTAAGTTTTATGTATTGTTTAAATAGGACTTAAAGGTTAATCAAGTCTAATAAATTAGACTTAATTAGATTTGCAGACCATCTAAGTCTCTTTTAGATAAGACTTAAGTTTTAATTAAGTCTATTTAAAGTTAGACCTAGACTTAGGATTAAGTTTAATATAGGTTGAACTTAAGTTTAGGTTTCATTTAAGTCTAATATAGGTTAGACTTAAGCTTCTTTTTTGGTTTGGGTTGAACTTAAGTTCATGTCAAGTTGAACTTTAGTTTGACTTAAGTCTAATGTGGGTTAGACTTAAGTTAGGTCTAGATTTTGACTTAGATTCATATTTAAGTTGAACCTAAATTTGGTTTCACTTAAGTCTACTATAGGTTAGACTTAAGTTAAGCACAGGTTTGACTATCGGTTTAGGTTGAATTGAACTTAGCTCTGGTTTCATTTAAGTTTAATGTAGATTAGACTTAAGTTTGGTTTGAATTGAATTTAGGTTCAATGTGGGTTGGACCTAAAGTTTCGGTTATCTTGAGTTTAAATTAGGTTCAATATGGGTTGAACCTAAGATTTAGGTTAATTTGAGTTGAGTTAGATTGGACTCAAGTTATGTTTAAGTTTAGGTTAGGTTCAATGTAGGTTGAACCTAAGGTTTTAGGTTAACTAGAGTTCAAGTTGGATTGGACTCAAGTCATGTTTGAGTTTAGATTAGGTTCAATATGGGTTGAACCTAAGGTTTAGGTTAACTTGAGTTTAAATTGGATTGGACTCAAGTTATGTTTTAGTTTAGATTAGGTTCAATATGGGTTGAACCTATGGTTTAGGTTAACTTGAGTTTAAATTGGATTGGACTCAAGTTAGGTTATGTTTTTAGGTTAGGTTCAATATGGATTGAACCTAAGGTTTAGGTTAACTTGAGTTCAAGTTGGATTGGACTCAAGTTATGTTTAAGTTTAGGTTAGGTTCAATGTGGGATGAACCTAAGGTTTTAGGTTAACTTGAGTTCAAGTTGGATTGGACTCAAGTCATGTTTGAGTTTAGATTAGGTTCAATATGGGTTGAATCTAAGATTTAGGTTAACTTGAGTATAAATTGGATTGTATGTTTTTAGGTTTGATTAAGTCAAATTTAGTTAAGACTTAATGGTTTAATTAGGTCTAAGGGTTAGACCTAATTAGGTTTTAAGTTTGATTAAACCTTAGTTAGTTAAGGTTTAATGGTTTAATTAGGTCTAATGGATTAGACCTAATTAGGGTTTATATTTGATTAAACCTTAGTTAGTTAAGGTCTAATGGTTTAATTAGGTTTAATGGATTAGACCTAATTAGGGTTTAGATTTGATTAAGTCTAATTTAGTTAAGACTTAATGGTTTAATTAGGTCTAAGGGTTAGAGCTAATTAGGGTTTAAGTTTGATTAAACCTTGGTTAGTTAAGGTTTAATGGTTTAATTAGGTCTAATGGATTAGACCTAATTAGGTTTTATGTTTGATTAAACCTTAGTTAGTTAAGGTCTAATGGTTTAATTAGGTCTAAAGGATTAGACCTAATTAGGGTTTAGATTTGATTAAGTCTAATTTAGTTAAGACTTAATGGTTTAATTAGGTCTAAGGGTTAGACCTAATTAGGGTTTATATTTGATTAAACCTTATGTTTTAAGGGGGTTAATTAAGTTTAATATGTTTTTAATTAAAGGTTTGGTTTTGAATTAAACCCTAAGGTTCAATAAGTTAACTAAGTTTAATGTGTCCTTAAACTTAATTAAGAGGATTTGGTTTTGGTTAATTAAGTCTAATATGCCCTTAAACTTAATTAAAGAGTTTTGATTTTGGTTAATTAAGTTTAATGTGCCCTTAAACCTAATTAAGAGAGCTTAGTTTTGGTTAATTAAGTTTACTATGTCCTTAAACCTAATTAAAAATTTGATTTTTATATTAAACCTAATTTAAGTAAGGTTTAATGGGTTAATTAAGCTTAATTGTCTTTAAACTTAATTAAAAGATTTGATTTTGGTTAATTAGGTTTAATATGTCCATAAACCTAATTAAAAAAATTTAATTTTTATATTAAACCTAAATTAAGTAAGGTTTCATGGGTTAATTAAGCTTAATTTGTCTTTAAACTTAATTAAAAGATTTGATTTTGGTTAATTAGGTTTAATATGTCCTTAAACCTAATTAAAAATTTAATTTTTATATTAAACCTAATTTAAGTAAGGTTTAATGGGTTAATTAAGCTTAATTTGTCTTTAAACTTAATTAAAAGATTTGATTCTGGTTAATTAGGTTTAAGGATAGGTTTAATATGTCCTTAAACCTAATTAAAAATTTAATTTTTATATTAAACCTAATTTAAGTAAGGTTTAATGGGTTTAAATGTTATTTTTAAACCTAATTAAGTCTAATTTGGTCATTTTAGACTTAAGTGAAGTTTACCATTAGCCTATCATAGACTAGAACCATTTTCAAACTTAGATCATTGATGAAAATAGGCTAAGTTTATAAAGGGTTATTTTTAGGATTAAAATTTTTTAATTTAATAAAGAATTTCAACCCTAAGTTTCAAAATATTATTCAAAATAATTTCTATGACCTAAAAATGGTTTTCTTAGGGTTATTGTTTGTTGCCCTTTCATTTCTAGTCATTTGCATTTTATTTTTCTTAATTTTCAATTTTTTTATAATTATTATTTGAAATAATTACAAAGAAACTTGAAAATTAAAGAAAAGTGCCTTAGACATGTTTTCTGTCCTTGGAAAAATTATGGAAGGTTCCTAAGAACATAAAGATAAATGCCTCAAAGTTTCATAATTTTTTATTTTATAAATAATTTTTAATAATTAAAATACTCCAGAGAGTATTTAATTAATTAAAAATTAAATACATGGAGTAAAATTATGATTTTTATTTCATAATTTTCTCCTCTTCAAGAGCTTTCCAGAGGTATTTTTATCATATTTTTGTGACCTCTAGGTGAAAAGATATTGATTTTTGAAGTTTTTTGAGGTTTTATGGATTTTTTTATAATTTCCTGTCGCCAAACTCACCGCCGTTCGACGCGTGTCCTCGTACGCGTCGAACGAATGGGAGGATCCGCTGTGGGGATTCGAACACGGGACACCACGGGGAATCATCCTCGCCGTCCATCCCTAATGCGCGGGATCAGACGGTTGAGATAATTCGGATAAAAATCTGAATTATTTCGAACCATTAAACTTTAAACATCAATATCTCACTCATTTCTTGATGAAATTGAGTGATTTTTTTTAAATGATCATCTGGATGAGAAGTATCCATCCATACGGTGATGATACACTTCTGGGCTAGTATAACACATGATATATCGAAAATACGAATTATTTTGTAAGGAAAAATTCCATACCTTTACCACAAGCAAATTAAGCTAGATCAGACCTTATGGTTTCCCTCTAGGATCGCAATGGAAGGTTATTGCTGCAGCAATTTGATCCAAAAGTCGGGCTTAGGGGAGAATTTTGAAGAAGTACCTAATTTGGGCTGTTTTTGAAATTTTATCAAATTGGCTCAAATAGGCTCAATCTATGGCTTGGATTTGATCCTAATGGATTGCTAAGACTCTTAGGAAGAGTTCTTATGTTGGGGGCAAGAGGATTTGGGCAACCTATGGGTCTCCCTAATTTTTTTTTCTCCTTCTTGCTAGGCTCGGGTATGAGTTCCTTTTATAGCCAAGTGGAGGCCATGGTTTAGCTTAGGTTGTTCTAGGGGAGTAGTTATCTCCTCTATTAGTTCATTGGAAGAGAAACACGGCTGAGGATAGGCATTGATGCTTCTCCCTAAGTTTTCCATGTTGAATCTCATTGCTTTGGCTCTCCCCCATTGGATCATGCAAGAGGTGTTTTGTGAGCTGTCCTTACTCCTCCTAATGAGCTTACACATCACCTCTTGGGCTTGGCAAATGATGACACACAAGCTCACCCCTCATGATTCCATTTAACCATGGTGAGGGGGGGGGGGGGTTTGATGCATGGTTTTCCTTCCATTGGGTAGCTTGGGATGTGGGGGATGAGGCCTCATGTTGGTCAGCCACCTCATGGCTAAATGAAGCTTAGGGTGAAGGAGGAAGAGACACCTCACCCCATGCATCATGATGGGTGTTAACCCATGGCTAAGTTGATTTAAAGTGGGCCTAATTATGTGTTAATTATGCCTTAAGATGGGTTTAGCCTAACTAATAATGAGGAGGCTATGTGTCATTTCATTTCTTTCTTAATTCCCATTTTAATTAATTATTTTATTAATTAAAATTGTTGGAAAAATGTTTTATTAATCAATTTATTAATTGAAAATAATTTCAAATTAATTAATTGATTAATTTTATCATTTTTGTCATTCTATGATTTTTAATTTAATTTTTATTTTAATTAATTATGTCATTTAATTAAAATATTGAAAATTAAATCATTAATCATTTTAATTAATCAAAATAATTTTGAAATTAATTATTTGATTAATTTTGTTGTTTTTATTTCATTTTTATCTATTTTAATCAAAATAGATAGGTGTTGACCAATTTTGACCTGGGTTGACCTAAGTCAGCCCAAATTGATCATTTTAATTTTAAAATGTCCACTATTTGTGATTTTATCATTGTGGGGTTTTAAATGTGTCATTGGGTGACAGGGTTGACTTATGGGTCAACAGGGTTGGTCATTAGGTCTGGTTTAACCATTTTGACCAAAGTTGACTTTTTAGGTCATATGGTTGACCTATGGGGTCAACAGGATTAGTCATTAGGTCTGGTTTGACCATTTTGACCAAAGTTGACTTTTTAGGTCATAAGGTTGACCTATAGGGTCAACAGGGCTGGTCATTAGGTCTGGTTTGACCATTTTGACCAAAGTTGATTTTTTAGATCATAAGGTTGACCTATGGGGTCAACAGGATTGGTCACTAGGTCTGGTTTGACCATTTTGACCAAAGTTGAGTTTTTAGGTCATATGGTTGACCTATGGGGTCAACAGGGTTGGTCATTGGGTCTGGTTTGACCATTTTGACAAAACTTGACTTTTTAGGTCATAAGGTTGATCTATGGGGTCAACAGGGTTGGTCACTGGGCCCGGTTTGACCATTTTGACCAAAGTTGACTTTTTAGGTCATAAGATTGACCTATGTGGTCAACAGGGTTGGTCATTGGGTCTGGTTTGACCATTTTGACCAAAGTTGACTTTTAGGTCATAAGGGTGACCTATGGGGTCAAAAGGATTGGTCACTGGGTCTGGTTTGACCATTTTGACCAATGTTGACATATATATATATTAATTTTTAATTTTAAATGTTTAAAGTATAGTATATTATTTATAAAGATAATTTAATTATAAAAATATTTAATAATTAAATAAATTACAAATATATATATATATATATATATATATATATATATATATATATATATATATATATATATATATATTTATTTATTTAATATTATTTTTTATTTTACATATTTTAAGTATAGTATATTATTTATAAATATAATTTAATTATAAAAATATTTAATAGTTAAAAAAATTATAAATAAATAAATTTATATCCGTATATATAAATATATATAATATTATTTGTTTATTTTAAATATTTTAAGTATACTATATTATTTATAAATATAATTTAATTATAAAAATATTTAATAATTAAGAATATTATAAATAAAAAAATATATATAGAGGTACATAAATATATATTTATATATATAAAAAAAATTATTTAATATTATTTTTTTATTTTAATTATTTTAAATATAGTATATTATTTATAAATATAATTTAATTATAAAAATATTTAATAATTAAAAAAATTATAAGTAAAAAAATATATATAGAGGTTCATAAATATATATTTTTATGTATAAGAAAATTTATTCAGCATTATTTTTTTATTTTAAATATTTTAAATATAATATATTATTCATAAATATAATTTAATTATAAAATTGTTAGAAGTTAAAAAAATGATAAATAAATATATATATATATATATATATATATATATATATATATATATATATATATATATAATTTATTTTTATATATATATTTATTTATTTAATATTACTTTTTTTAAAATATTTAAATTATAGTATATTATTTAAAAATATAATTTAATCTTAAAAATATTTAATAGTTATATAAATTATTAATAAATAAATTTATATCCGTATAATTTAATAATAAAATTATTTAATAGTTTAAAAAATAATATATATATATATATAAATATTTATATATATTTATATATATTTATATATAA
>CM040429.1:117038358-117098358 GCA_022702705.1 Papilionanthe hookeriana x Papilionanthe teres | reverse complement strand
GCGAGGAAACATATTTAATCCGGTTGATATAATAAATAATTTCCCAAGGCACCACTTTACCCTCATTAAAACACTCAACCATAGCACTAGAGTCCGTCTCGACCTCCAAAAAATTCCAATTCATAAGAGCAGAGATAGAGACAGCCATTAAAAAGGCCTGAGCCTCTGCTTCCAAAGGCGAATCAGAACAACTGGGTGAAGTAAAGAATAAAAGGCACATAGCATTAGAATTTCTAGAAACACCACCAATCCCGGCAGAATCAGGTTTCCAACTCCCATCAATGTTAAACTTAACCCACCCCGTCGGGGGAGTCCGCCATCTTACCAATGTTGGGAGTTGCGAGGCCCTCGCCGGTATAGAAGAGGACGGCTCAAAATTATCAAAGTATGGAATGACAGAGAAGAAATCCCTCTTCATACCCCCGAACTTAAAAACCCTATTACTGTACGCAATAATATTATAGAACACGGTGTCATAATGTATAGACTTCCCCACATGCTTGATATCGTTGTGAGCTATCCAAATAAACCAACACAGAATAAAGGGATAAATTTAGTAAAAATGTACTTACCGCCGCTCCGGGTTACAAATTATAGAGGTAGTGGTCATATTATGACCCGGGGTCAGACACGCGCCAAACCAAATCCCCCTTTCCGCCAAATTTGCAAAGCATAAGCACAAGTAAAGAAAATGTGATCCAAAGAATCCTCCGCTTCCTGACAAAAGATGCGAGCATTAAACCTTTAAGCTTGAGGATATCATCACAGGGAAGAAGATGGTGGAAAATCCTCATGCTAAAAACGACATAGATGGGGTAAGAGCAGAAGACCAAATACCCCTACCCCACTGGGTATCCTGAAAATGATGCAAATAGAGATAAACAGATTTAAAAATAGAGAAGGTAGGACGGATCTTGACAATTAGGGAGTCAGGCTTTTGAGGATCAATAGGAATGGTAGAGACGTAAATAGCCATATCCACCCCCACCAAATTATGTAAAAGAGGCATGTTCCAGTGGCCATCGATCCACGTGTCTGATATGACCAAATTATCATTGACATGCTCCCCTGTTGTAAAGAGATATGAACCCAAGAATCATGCCAAAAGGAAATATTACCACAACCCAAATCCCAAAAAATGAGATCCTTAGCCCAATCCCGAATACAAAGAAGTCTCTTCCATAAAATAGAATCACCCTTCTTTGAAGTAGCAAGCGCGTGATGAGAGGTCTTACAATACTTTCCATGCATAAAAGAGGCCCACAAGGACTTCCACAGGCGAAAATTCAGCCAATGCTTAAACAGGCTAATGTCGGCAATGTGCTGAAGCTCCTTAAAACCCAGTCCACCCCCACTAATAGGTTTACTTAGCTTCTTCCAAGAACACCACTTCCTCCCAGCGAAACCACTGACCCGTAAAAATTTATTGAGACATTTTTCTAAGACGGTTTGGGTGCTCTTGTTAATTTGAAGTACTTGTAACCCGTATATTGGCATGCTCAGGATGATACTTCTAATCAAGGTAATGCAGCCACCAAAGGACAAAAAGTTGTTCCTCCAATCATTAATCCTATTTTTAATCTTCTCCACCACCTCATCAAATTGAGTTTGTTTCATTCTCCCCTTAAGAAGCTGGACCCCAAGATATTTAATAGGAAGCACCGAGCATTCAAACCCCGTGTACTGCCCAGCCCATAAAACCTTCTGCCGATCAGCAATCTTACCAAAATACAAATTACATTTATTAGCACTAAATGAAAGGCCTGAGAGATCCTGGAATTTCTTAAGTGATAAACTTTCCTGATACTATTCTTACAGGCGTTAGAGAAAAGAACGACATCGTCAGCATAGGCTAAATGCGAGACCACCACAGATGACTTAGTAGAGTAGTGAACCGACGGGTCACGACCATATAAATCCTCAAGCATCCAGGAGAAATAGTCAAACACTAAGATAAATATAGTGGTGGAAAGCGGATCGCCCTGCTTGATGCCCCAGGTGGCATTAAAGAAGCCATAGGAATTACCATTAATGAGAATGCTATAGTGATTGCAATGAAGCCAATTGAGAATAAGTTGGCAAAATGCAACAGAAGATCCTCTTGCTTTAAGAACTTCAATTATAAAATGCCAACTAACGAAATCATAAGCTTTACGAATATCCAGCTTAAGGACCATATTGCCACCATGGCACTTCTTATCAATATCATGTATAATCTCCTGGACTAACATAATATTATCCGTGATACTCCTACCCTGGATGAAGGCCGATTGGTTAGAAGAAATGATATGATTGAGGTGGGGTTGAATGCGTTTCACCATAATTTTACTAATAACCTTGGAGATTACCGAAGTAAGCTTAATAGGACGGAAGTGGTCCCAAGACGTCTTTTGTGTAGACTTGGGGATAAGGACAATCATGGCAGAAGAGAAATATTTACCCAGCGTTTCCCCCATAAAAAACTCTGAATGGCATGGATCACATCTCTCTTTACAATGCTCCAACATTTAATGTAAAAATCAGCGGTAAAACCGTTCGGACACGGTGCTTTATTAGAGTTGATATCTTTTAAAGCATCATAAACCTCATCAGCTGTAGGAATACCAGAACGGTTAATATTCTCTGTATAGCTTCTCATATCATTTAACAAGCGAGCGTCGATGGAACCCGTAGTCTCCCGAGCAGTGTAAATGTCAGTGAAGTAACTAGCCGCACTATTCCCCAAATCCTGAATATTAGTAAGCCAACGACCCTGGTGATTCTTAATGTGAACAATATTGTTATTGGCCCGACGTTGCTTAATACAAGCATGGAAATACTTTGTATTTTTATCGCCTTGAGCAAAATGAACCTCACCCTCCTTCTGTTGCAAATAATCCTCCTCCCAAAGCGAAGCTTCCAATAAATTAGAGTGAGCCACATGAAGCTGAGACATAACTTCACTAGTAGCTTCATCAATCGCTTGAAGATCCATAACCCGTTGCTCGGCATTGCGGACCTTGGCGTGAATATCACCAAACACATTCCAATTCCAAGTCCTCAAAGCGAAAGCCACCTTCTTATGTAATTTCCACAGACGAAACCATGCATTCCCAATGTCATCAATTTTCCAATTATCCTTAACCAACCGTAAAAAACCCTCATGTCTAGACCAGACATTTAAATAATGGAAGTGATAATTAGCGGTTTTCTTAAAATGATTAAAAGAAAGCAATAGAGGTTTATGATCGGAGCCCGAACTACAAAGATGTTGAACCTGAGTGAACCCATAAGAAGATATCCAAGCTTGATTAGCAAAACACTTATCCAGACGTTCAAAAACTTTACCTCTCTTCCAGGTAAATTTGGATCCAGCTAACTCCAAATCATACAAGCCCGCATCGGCCATAACCTCCCCGAACCTATTCATGAGAGAAGCGTCAGGGCGATGGCCGCCCAACTTTTCACAGTTATTCATAACCATATTAAAATCTCCTCCCACCATCCATCTATCTGGGATAATACTACCCATATCAATAATTTTCCTCCACAACTCATGTTGAGCGGAAAGGTGAGTGCTAGCGTAAACAAAAGTTAACCAACCTGAGAATTCATCAACAGAAAAATAAGTATGAATGAATTGGCCATCATTCACAACAATTTCCAGAGAAATATGCTTCCGCCAAAAAAACCAAATTTTATTAGAGCAATTCCGGAATCAAGAAAACTGCTTAAATTTTCCCATCACGCGAAGCTCATTAGAAGAAATCATAGGCTCCAAAATAGCGAACATATCGACCTTATGGATCCTTGTCAACAATTTCAATCTACCAAGAGAGTAAGGATCCGCAACTCCCCTGATATTCCAGATTAGGATATTAAACAAGTATAGACAAGGAGCCCTAGTTCAGGTTAGTCTACCTTCTTCCTCGGAGTGATAATTTTTGCTTCCTTCCATGTCACACCCAACCCCTAGGTTGGTCAATTTGTAAGATCCTATTTTCCTTCTACGGCGGGAATTTTGCACCACCCATTCCTCTCCAAGGAGCTCAGAGACAGCTGTCAACTGAGGTTCCAAAACAGGAGGGACATCACCCAAACTTGCATGTCGAATTAAAGTGTCGGCCTCCGACATCATCGAGGTGGGATGTCTAGGAGCAGAGCAAACTACATTAACAGGTTGTTGCCCCACAACACCCACCCCAAGATGTACTAAAGGCACAGAAACCCCATCATTAACATCATTAACCTAATTGATCTCAGCAGTAAAGTTATCAGAATCAGTGATACCAAGTACAGAAGGGTTCACCACAATACCCTTCAACCTAGTACTACCCTCAGGAAAAGTGGGAACCGGCTCTTCAATGACATGAGGGGTCATATGAACAACCTCATCAACCAAGCCTTCTCCCTCAAGGTTATGTTCAACGATATTCCCAGGCACCTCAACAGCTACAGTGCTGGGATCCAAATGAAGATTGATGTGGATGGAACCAGCTTTAGGTTTCTCTATACTAACTCTCCTGAGCTCAGGGTGCAAGTGATAGCATTGAGCAGCACTGTGCCCAAACATCCTGCAGTGAGGACTTTATAAGGGGTGTCGTTCAAGAATAGGCTTAACCCCATACCCATTATGAGCTGACCCAATCCACATCTCATCAGGGAGGGATTGAGTAATGTCTCGTTCTACAAGAAACCTAGCAGTAATTGGTCGGGAACCATCTAAATCATTGGTAGGAGGATCAATCTGTAGAGGTTTCCCGAAAATCCCTACAATTGAAAATAGAAATTGAGGCTTAAAGTGACGAACTTTCAAATCGGGCATACATATCCAGACTGGAATGGTAGGGGATTCAGTCGCGGGTCGAAATCAACAGATCATTTAAGCAGTTTCATAATTCGATTGTCAATCCTCAAAATCCTGCAAGCAAATAGCCGAGTATAATCTTCATCGTTAGAAAGTTGAATTAGGATATGTCTACCATCTAGTAACCCTACTTTCCATGTACCCACTAACTTCATAAGCTCGAAATCCCTACGAATTAGTTCCAATTTCGGGTAACTGTTGGCGATCAAATTATATGTTGAATCACATGTCGTCGCTGTCAATTCCTGTATCATGTCAATGTCAAGGAGTCGCCACTCTCTTTCTCTATCTATCGCCATAATTCTTATCTTTCCCAGATTTATAGTCAGAAGTATTTGGAGAATTTGAAGAAAGATTAATCATTATAGAGATTGAGAGAAAAGGAGATCAAATGATAATATCATAGAACAAGTCTTCAGATTGGGTAATTACTGAAGTTTTTCATATAAGAAAATCATATGAAGATCTTGGCTAACCAGAAAGGTCTTGTAGGTGAAATACCTATCCTGAGTTCTTTAATCTCCTATAGGAGCAAGCTCCTATAGTTAATACATCCTGAGCAATTAATACTGCCTAGGAAAACTCCCGATTAAGGTTAACATTTATCCTCGAAAAAGTGTAAGAGTTGTCGTGGTAGTGTGTTTCTGAAGAATCGATACTACCAGAAAGTTTTGTTTATGTTGGGTGTATGTCGTTGCTTTGTGGTGTTTTGTTTTGTATTGTCATTTTTGTCATTTTGTATATCATGTCATATGTCATGTCGGGATGTCGTAGTTTGTATGTCTGTTATGTCATAATGTGATGTCGTAATTTCATGTCATTTTATGTCATGTCTTAATGTGAATCATAATGTCATGTCATTTTATGTGATGTCGTAATTTCATGTCATTTTATGTCGTGTCTTAATGTGAATCATAATGTCATGTAATTTTATGTGATGTCGTAATTTCATAAGATGCTGTGATTAATATCTCAATTTGTCATGAGATATTTTATCTCTTATGTCGTTATTATGTCATGAGATACCTTCAATGATGTCAAGAAGATATCAATACTTATTTATTTTTGTTATTTTGTTTATGATTCCCTTTTGTTCTAAATTTTAGTTTTTTTTATATCATTTTTTTATGTATTTGTTTTGGTTTAGTGTCATGTCATCATTTTATTGTGGTATAGAAATGTCATCGTATGTTTTTTTTAATGTTGATGTTATGTCGATGTCAATATTAATAATTTTATCGTTTTATTTCAGATTGCGTGGTTAACCTAAAAGTTCAGTTGTCTTTGTTGTCATGTCATTTTTGTTTTGTTTTTTGTAGAAATTTTAGGTTTTATGGCTATCCTAAAAGTCCTGGTTTTATTGTGATTGTTCCGTTGTCGACGTCCTGCAAAACAGAGTTAGCACACCCTATAACATGCAAATAAAATCTAAATGAAACTTCATGTCTTCATCCTGCAAGGAAAACAAAGTTAGAAATAATGTCATATCGAAATATTTAGCTCACCTGGTCAAAGTGTCTGTTGATCCAGAGTTATTGGATGTTCGAGTTTGGTTGAAATGTCGATTTAGGTTTATGTCAATTTATGTTTAAATTTTTATTTGTCTTGAATATTGATTTGGGTTGGATTGTCGATTTTTAATTTTATGTCGAGTTAAGTTCAATGTGGGTCGAACTTTAAGAATTATGTCGTTTTATGTCGAGATATATTGAGTTTGGTTTGAAATGTCGATTAATGTCATTTAATGTCGGTGTTTATTAAATTTGGTTTAAAATGTCGATTAAAGTTGGTTAATGTCGGTGTTTGTCGAATTTCGTTTGAAATGTCAATTAAAGTCGGTTAATAGCAGTGTTTGTTGAATTTGATTTAAAAAGTCGGTTAATGTTAAATTATGTTTGATTATGTTTGAAATGTTGATTAATGTCGAATTATGTTGAGTTTCGTTTGAATTATCGGATTTATGTCGAATTTGTTGAGTTTTGTTTGGAATGTTTGATTTATGTCGAATTTGTTGAGTTTTGTTTGGAATGTCGAATTTATGTCGGTTATGTCGATTTATGTCTGAAATGTCGGAATTATGTTGATTTGAGTTCAATTTTGTCCATCCTAAGGTTTATGTTGATTTAGATTCAATTTTGTCGATTTAGGTTCAATTTGAGTTGAACCTAAGGTTTATGTCGATTTAGGTTCAATTTGGGTTGAACCTAAAGTTTATGTTGATTTAGGTTCAATTTGGGTTGAACCTATAGTTTATGTTCAGTTTAGTAGAGTTAGGTTCATTGTTAGTTGAACATAAGGTTTAGATTTGGATTTAAGTTCAATGTAGGTTGAACATAAGTTAGGTTTTGGTTTAGGTTCAAGTTGAGTTGAACCTAAGGTTTAGGTTTGGACTTAAGTTCGATGTAGGTTGAACTTAAGTTAGAGTTAAGACTAGGTTCATGTATGTTGAACCTAAGGTTTATGTCAAGCTAAGCTGAGTTAGGTTCACTGTCAGTTGAACCTAAGGTTTCAATATGAGTTGAACTTATGTTAGGTTTAGGTTAGACTTAGGTTCATGTCAGGTTGAACCAAAGTATGGTTTGACTTAAGTCTAATATGGATTAGACTTAAGTTAGGTTTGTGTTAAACTTAGGTTCATGTCAGGTTGAACCTATGTATGGTTTAACTTAAGTCTAATATGGGATAGAATTAATTTGTGTTTAGGTTAGACTTAGGTTCATGTCAGGTTGAACCTAAGTATGGTTTGACTTAAGTCTAATATGGGTTAGACTTAAGTTATGTTTAAGTTAGACTTAGGTTCATGTCAGGTTGAACCTAAGTATGGTTTGACTTAAGTCTAATATGGTTTAGACTTAAGTTTGGTTTAGCTTAGACTTAGGTTCATGTCAGGTTGAATCTTAAATATGATTTAACTTAAGTCTAATGTGGGTTAGACTTAAGTTAGGTTTGAGTTAGGTTTGAACCTAAGTGTAGTTTGACTTAAGTCTAATATGGGTTAGACTTAAGTTAAATTTTGAGTTTAGGTTAAGTTAGGTTCAATTCAAGTTGAACCTAGACATAAAGTCGACTTAAGTTCAATATGGGTTAGACATTTGGGCCCAATTCCAATTTGGGGCTTAAAGCCCAATTTTGACCCATGACCCAAACCTAGCCCAATTCAACTCCAATTGGTCCCAAATCTTTTCTAAAGCCTTCCTAACATCCCCATAAACAAAAAACTAACTAGATTTGCCCAAAATTTGAACCTAAACTCCACCCAAACCAAACCCAAAACCAAAATCCCTTAAATTGACCTAAGCCCAAACCTAACCCAAATGGGCCCAAATCCCAAAATTAGAGCCCAACCAAAGTTGAAAACTCTTTGTAACACTCCCATATACAATTTTCAACATTAATTTTACACCAAATTCAACCTTAGCCCAACCTTAGCCCAAGTTAGCCCAATTTGGCCCACCTTGGCCCCTTTACAAAAAAAAAGCCCAAATTCAACCCAATTCTACTCCAAATCACACCAAATTGATTCCAAACCATTCATGAAACATCCCTAAACTCAACCCAAAATTTATTTGGCATGGTATTTCACAAAATTCTTCATCCAAAAGTCCATTTTGAAATATAAAGGCCCACCCATGTAAGCCTTTTAAAAAGCCCACTTTCACCAAACCCAAAAGCCCAAAAATTCATCCAAAGCCCACATGACAATTCCTTCTCATCATCCACTTGATGAAATCATTCCCTAAAGTTTGAAACCTATGATTAAATCATTCCAAATTAGGCTTTATCCAAATTGCCATCAAAATGCCAAAATTCCTAAACTCCATTCCCATTAAATTGACCAAGCCATTTCCCAAGCCAAATGTGAGCCAAGAAGCCATGCACAAGCCATATGGGAGCCATGAAAGCCTTGGACTCCTCACCAATCCATTAATGGTGAGAGAGGGGAACCCTTTCTTAACCAATGATTAAGCCTTTTTTACCCTTTCCATGATTCCCCCTAACCCAAAATTAATCTAAATGATCTTGATGGAGACTTCTCCACTCCAATTCAACTGAGCCATATGATTCCCTTCAGCCCAAATCAGGCCTTGGTGGGTGCACCAAGCCCATTTCTATGGGTTGACCAAACTAAGTCCAAAAGAGCCTCTTCCCCCATTCCATTTAAATCAAAACCCTTTACACATGGCAACAGTCAATTGAGCTCACAAACCTCAAGCCTTGACCTTCCTGACCATGAGGGTGACCTGACCCTGCCGGCCAGCCGCCTGGGTCGCCGGAAAATGCCATGCGAGAGCTCCATGTAAGCCAAAAAATTCAAAACTCACCTGCTGAGCTATCCCAACCTCAATGGCCACTGGAGCTCTTCTTCTCCTCCCCTGAGCAGCTGATCCCAGCCTTCAAACCCCCCTGGGAAGCCCTCTAGCCATTCCTATTAAAACACCACCCCCTCTCGGCCAAAGGAGGTGTTGAATCAAACCTTACCAAAACTCTGCCAAAATCACTATAGATCCCTCTCCAGACATAGAGAACTTGATCCCCACTGAAATCCAGCCCTAAATCCCTCTCTGTGAGTCCAATTTTGGAGTTGAAATTCAAGCCCAAAACCAGGACACTTCACCACAGTGAGCCAATCTTCAAATTGATTGACTCTACACCTTCACCAGACCAAGAGGAGAAGTTCCCCAGCAAAAGCCCCCTCACCAGGCTAGCCATTGCTTCCAGCCTCCAAGCTTTGTGATCAGCCTTGGTCACTTTTGTACCTAGGCATTTCCCCGCAGAAAGAGACTTCATCTGGAGCTTGCTTGGACTCAATCGATGGTGACACAACCCTCAGATCGAAGCTTCACTTCTCTGAGCAAAGGTATGAACTCACTCTTCCTCCTGAGCTCCTGAAGTTTCTCCATTTAGTTTGAGTTGATTTCAATGCACCTTAACCATATAGATGTGTTCGTCTCTTTAAGACGAATCGATAGAGTATAAGAACGAAAAAATCCATGGAGAATCGAGTGAGATCTTAAGGTTTTTGTGTGGATGGTCACAGGTACACACCAGTCGGAGACGATGGCTAGGAGCCGTTAGATCGCGCGTGTATCGAGCGGACGGTCGAGATCAAGCCAGACAGCGCAATGGTACATGAATGGCAGGCCCCCGTAGCGCTGACTCAGATGGCTGCGCCGAATCACAGAGCGGCGCGTGGGCTTTCGATCCAGACTAGGATGACGCGGCACCGAGTCGGATAAGTAGGAAATTAGGATTTTTTGGATTTATTTAAATACCAGAACTTCAAAAATTCATATCTTTGCATAGAAAAATCACAAAAATAAAATAAAAATACCCTCTTGCTCAGTGAACAGAGAAGAATAATGTGGAAAAGAAATCAAGTTTAACTTGATGAGTATTTTATTTTTAATAATTTGTTTACTGTTTCCAATGTTTTGATTCTCCATTTGCATAGACAATTCACCATGGCATGAGACCATAGGGCTTTTAAAGCCTCTGATCTTGGGAACATTCCCTGAATTTTTCAAGATCAGAGGCCATCTCTGCGAAAAGTTATTGATTTTTCAAGTTCATGTCACTGTTTTAGGTATTCTAATTCCAATAAATAGCATGTTGTAAAATAAATTCTAGGAAAATTTGGTGGTGTTTCGTAGGACCAGGGGACCCTATGAAAAATATTATTTGAGTTAATTCATTCATAATAACCCTAATTGGCCTAAACTCCCAAAATTGAATTTGAATTAATTAAGGTTAACCACACACCAAATTGACTTGAAAACAATTCTCCATTGCTCTTTAGAGTCAGAGGAACCTTACATAAAATTTTGAAATCAATTGGACTTGATTAACCCCACCAAATGGATTGATTAAGCCTCATAAGCAAAATGGAACTTCAAAAATTCATAACTCCAAAAATACTTTTCAAAAATTCACAAAAATGGTTTTGGAGCTTCTCTGATATTAGGGGAGTTCAGGAAAATTAAAATTGGAATTTTCTTAAAAAGTTGATTTTTCACAATATTTTAATATTTTAATAATTAAAAAATAATAAAAATCACAAAAATATTAAAATCATAAAAATTTCACATTTTGACTCCTAATCACTTAGGAATAAACTAAATATTTTTCCTAAGTCCCTAGGATAAGATATTGAATTTTAAAGGCTTAATGTAATTTTTAATATTAAAAAATGAATTTTCAACCTTTTTCACTAAAATAATTCTAATAAATCAAAGAAAAATCATGAAATTATGAAATATTTTTCTTTAGACTCCTTGAGGTAAGAGAAATTTAAGAAAAATATAAAATCTATTTTTCAATTTTTATTTTATTTTAAAATTAATTAATACTCTAAAAATCAAAATAATTATAATAAATAAAATATAATTCAAAAAATCACCAAAATTGGTCCAAGTGGTCCTCTAGTCATTAGGAACACCCCATAATTTTTATAAGGATAGAAACCTTTACATGGTCATGTTGTTTAATTTTCCTTGAAATCCCTTATTTTTTTACTAAAAATAATTATATAAATAAATTAAATTTAGAAAAATCACATTTTCTCCTCTAATGTCTTAATTGACATGTGAGTGAGGTGACATAAAAATTTCAAATTCATTTGAACTCAATTTAGCGAGTTATGAAATAAATAAGCCTAAAAGGGCATAAAGGTAATTAAAGAATTTTAACCCTTAATTAAAACTTTAGGTTTAATCAAAATGGAGGGTAAAATATCTGATTTTAACTTTCTTTTGGATGATTGAAATTTAGGGAAATTAAAAGGGTAGAAATCCATTAAACACTTTGAAAATATCAAAATGAAACTCTAATTAATTAAATAATTTAAATTTTGGAAAGAATATATTTAAAATTTGGATTATTAAAATAGGGATATTATTAAGAGGATATTTATTCTTTAATTTAAAAATCCCTAAATAAGTCACTTCAATAATATTTAGTTCTTAATTAAAAATTAAAATAATAATCCAAACTAAATAAATTAAAAAATTAAAAGAAGATAACCCTTAAATGAATTAACACTTAAAATATTAAATGGTCCAATAATTAAAATCAAATTTAAAATCTTGGAGTTAAATTAAATTAAATTAAATTAAGTCAAGTCAACGTTTAAATTAAATTAAATTAACACCTTAAAAATTAAATTAAATTAAATTTAAAATATTGAAATTAAAATTAAATTAAATTAAAATTAAAAAATTAAAAAATTAAAATTAAATTAAAATTAAAATTAAATTAAAATTAAATTAAATTAAATTAAATAAAATTAAATTAAATTAAATCAAATTAAATTAAATTAAATTAAATTAACATCACTTAACAACAAACCTAAATGAAATCATTAAGAGTTAAATCAAAACATAAGAAAAATTTCAACACCTTTTTCAATATAAGTAAATCTAAAACATAAAAACTTAATTTGAAATATAATATCACTTAAAGTGTAAAGATTTAAATTAAATCTAAAATAATTCGAACCCTATTCCAAACTTAATAATCATTAATTAATTTTTATAATTAAATCAAATCAAATTAAATCATAAAAATATTTATTACTTTGCCCTAAAAGGCTTTTATTGTTATAACTCTTAAATGAAGCATCAAGTGAAGTGTCACTTCACACATAAGATATTCAAATATCCTAAGTTCACTGAGCAAGAAGCAAAACAAAATTAAAATCCTTTGATGATTAATTCACCAATACAATAAAATTCTTTTGAACTCAAAATAATCCCAGAAGTATTGAAAAGATGTTTAAGATTCATCTTAAACACTTCCTCGATATGATGGGGTGTTTTAGAAGAATAATTGAACTTAATTGTTCTTTGGTGTAGAAAATCATCCTTAAACAAAACCCAACAACCTAGACATCATAGGAAATGACTAGCAATAGGATTAGGATTCTAGTAGTCAACCAAAATCCTTTCCCTTAGCTTTACCCTAGGTATTTCTTGCAAAAATATGTTTAAATGCTCTAACATGTGTTTTAAGTGTAGCTTGGGATGACGGGAAGACCCTCCAGGTACGCTTTTACTTTGTTGCAATTTACTTACATGCGCTGCACTTTACTTTTTCTTGCATGTTAAACAAGATTGTTGCATGAAAACTAAAACCTTTAGGATAGCCACAAAACTGAAACCAAAACTAAATTAAAAGTCACCACAAGATAAAATTCACCGCCATAACATTCCAAAATATAAAACAACTCAAAATTTAATCACAAACAAAACAACAGAACTACAATTGCAACTAAATTAAAACGTCTCGTTGAATGATCGGGAATACCTCGGATGATGTAACCCACGTGTTGCTAACGGGATTTCCCACGGTCTAAATGAAAGTGTGGAACTCATTCAGTTGAGTTTAGCAAATTCATCTGACTAAGTGAATTCGATGAAAATAACGGTGTCGGGATGACGAGACCTTGGGATCTTAATCTGTTCTGTTTAAACAACTTTAAGATTTGTTTTAATTAAAATATTAAAAATATTTGGACTTTAAGACTCTTCTAAACCAAAACATTTTTCTCATCTCTTTATTATCATTTTCTAAAACTAAAACCTCTGCAACAACAAGGAGCTTGGAGCATGGTGGGCAGCACGACCATCGTCATCGACAAAACTCTGGTCTACTTCAGCAAAACCTTTCTTAGCATTAAATAACAAAGCCATAGGACTTCGAGGTAGTTTGCCTAGTGCAACATAAATCCTCAACTTTTCGTTAGGCATTTGCATAATCATATTGTGCAAATTAAGTCCTAACCGGTCTTAGGATTTCGAGGTAGTCGTTTGGCACGACATAAACCCTCACATCTTTGAGGCTATTCGTATGATTATGTCATACAAATATAAGACTTAATTAATTAAAATTGGCAAGATTGAAACATTAAATAAATTCCCAAATTGAAGCCAAACAATAGGATAGTTCGGGAAGTTGCCAAGATTCTTTTTGATCCTCGCCTTCTCCTACTTTTCTTCCTTTAGACTCTTAAAATAAACCGTTCCGAATTTGAGCTAATCCCTATTGCAATTTCAAAAATCCAATCCTTTGAAAACTTTAAACTTTGAAATTCTTGAGAGCAAAACCACTGATCATTATCGAGAGTTTTCTTAAATGATTCCCGTCATTTAAGATGTAATTAACTATAGGAGCTTGCCCTTATAGGGAACTTTAAGAACCCAGGTAATATAAACCCTGCTTAATTCCTTTATATTAAGCAGGGGAACTGTTGACCTCATTTTTGATGAGGTCTTCTCTTCTTCTCTTTAGTATTTAGGATCTAGCCTTAGGCTTTTCCTTTGACTATCTTAGAGGACTAGAATTGGGACCCACCTTTTAGAAATTCAAACCACTTCTTAACTCCCTGCAAACTCCACAAACTTGACTATAGACCCCTAATCACCTAGAGGGTTGAAATCAAATGTGGAAGTTTAAAGGATGAGTTCCTATAGGACTCTTTGGCCTTGGGACCGCCCGGGTGGCCCGGTCCGAGTGAAGGGTTGACTTGCACACACACTACACTTTCACACACCTCCTAAACCACACACTATACCTAACTTGACTTCCGACTCATGTAGGTGATTCACATGGATGGTCCTTAACCCCTAAGCCCTTGGCTAAGAGGGTTAGGAACAACATAGTGAGTGCCTCAAATGAGTCCCTTCATGGCTCATGTGGGCTTGATATGGCTTCATGGCTCAACAAAAATGATTTCATTTCACTTACATCCACCCAATCTTCAATTTTCCAAATTTTCAATTTTCGACCCCGGGACCCAACACCCGCCAACCTACCCAAAGCCCTGAATAGCCCAAATTTCTCAAAAATTTCCAAATTACCCAAATTTCTCCAAAATCAATCCCAAACATTTCCACATCACTTAAATTGATCATCCATACCCAAAAATGCCAAAATACCCCCCAATACCTTCCAAATACCCAAAATACCCCTCTTAGCCAAAAAATCCAAAAATTCAGAAAATTCCCAGAAAATTTCAGAAAATCCCAAATATTCCCAATTTCATTTTGTTCAACTACACCATGGGTCAATTTTGTCAATTTACCCCACTTTTATCAAAACCCCCAATTTGACCCATTTTAACCCAAAGTAAACCCAATGTCAAACCAAATCCACCCAATTGACCCCAATTTTGGTCCAATTCAATTCTAGACTTCAATTCAACATCCCCAACACCAATCTAGACCAAATACAAGCCCAATTTGATTGGCATTGGGATCCAATTTCACTTTTGGCCTTAAAGCCCAATTTGGACCTATGACCCAAACCTAACCCAAACTCACCCATTTCAACTCCAATTAACCCCAAATCTTTTCTAAACCTCCCTTGACATCCCCATAAACAAAACACTAACATGATTTGCCCAAAACTTTGATCCAAACCCCACTCAAATTCAACCCAAAGCTAAAAGGCCCATTTTTGACCTAAACCCAAATCTAGCCCAAATGAGCCCAAATCCCAAAATCAAAACCTAACCAAAGCCAAAACCTCTTTGAAACACTCCCATAAACATTTCCCAACATTAATTTTACATCAATTTCAACTCTAGCCCAACTTTGGCCCATGGTAGCCCATTTTGGCCCACCTTAGCCACTTTACCAAAAAGGCCCATATCCAACCCAATTCAAACCCGAATCACCTCAAATTTGTTTCAAACCACTCATGAAGCATCCCTAAACCAAACTCAACAATTATTTGGCCCAAGCCTTTACCAAAATCTCATTCCAAAATCCATTTTAAATTTAAAAGTCCACTTCCCTAAACCTCCCTAAAAGCCCATTTCCACCAAATATAAAAGCCCAAATTTGGCCCTAAAGCCCACATGACATTTCCATTTGCCATCCATTTAATCAAAGCCATTCCCTAAGTTATAATTCCATCATCAAACAATTCCAAATCAAGCCCCATACAAATTCACACCAAAATATCCAAAATTCTTAAAACCCATTTTTATGAAATTGACCCAACCTTTTCCCAAGCCAAATGGAGCCATGGAGCCATGCACAAGCCATATGCAAGCCATGAGAGCCTCTTTACATGTCACCATGCCATTTTGGGCAAAAGGAGGAGGCTCTTTCCTTAATTCCTAAAGGTGATTAACCACTCCCATGATTCCCCTTAACCATGCTTATGCCTAATTGTGCTTGGATGGTGACTTGACCCTACCGATTATGCTCGAGCCAAATCACTTTTCCCTCAGCCAAAACCAAGCCTTGGGTGGTGCACCTAGCCCAAGTGGAGGGGTTGACCAATTTGAGCCAAAATAAGCTCTCTCCCATTCCATTCTAATCCAAGCCTTTTACACATGGCATTTGCCAATTGATTGCACCAAGTCCCAGCCCTGACCCACCTGACCTTGAGGGTGACCCATGCCTGGCCGGCCGGCCACCCAGTCGCCGGAAAACACCATGCCCGAAACCTTGGGAGAAGCCAAGCTTTGAAATTCCATCTTGCTGAGCTGCCCCACTCCAAATGGCCACCATGGCCGTTCTTCACATGCCAAGAGTGACCGATCCCAGCCCTCAACTCCCCCTGGGAGGCCCTCCAACATCTCCTATTTAAACCCCTCACCTTCTCGGCCATGAGAGGTGCTGAACCAGACTTTACTGAAACTCTGCCAAAATTGTTCCAGACTCCTCTCCATACTTAGAGCACTTGATCCCCAGTGAGATCCCCCTGCCATTTCTTCTCTGAGAGCTCAATTTCAGAGTTGAAATTCCACCCGAAACCAGGACACTTCTCCACAGGTGGACCAATCCCCAAATTGATTGGTCCTACACCCGCACTCGGACCGAGGGAAGGTGTCCACCGAGCAAAAGCCCCATCTCCGGGTCACCCGGTTGTTCCGTACTCCAAAGGTTGTGATCGGCTTTGGTGGAAATCACACCTAGGCAATTCACCACATCCCTGAGCTTCATCCCTAGCCTCCTGCATCTCCAACGAACGTGCCAAGCATCTCTGATCGAGGCTCCACCTCTCAGAGCTAAGGTATGAGTTAATTCTTCATCCCGAGCTTCTGGAGATTCTCCATTTCAAAGGCTTTAATTTCAATGCATGATAACCGTATAGATGTGTTCGTCTCTTCGAGACGAATCCATAGAGCATAAGAACATGAAAATCCATTGAGTATCGAGTGAGATATTAAGGATTTAGTGTGGACGGCTCTCGGGTGAGGACACTTGGGGACGATGAACGGATGCCGTCCATTTAATACACGCGCGGACGGACGGCCAGGATCGCGTCGGATCAGAAGACGGAGCGATACAGCGGGTCCCGGGAGCGCTGACGCGGATGGCGGCGTCGAATGGGAGCGCGCCGCGTGTGCATTCGGAGCTGCCGAGGTTGACGCGGTGCCGCGTCACTTAAATAGAAAATTAGGGATTTTCTTAATTTATTTAATTCCCTAAACTTTGAAAATTCATATCTTTGTGTAGAAAAATCATAAAAATAAAATAAAAATACCCTCTTGCTCAGTGAACAGAGGAGAATAATGTGGAAAAGAAATTAATTAATTTTGTCCAGTATTTTATTTTTAATTAATTATTTACTCCCTGCATTGTTTTAATTCTCCATGCATTCATACAATTCACCATGGCATGAGACCATAGGGCTTTTGAAGCCTCTGAACTTAGGGACATTCCCTGAATTTTCCAAGGTCAGAGGCCATCTCTGTGAAAAGTTATTGATTTTTCAAATGCATGTTGCTGTTTTAAGTATTTTAATTTCAAAAAATTAGCATGTTGTGAAATAAATTCTAGGAAAATTTGGTGATGTTCCTTATGACCAGAGAACCCTAGGAAAAATAGGATTTGAGTTAATTCACTTAGATTAACCCTAATCTGGCTTAAACACCCAAAATAGACTCCTAATTAATTAGAGTTAACCATAGATCAAATTGACTTGAAATCAATTCTCCACTGACCTTTAGGATCAGAGGAACCCATCATAAAAATTTGAGGTCAATTGGACTTGGTTAGCCCCACTAATTGGGTTAATTAAGCCACTTAGTCATTTTAAACTTTAAAAATTCATAACTTTCAAAATATCTTTCAAAAATTCACCAAATTGGTTTTGGAGTCTCTCTGATATCAGGGGAGTTTAAGAAAATTAAAATTTCAATTTTCTAAAAAAGTTGATTTTTAATATTATTTTAATATTTTTAATAATTAAAAAATAATAAAAATCACAAAAATAATAAAATTCACCAAAATGTTATATTTTAAATTTTAATCACTTAGGAACAAACCCCATATTTTTCCTAGGTCTATTTAGTGAGATATTAAATTTTAAAGCTCTAAGGTAATTTTAAAATTAAAAAATGTATTTTCTAGCATTTTCACCAAAATAATTATAATAAATCAAAGAAAAATCAGAAAATTGTAAAGTTTGGTTCTCTGGAATCCTTGATATCAGAGAGAATTTTAAAAATTATAAAATTTATTTTTCAACATTTATTTTATTTTTAAATTAATTAATACTCCAGAACTTAAAATAATTCTAATAAATAAAATATAATTCAAAAAATTACAAAATTTGGTCCAAGTGGTCCTCTGGTCATTAGGAATGTCCCCTAATTTTCTTAAGGACAGAAACTTTCCCTTGGTCATATTATTGAATTTTCCTTGGAAATTTTTATTTTCTACTAAAAAATAATTATATAAATAAATTAAATACGAGAAAAATCACATTTTCTCCTCTCATGTCTTTATTGACACATAAGTGAAGTCACATAAAAATTTCAAGTTCATTTGAGTTCAATTTAGTGAGTTATGAAATTATTAGGCTTAAAGGGCAAAATGGTAATTAAAATTTTAACCCTTAATTAAAACTTTAGGTTTAATAAAATTTTTAACAAGTAAAATATCTGATCCTAGTCTTATTTGGATGATTGAAATTTAAATAATTAAAGGGTAGAAACCTACTAAACAATTTAAAAATAATTAAAATAAACCTTAATTAAATAATTAATTGAATTTGGAAGAATAATAAAATTGGAATTATTAAAATAGGGATATTATTAGGAAGAGATTTATTCTTTAATTTAAAAATCCCTAAATTAATCATCTCATTAATACTCAACTCTTAATTAAAATGATAACTCAAATTTAAAATATTAAAAGACTTAATCATTAAATTAAAATTAAATCATTAAACTCTTTCAAAAATTTTCAATTAAATTAAATTAAATTAAGATTAAAAGTTGAATTAAATTAAATTAAAATTAAATTAAATTAAATAAACAAATTAAATTAAATTAAATGAATTAAATACATTAAATTAAATAAATAAAATAAAATAAAATTAAATTAAATAAAATTAAATAAATTAATTAAATTAAATTAAATTAAATTAAATTAAATTAAATTAAATTAAAATTAAATTAAATTAAATTAAGAAATTAAATCAAATAAATTAAATTGAATTAAATTAAATCAAATCAAATTAAATTAAATAAATTAAATTAAAATAAATTAAATTAAATTAAATTAAGTTGAATTAAATAACCTTACTTAAGACATGAAGAGATAAATCTAAAATAACTTGAACACTATTCCAAACTTAAATCATTAATTTGAACTTAAATTTGAATCACAAATCATTAAATATCATTTTGCCCTTAGGAGCTTTAGTTATCATAACTCCTAAATAGAACATTAAAATGAAATGTTACTTCACTTATAGGACATTCAAATGTCTCTAGTTCACCGAGCAAGTTAACAAAACTTGAAAACCTCGGACGATCGATTCATTTACACAATTAAATTCATTTGGACTTAAAACAATCCTAGAAATATTGAAAAGATGTTTAAGATTCTTCTTAAGCACTTCCTCAATATGATAGGATATTTACAAGAACAATTGAACTTAATTGTTCTTTGATGAAGAAAATCGTCTTCAAACCAAAAACACAAAGAACCTAGACGTCATAGGAAATGACTAGCTATAGGATTAGGAATTTGGTAGAAAACCATAAACCTTTCCCTTAGCTTTACCTAGGAACTTGCTTAAATATTCTAACCGTATTTTAAGTGCAGCTTGGAATGACGGGAAGACCCTCCAGTACGCTTTTATTTTATTGCAGCTTATTTTATTGCAAATGCACTTTATTTTTCTTGCATGATAAACAACAGTTGCATGAAAACCTACACCTTTAGGACAGAAACCAAAACTGAAACCCAAAACTAAAATAAAAGACACTACAAGATAAAATTCACCTCCACAACATTTCAAAATATAAGACAACTCAAAATTTAATCACAAACAGAACACAAAACTACAATTACAACTAAATTAAAACGTCCTGTTGGATGATCGGGAATACCTCGGATGATGTAACCTACGTGTTGCTAACGGGATTTCCCACGGTCTAAATGAAAGTGTGGAACTCATTCGAGTTGAGTTTAGCAAATTCATCTGGACTAAGTGAATCCGATAAAAATAATGATGCCGGAAGGATGGAACCGTGGGATCTTAACCGGTGTCGTTATAATCAACTTTAAGATTTGTTTTAATTAAAACACAAAAAAAAAAAAAAACATTTGGAAATTAAGACTTCTCTAAACCAGAACACTTCTCTCATCTCTTGATTTATGATTTCTATAACTAAACCTCTGCAACAACAAGGAGCTCGGAGCATGGTGGGCGACACGGCCATCGTCGTCGCCAAAACTTGAACCTACATCAACAAAACTTTCTTAGAATTAAACAACAAAGCCATAGGACTTCGAGGTAGTTTGCCTAGTGCAACATAAATCCTCAACTCTTCGTTAGGCATTTGCATTGCAAATTAAGCCCTAACCGGTCTTAGGATTCCGAGGTAGTCGTCCGATACGACATAAACCCTCATATCTTCTAGTGCAATTTTGTATGATTTTATCATATAAATATAAGCCCTAATTAACTAAAATTGGCAAGATTAAAACATTAAATAAACACTAGGATTTTCCTAAATCCAAGCCAAACAATAGGGTAGTCGGGAAATTATCGAAGTCCGCTTCGGATCCGTAATTTCTCCTACTTTTCTTCCTTTGAATTTCCAAAATAAAATGTTCCAAATTTGAGCTAATCCCTTTTGAAATTCCAAAAATTCAATCCTTTGAAAACTTAAACTTTGAAATTCTTGAGAGCAGTAATTATTGATTATTATCGAGAGTTTTCTTAGGTGATTCCCGTCACTTAAGATGTAATTAACTATAGGGGCTTGCCCTTATAGGGAACTTTAAGAACCCGGGTAATATAAACCCCGCTTAATTCATTTATATTAAGCGGGGAACTTGTCGGCTTATAAAATTGGTTCGCGAGACCAAACGGATGTCACAAATCTCATAGTTTATTTAATCGAGCCCCATCATCAAGCGAGTGTGTCTATTCTTCGGGATAGATCCACGGTTTGTGGTGCGGTGCTCGTTTATATAAACTATTTGGGATGTGAGATCGGTTTGATTTCATATCTTAAAACTTTTAAACTTAAAATTATTTTCAAAATCAAATGTTATCTTTTAAACTATATATTTAAATTAAATTTAAAATATAAAAAATTCGCCGACAATTTCTGTAGGCGACTCCCTTTTCAAAATAAAACACATAACCTAAAAATAAGCCGCACAGGAACTTGTCGGCTTATAAAATTGGTTAGCAGACCAAACGGATGTCACAAATCTTTTAGTTTATTTAATCGAGCCCCATCATCGAGCGAGTGTGTCTATTCTTTGGGATAAATACACGGTTTGTGGTGCGGTGCTCGTTTATATAAACTATTCGGGATGTGAGATCGGTTTGATTTCATATCTTAAAATTTTCAAACTTAAAGTTATTTTCAAAATCAAATGCTTCTTTCTAAAACTATATATATATTTAAATTAAATTTAAAATTTAAATTCGCCAACAATTTCTGTAGGTGACCCCCTTTTCAAAACACAACCTAAAAATATGCCGACAATTTCTGGCGACTTTGCTGGGGTCTAGTTCCTCTTTCCATTTTGATCAGATGGTTTTGCTTTCATAAATCAGTAGTGTATCCATGTCCCTAGTGGAGCAAACTACCATTCTTCCGTTGGAATACCCCGTTCATTTCTGTCTTGAACGAGTATAGTCAACTTCTCTCGGATTTAGGAGCCACTGTTTAGACACCCCTAAACAGAGTGGTTCTGAAATCCTTTTACCACTTTTCTGAGGTGGGGTGGATCCCCAATAGGTGTTAGTTTAGGAGCGGTCCTTCAAGTCGAGAAGTCTTGCATAAGACTTTCTCTTCCTTTCCAATTCTAAATCAGGCCCTTTATCTTTTCTATAACCTTTTTCCTTTAATCGTTTTGTTTCTAACAAACGAACCCGCTAATAAACAACCTTCTAATAAATAATCTCTTTTAAAAATCACAAATACACTAAGATAAATGAAAATGTGTTCGGAATCTTTCTTTTTCGTCCTAAACTTTACGACGAAAGGAAGTATAATTCGGGACTAAGATTCGGAATCTGCCCTACAGAAAATGACTGCCCCAAAGTTAATCTTCTCCTTCACCAACGGAATGGATTTCGCCGTTTACAAGGATGAGCTGCACGACAATGGAATCATCCATTTTGGACAAGGATTTGGTAATACAGATATCAAGTTCGCTGATGTCACTCTCTTCACACTAATGGACAAAGTGTCAGAAACTGAGAAACCCCTGATTGAGTTCAACCTGAAATCGACTCAAGAATTCCCTCCGCCGCAAAGGGTTCCGACTCGAAAGGAGTACTACTGTTCGTAGGAGGACTGTTGTCTCTACCCCCACCGGTCTAGTCATCTCTACACCTACCCCGGCTTCTGCCAAACTGAAGGGGAAGGAAATCCAAGTCTGTGATGAGCCTGTCACCGTGGAGGGTGCAGACTTTGCTGCAATACCGTCTATTTTTGAGATTGGGTCCAGTTCAAGAGTTGCACCCCTAACTCGAACTCGAAGGAGAAATAGAAGCAGAAAGATCGCCAAGATTGAAAAAGCCAAAGCTGCTGAAGTTGCTTTTCTAGAAGAAATTCCTGAGGAAAGAGAAGAACTGTCTGAGTATATACCTCTGCTGGAAGGGAGTAGGTTTCACCCCCTCTCTACTGCATCAGATGAAGAAGATGTCTGAAGGATTGCCGCTACACTACCCCTACCAGCATACTATAGTAACTGCAAAAGAAAAAGGGTTAAGACTACGCCATTTGCTCAACTTCATGCTGTGATAGAAAGATTGGCAAAGAAAGAAAGATGCCCTGTGTCAGAAATCTTAAGAAGGATGGGACGGGTGCCAGCTAAATCCCGCCTCGGACCGCGAATAGAGCCTGTTGCTGCCACAGAGAAACCAAAGAAGAAGATAAAAGCCAGTTCACCCGTTGTTGTATCGGGTCTGCAAATTAGGGAGGATACCACCTTCCAGCATATAGCCGACAGATCATCCGGTCCTAGGCTTCCGGCTACAAGAAGGATGGTATGGCGACCTACTACTGGTGAGCTAAGACCAAAATAATGTCCTGAGAAGAAAAGTCTCGTCAGGAGACTTGAATCAGAAGAAAGTGCTACTGCAATAAAGGGGACTCCCGGAAAGGAAATTCAACAACCGTCACGTGACAACTGCGAGACCGTGCGAAAAGCTCACTAGCCATGGATAAGTTAAGGACCGACATCCGACGGTTAGCAAAATAAAGAGAAGAAAAACTAGAAGATGAAGTTGATTCATCAGAATTTATGAATGACGAGTATGCTGAAATCAACATGGTTGAGACGCGAGCATCATCAGCTTCACAAGGTGCTCCAGCGGCTGCAGAAAGAGATGAACCGGAAGTGATGAGAGCACGACTTCAAGAGAAGGATGATACAATTTCCCAGATGGCAAAGAGGATGGAAGAGATGGTTGCCGCTTTAGCCACTCTCCAGAGTCAGGTTCAGCCTCAGAAAGAGACACCCCCAAAAATTATCCATATTGCAGATGGAGGAAAAGAGAACACATCCATCAACAGAGACGAACAATCAAAGAAAGATCCTGCACAAAGCATGATTCCAGAAAAGGACATCAAAAACATGGTAGAACAGCAGGTGCGAGAGGCCTTAGCACAATTTAAGAACGGAACATCTATTCAGACAGGTAGACCTTACCCCGAAGAATTTGATGCGGTCCAATACCCGAAAGGCTTCGTACTACCCCTATTCAAAACTTTTGATGGAACAGGGAACCCCCGGCAGCATGTCACACATTTTCGTGCTAGTTGCTGCAATGCCGGTGGGAGTGACGCTTTACTCTTCCGACAGTTCGTCAGCAGTTTATCAGGGATTGCCTTCGACTGGTACGCAGAATTGCCGAACGATTCACTAAAGACCTTTTCAGAACTAGAGAATCTCTTCGTTAAGCGGTTTTCCGGGGCTCACATCACTATCGGTGATCTAGTGGTGGAGCAACAGAAATCGAACGAGACTTTAGTGGATTACATACTTCGATGGAGAAACTTAAACATGAAGTGTGAGCCACAGCTACAAGAGCAACATGCAGTCGGCATCCTACTTAAAAGTATCCATGGCCCTATAGCACTTCTCCTTAAAGGATTTACAATCAAGACTTTCGAGAAGTTGCTTAGCAAAGCCGGGAGCTTGCAAGAGGAGGCAAAGCAGTTAAGTTTTGTAGATAAGACCGATAAGCAGAAAACTGTGAAGACATTTAAAAAGAAGTCCGGAATCGTCGCGGCAGTAGATAAGGGCAAGCAGCCAATGCAGATACCGCCAGAACGACCACAGCCTAGTTACCAACCACCACAACGGACATACCAACAACCGCAACAGATTTATCAGCAACCTCAGCAGGGTTATCAACAGCCTCGACCGAGCTATCAATCGCCTCAGCATTATGAACAACCGCCTCGTTCATCGCGTACCTTAAGAGAACTTCTAAATAGAGAATATCCATTCAAAACTGACGTAGTAGTGAAGATGTTCCGCAGTTTAATGAAGCACCAGATTTTCAGCTACCAGAGCCCAAGAGGCCGGAGGAAGTTAATAAGAAAGATCATCCAAACTATTGCCCTTACCACCAGATGCTCGGACACAAGATAGAGGATTGCATCACTTTCAAGAGCTGGCTTGATGACAATCTCCGAAAAGGGAACATAACGATCCCGAAGGAATACATGAAGGAACCCCAAAAAGGAGGTTCCGTCAATGTTATCTCGACGGATCATATTATTCCGATAGACCCTTACACGACCGATGATGGATGGAGTACCGTCTGGACAAAGTCTTCAAAGAAAATTTTGGATCACATCTAGACCGCTTCGGTACGCGCTTCAACTCAGAGTTTGAAACCTGTCGAGCCGGCACTATCACTTGCGATTGAAGAACCGCCCCAGAAGGAGGAGAAGATCGTAGAAGAGAAGAAGACTGAGGCTCCGAAGGGTAGACTAGGGGCTGCTTATCTTAGGATGGTTGTTTCCGATTTAGGGGAGAAATCCCTCGAACTCCTGACTCTTTATGATTATCTGCTCGCCCCGGCGGGATCTTATAATGATAAGGGGTTGCTTATCCTAGGATGGTTGGCTACGTTTTGACTGTTTCTAATGATTACGTAACTAGCGACAACCGGCTTAATCTGGATCTCAATTCCAATACAAATAATGATTTTCAAATCATACACAACCTCGATGACCACGACGAAGAAGATGTTCACAAGGGAGGCTACGAAAGCTCGACAAGCAACTAGTCCATTTGTGAATTCCGAGGAGCTCCGATCACGATAGAATTAGAACTATCAGACACCGAAGCAACTTCAGAAGAGCCAATTGTTCCGATTCAAGAGGAGACACCGGTAAATTTAGAAGAGATAACAGAGGTCAATTTAAGAAGCAGAAACGCTCTACCCCTGAGAATGGGTCCAAAGGATAAATGAAAGTAGGTGGTTGCTTAGGAAGAGTCAACCCCAGCAGAGGAACTGCCCATTCGGGAAGAAACCGAGGAACATGGTAATAAAGTGGACTACAACGTGCTAGCCCATCTTAGGAAGCTACAAGAAAAACTAAGCATATACGACGCTCTGATCCTGTCAAAGGAGATGAGGGAAGCTCTGATCAAGGGTTTACTTGATCGAGAGATTTATTTAGCTCAAATGGCCGGTGATTCCTTCGACGAGGTTTGCTCGTTAAGAGAACAGCGAGGTGTTACCTTCACGGACAATGATCTATTTCTGGGAACAGCTGATCACAACCGACCGTTGTACATTTCAGTCACTATTGGAAAATTTACGCTCTCTAGAGTGTTGGTTAAACCAGGAGCATCAATCAACATAATGAATCTTCGGATGCTAGCGTATTTGGAAATTGATGCTCACAAGCTTGAAGCAGACAAGATGTTATTAAGAGGCTTCAATCAAAAAGGAGAAAGAGCTCTTGGATCGATAACACTACTAACGAAAACTGGTGATTTAACAAAGACAACCGCAAGATTCCATATAATTGATTTTGAGACATCACTCAACGCTCTACTGGACCGACCGTGGATCCATGAAAACCGGATGTTACCGTCGTCTCTGCACCAGCGCATAAAGTATTACAGAGGAGGGGAACAGTGCATCAATGGTGATTTGCAACCATTCTCCTTGCATGAAATTGGAATTCATGAAGATGCGGCCTACTACGCGCCTCTGAAGAAAACAATCTTTTTCCAGAAATACCATACCAAATGGAGCAAAAGAAATTCAAGACGATGAAGAACCTGAAGTTCTAGTCCAACAGTTACTCACCACTCCCTTACGGCGAGATGGTGAAGGTTTCTCCAGAATTCGCACCCGAGGGCGAGGCCTGGGACGAGGACGTGGAAGAAACGTTGGAACAGTTGGACAGAAAAAACCGGTCATCGATGTTGATTGGGAGAACAGCTCTGAAGAAGAAGAAGAAATTGAGAAAAAAGCAGCGACAATAAGTCAGAAGGAACCACAATTCAATATTTCTCTCGAAGATGAAAAGAATGAAGAATATAAATCAATGTACGAGAAGATTAACCATTATGTACATACTATGACCCTGACCTCGATCCATTCTAATAAAATCGAGGGTATGGTGGTCAAGGAAGTCCATGGTGGTGGTGCTAAGCCGATCAAGTTTTACCGTGGTGATTCTTCTTCCAATACTGAAAAGATCTACAATTTGAGGATGTTACTTCTTCTGAATTAATGGAACTCCCTTTTGAGTGGTACTCTCCCTGTGTTCAAAATTTAATTCAACGCGGTGTCTTACCTCGACGATGGACAAAAGGCCAATCACAACACTTTGAAAAATTATAGAATGATGCCGGTCGGCCTCACAATTCAAAACATGGTCTCGGATTCGGCACAGTAGGATCAGTTGATGATACGGGATTTTGCTTGGTTGTCACTTGCAAACCTAATAAAGACAGCTTGGAAGCCTCAGAAGATCTTGAAGATCCGCAAACCGGAGATGCAATCGCCGAATTCGAAGAAAAAATTAAATCTACAATAGACGAGTTAATGAAAGTTAACTTAGGTACTAGCGAAGAGCCTAGGCCGACCTTTGTTAGCTCCTTACTCAATAAAGAAGACTCTGAAAACATAATCAAGCTATTAATGGAATTCAAGGACTGTTTTGCTTGGAGTTACGATGAAATGCTAGGATTAGCTCCAGAAGTCGCAGTTCACAGGCTAAGAGTGGATCCTACTTTCGTTCCAGTCAGACAAGCTCCCAGAAGAATGCGTCTAGAAATTGAGCAACAAGTAATAGCCGAAATTAAGAAGCTAATAGACGCTAAATTTATCCGTGAAGAACAATACCCAACTTGGTTAGCCAACGTGGTACCAGTAAGAAAGAAGAATGGTTAGATCAGAATCTGCGTGAATTTCAGAGATTCGAATAAAGCATGTCCAAAGGATGAATTTCCACTACCAATCCCAGACTGATGATCGACATCGCTTCGACGCATGAAATCTTCTCATTTATGGATGGATCGTCGGGATACAACCAGATAAAGATGGCGCCAGAAGACGAAAAGCTCACAGCATTCAGAACGACGATCGGAGTGTATTTCTACACAGTAATGCCATTCGGACTAAAGAACGCAAGAGCAACATACCAAAGAGCGATGACGAAGATTTTTGATGATCTCATTCACAACCAAGTCGAGTGCTACGTGGATGATGTGGTCATTAAAAGTAAACTGAAGGAAGATCACCTGTATGATTTGAGAATTGTTTTCGAGCGACTAAGACAAATTAACCTTAAGATGAATCCCTTAAAATGCGCCTTCGGCGTCACCTCCGGAAAATTCTTAGGATTTGTTGTCCGACATCACGGGATTGAAATCGATCTGAAGAAGATTAAAGCTATTTTAGAAATGCCTCCGCCCAAAACTTTGAAACAACTACGATCCTTTCAAGGGAAGTTGTCATATCTTTGAGGCTTTATCTCAAACTTGTCAGGTAGGTGTCAGCCCTTCTCGACATTGGTTAAAAAGGACGCCAAATTCGTTTGGGATGAGAAATGACAGCGGGCTTTCAAGGATGTTAAGTAATATTTAATGACACCTCCTGTCTTAGCAACCCCAGTCTCAGGTACACCGTTGATACTTTATACCGCGGCTTTAGACGATTCTCTCTGAGCCCCGTTAGCCTGTGTCAATGATGAGGGAAAAGAAAACGCTCTCCACTACCTAAGCCGTCGTCTAATCCTGACGGAAGTAAAGTATCCTCCGATTGAGAAGCATTATTTGGCCCTGATCTTCGCCACTCAAAAGCTCAGGCATTACATGCTTTCTCATAAGGTCAACCTTATTTCGAGAGTTAATCCGTTGCAATACTTGATGACCCGATCGACGCTTTCTGCGTACTTGCCGTGTGGTCGATGATACTATTGCAATTCGATATAACTTTCGTTCCTCTTCGTGCCATAAAGGGGCAAGTCCTAGCAGACTTCCTTGCAAAGACACCCTTTACCGGCAGAATCGCCTCTCAACGACAACTTGTCAGACGAGCAGATAATGAGCCTAGAAGACCCTGATAATCAGCGTTGGGAACTGTACTTCGATGGAGCATCCTCAGCGCAGAAAGATAAAGAATTGCAAACGATAGTGCCCGATAAGGCAGGAATCGGATTGATCTTTATAACACCGGAGCGGGGGATGTTAAGATACTCCTAACACTTAACAGAATCGTGTACAAACAACGAGGCAGAATACGAAGCCCTTATAACCGGACTGGAATTAACCATTCAGATGGGGATAACAGATATCAACATCTACGGAGATTCTCGGTTGATCATTCAACAGGTCGCCGGACAATACAAAATTCTAAAGCCAAGACTCGAGCAGTACTTCCAGTATGCCATGAAACTGTTGGAGCAAATTCCAAATGTAACGATCTACAAGATTCCCAGAAGAGAAAATGATCTCACATATGCGTTAGCCCGCCTTGTAAAAGAATTTGCCTGCTTACAGGATGAGTCAGTTGAAGTGTCAGTCCTGGGACGTCAAGTTCTCTCACAGCTCGAAATGGATACAACACACAAATCAGAAAAAGCAAAAGAAACAATTGCAGCAGTAACAGAAAATACAGAAGATTGGCGGCAGCCACTAATAGACTACTTGCAAACGGGAAACTTACCAGACGATAAGTCGATAGCCCATCAAATCAAGAAAAGAACTCTGTCTTACGCATTGATAAACAACACGTTATACAGAAGGCCTTTTGATCAGATGTGGCTAAGATGCCTGAGCGGGTCCGAGGCTCTTGAAATTGTTAAAGAAGTACACTCAGGACTTTGTGGTGCTCATCAGTCAGGTCGGAAAATGAAGATGAAGATCAAAAGACTAGGGTACTACTGGCCCTCAATGATGACTGATTGCATGAAGGTCGCCAAGAGTTGTCACCAATGCCAAGTGCATGGAGTGGTTCTACACCAACCTCCAAATGTGCTACATCCGACAATCGCGTTGTGGCCATTTGAGTGTTGGGGCACAGACATAGTGGGTCCGATAGAACCGCCTTCTTCAAGAGGACATCGCTTCATTCTTGTAGCTACAGACTACTTTTCTAAGTGGGCAGAAGCAGTACCGCTCAGAGAAGTGAAAGCATATCATGTGCTATAGTTTTTCAAGAATCAAGTTGTCTACCGTTTTGGGGTACCGCGCAGAATTATCTCAGATAATGGGTCTGCATTCAAAAGTACAAAGATCAACAATTTTGTCAGAAGACACAGGATCGATTGGCGATACTCAACGATCTACTACCCAAGAGCAAACGGCTTGGCCGAGGCTTTTAATAAAACTCTCGTTCAAATTTTAAAGAAAACTTTGGACGACAATAAGAGAAATTGACACGAGAAGTTGTTAGAAGCCTTATGGGCCTACAGGACGACTTTTAGGACTCCTACTCAGTCTACGCCATACGCTTTAGTGTACGGGTCCGAGGCCATCTTGCCCCTGGAAGTTCAGCTTCCGTCACTCCGAATTGCAGTTGCGTAAAAGATCACTACAGAAGAAAATGTCAGACTACGACTGGAAGAATTGGAAAGCTTGGAAGGGAAAAGACTTTCCGCGCAGCAGAATTTGGAACTGTATCAAGCCAAGATGATCCAGGCCCATGATAAACTGGTCCATCCATGAACTTTCAAAGTCGGTGACTTAGTTCTTGTTCTCAAGAGACCTATCCTTACACATCACAAGATAGGTGGTAAATTTGAACCAACATGGGAAGGGCCATTTATGGTCGAGACAGTCTACTCTGGAGGTTCCTACCAACTGGTGAGTTGCCGTGGAGAACGACCCATGCTTCCAATCAATGGACGGTATTTAAAGAAGTATTACGCAACCTGATGTTTCGAAGGGTGGCCTCTAAAGTAGAATCTTATCCCTAGAAACAAGGGTGAAGTAATCACTTTGTGACAGGGTCCGAACCCAAAACAAAATAAAATGGATGATAAAAAAATCTCATCAACGAAAATGTTAAAAAGAAAACATGGGAAATCGTAATAATAAAATGTCAATCTTTCCTTTTAAATCCATTCATTCCTGATATTTTCTCATCTTTTCCTACTTTCTTTAAATTTAAAAGAAGTGAATAAGAATTTTTAAATGTTTTTCTTATTGTTCTTGTTCTTAGTACAACCCTTGATCCTTTCCTTGTTTTTTTCATAGGGAAATGTCGAACGGGCGGTTGGTTATAAACTTTAGAAATGGCGTGAGTGTAGCACATGATGAAAAGAGGGTGAGGGATGGAGTAGTGATAGAGATTGACTCAGACTTCACACCAGCCAGCTTACAATACGAAGAAAATGATTGGATCCCAGTTGATCGAGAAGAACTTCACAGCCATACAGTGATGAAAATGGGTGGCCCGAGCCACCAATCCAGCAGCAAGAAAAGAAAAGCAAACGCCGCTCATGCAACCAGAGAAGATAAGAAAGGTAAGTCCGTGGTTGCCAGAGCAGAGGGTAGGCTTGTCAGCTCCGCACCCACAGAAATTCAAGGGGTAAGGAGAGCTACTCTCACTGCTACCCAGCGAGGAAATAAGAATCGTCGCATTCGCAAAATGTTGACCAAGTAGCAGAAGATCAACATAAACGGCACAATGGATACCGTTAGTGCAAATGCTCCAAGGAGACCGGTTCGTCAGGAACCAGAAAGAAGAAAGTTAACTCCAAGAAAGTCAGAACAGATAAAAGAAGTACCATGAAAAGCAGAAATAGAGTCAGTACCTCGACGCCGAGCAGATGTACCGGATCCGAAGAGTCTTGTTGCGAAAGTGACCCGACCCGCAATTACGCAGTAATTTAACTTCCAAAAGATGGCCAAAAACATGACCCAATTTATAAATAGCGACTAGTGTACAAAATCTTAAATGATATAAAAATTAGAAAATATATTACACACTAGGGGTACTACGCAAGTATACGTATCGTTTCAAGTGAATTAAGAGGTCTTTAGTTAAATTCTAGTCTACTACTAATAGTCCTTAGTTTGGAATGTCGATTAAAATTGTGTTTTATCTACCAACTACACCTAAATGCAAGTGTTAAATGTAAAGATAGTAACTATATCTAAATGCAAATAACAATTCTAAATATAACCCTTTTTGGATGAATTGGTTTGGAGAATTTTGAGATAATAAAAACTACAATTCTTAAGTAATGAAATAATGTATAGGATTGAGATGCATTAAATATTGTATGTGCCAAATAGGAGCAATCCTATTCTTTACCCTTTGGTCCATGCATAAAGAACATTGACTAATCCTATGCTTGGTTACTGAATCGCGGCTAGCCGGGAGGATACCGGCTGCCACTTCGGAGTTCACACGTTCCCCTCGCCCGAGGGCTAACATCTACACTTCAAGCACCCAAACGATAGGACCGAATTGAGGATTTTAGTCTGTCACTCTAAAATCTTCAATTCTACGCTCGATTAATATTATTTCCCTATTTATTTGCATTCAGTTCCCATGAACTTCACCATCCATGAAATTTGAATGTGGTTTCACTTTGTTGAGAATTACACCGCCCTTTCGGGTTGATGCAATTACAACGAATTTTAACACTACAATGGGCCCTTATTGCAATGTAAATTAAGTGCAAATAAACCATCACATTTATAATTAAATTCACTTCTACCATGCATCACAAAATCCTAAACATGATTTCTACTCATTGTAAAAGAAAAGTAAAAGGAAAACAATGGCATAATCTTCTTATGCCACTATTTTCAAAGAAGAAGAAAGAGTAAGAGAGATACGTCACAAAGAGTGAAGAAAACACAACGGAAACTTCATGTAACCAAAGCAAATCCACTAAACAAATGTTTACAAAATTATAAGATAATGAAGAACAATACTTAGCTTTTTCCCTTTGAAAGAAAGACGAAGATCTCTCCCATAAAGTCTCCTGGCGATCCATGCAATGCTAGCGAAATCTCTTACAAATTGTCTCAAAATCTCCTCTCTCCAAAAGGGTAGAAATCTACATTTCTACTCTTAATCTAAGAATCCTAAACATTCCTCTAAGTTTTTCTCTTCTTTGCTCTATTGTTTTTCTCTTGTTTTTTCCTCATTTCGAACATTTATTCTCCATTTTAAAGAGTGTGGATGAATTTCCAAGAGTCTCCATAAGCACCCCTTCGAAAAAGGGTCCAAATACGTCGAATATTGGCCCAAAACCGCTAAAAGTCGGTTCATGGTCGTCCGGGCCGCTGTAGGCGGGTTCGAGCTCGCTGTCAGTGGCCTTTTTGGGCACTTTTTGGTGGTCTCGGGAAAATCTCGCCGTCGGCGAAATCGATCTCGCCGTCGGCGAGCAGGCTGCTGCGCGGCTCCACCGTTTCGCTCCGTTTGGCTCCGTTTCAACTCTGTTTTGCCACATTTCAGTTGCGTTGCGTTAGAAACAGATAGCCCTACAAAATAAACATAAAAACAACCTTTCTTTAAAGTGTAATCTCATTCAAAAATATGCAATAAGTGTAAAAGAGATTAAGCCTCGAAAGACTTATCGAAAGGTGTCAGGGTAGAATTTTATTTCTTGCTCGTTTTTGCTCCAAACCGTTTTTGCTTCCTTTTGCTCCAATCATCATTTCTTATACCTAAAACCAATAAACATACAAAATATCTTCCTTTAAAGTGTAATATCATAAAAAATAAGTAAAATGATATAGCAAAAAGCGTATATATTTTAGGCGTGTCAAAATCCCTCAAACTTTACTGTTACTTGTCCTCAAGTAACAATTTTACTACATAAAAATATAACTCAAGGCAATGTACTTTTCACCTGTAAGACACTAAAATTTTTCATTCAAAAGAATATATTGGTTAGATTTTTAGAAAGAAATTCAGTAACTTAGGTTAACACTACAAGTATAAGAATATTCAAAGAATCAAGTCTAAGGGTTTTAGTCTTCTATTTATTTCAAGATAAACCATAATTTGTTACATTAACATTGCCTTAAAAGATTATGTGAAAAAAGAGTTCATGTAAACTTCATCAGAATGTAGGCCAATACTTTAAATATAAATTCAGAAATGAAATCAAGTTTTCCCTTTAGGGTGACTCAAGTGAAGCCAATTTTTAATTAGACATCTCCTCAAGCTTCTCCTCATAAATATTTTTCTTTCCTTTTTTTTTTTCTTTTCTTTCGGGATCATTTTCAATCCTTTTTTTTCTCTTTTTTTTTCTTTTTTTTTTTCTTTTTTTTAAAAATGAGGATTACTATATCTGGAGAGCCTGTAATGATTTTGAACTTCACTCTTCTCTTTCTAAAGTTCAAACTTGAAACACATCCTTACTTTATAAGTAGGTATGAACTTTATTATTCATCATAAAGTCACAATCTCTACTTAACACACAATACTTTAAGTTTCTTAACATTTCAAAAATACAGTTTTCTTTACTCTAAATAGTTAACTATAATCAAATTCTTTCATACCAAATATCTTATCCTTATAAAATTAACCTTTATTACTAAAAACTTTCATCCAATCCTTTCATAATATTCATATGAAATAAAAAGTTTTAGTTATCTCAAGCGAGGTTTAATTGCCAGAAGTTATGTTAATAATTTTTGAAAATATAATAATTGAGAACAAATAAGAGTTAATATTTTTCTTCCCCCCAAACTTAAATTTTAAAATATTTTGCAATTAATTCCATAAAATGTAGCAGGAAGAAAAAGTAAAGGTTGAATATACTTACTACTACAACATCCTATCAAATTCATATCATGCATAATCAGGATAGAATGACTGTAGGAAAAAGTAAATCTAGCCTAAAACATGCTTGTAATAAAATTACACTAAAATGAAGTATTTTCACATTAAAATTTTATTTTTCTTCTTACCCCCAAACTTAATTTTTAACATATATAACATTCAGTACAAAAAATATAAGTAGGAAGAAAACAATTTAGAAATTCTATCTACCACAAATGCCTATCAAAATCATTTGCAAGTATTCATTAGGACAGAACAATATGCAGCAGAAAGTAAATCTAAACTAATCATGCCAGAATGAAGTTAACTAAACCAAAGTCTAACTAGCATAGCAGGTATCAGCAAGGGAATATAAAAATGTTCTTCAATACCTAAATAAAGTTGTAACACAAACATAAACACACAATTCAAATACAATCACAAATGATAAATGAGGTCAATTCTTCCTTTAACTCATCGCATCTCACTGATTTACTTCCAATTTCTAACGGAATCACTACACTAGTAAATTATGTACTTTAAAATGATTTTATAGATTATAATCCCAAAGATAAGATTATTCCTAATAAATTAGTTTCCGGACACCAATCTCAAGCATCATCTAATCCCTATAATTAAGCACCTCTAACAGTTATAAAGATAGTGTAAGATCATCCTAATGGTATTCATTAAATAGGTTCATGACTCCTACCAAATGAAAATAAAGTTGCAGAAAGGAAGTAACAAATTAAGATGGAACTATCAACGTTTGAAATTCATGATTTCTCTTATAAAACTCAAGTCTGGGTGAGACCTAAGTCATAGCAGACTCGTTGATCCAACTACTACAAGAGAACAAGTCTAACCATAATAAGAAGTTAAGGAATCACCTCCCTCATGACACACAAAGATCAAATCAAACTACTAATAATCCAAACATCTACCAATCATCAATCAAACTGATCAATCCACTATAAAGCAAATACAATAGATCACTAACAATCATGACTCTCAATCACACTAAATCAAAACACACTGATAACTATGGGTTGCCTCCCATAAAGCGCTTGGTTTAACGTTATTAGCCCGACAAATGATTCCACCTGGATCAAAGTTCCAATTAAGTAATCCTCGATCAATCGCCCAATCTTTTTCAGATCCAGGGATTCCTATAAAATCCTTAAATTTTAATTTTTCATTTAGCTCTTCATTTTCAGTTGGATTTATATCATAATTCCTTGTATTTCTTTCTAGATCCAATATTCTTCTATTGGTTTTCTCAATTTGCATATTAATATTATCCTTGAAATTTATAAGGAATGGATCTTTATAAGATACCTCAATATCTCCCAAATTTTGGATTAGATTCTCTCTAGATAATTCAGATTCAGGATTAAATTCTTCTATGTCACTCTTATGTTTCAAGTTATCTTCCAATTCTTCCCCTTTATAATTATTAATTGATTGAGGATCTATCTTAGTTGAGGAAATAGGTTTTTTTAATTCCCTAGGAATTTCTTCCAATGGTCTTCCAATATCATTATCCTCTTTTCTCAACTCAAAGTTCTTTTGAAATTTATCCTCAAATTCTCTTCCAAGTCCTAGTTCAATAATTTTATCTTGTTCATCATTTAATTCAGGTTTTTCTTGTGATTGAGTCGCATCTAAAGATATAAAGACTGGTTATGTAGATGAATTCCCTAAGTAGATAGGCTTTAAATTTGTATGGGGTTCATTCATCTTAAGTTCACGAGATTTTTCGACAAATGGAATTAAAAGTTTACTATTTTTGGTAGTGTCCATCATTCCACACCTCTCCTGAACATACATACAGTCTTTTTTACATAACATTTTTAACTCATCATGAAAATCTATTTCAATCTCATCTTTTAACTTACTCTCAAAACTTTCTTGGAAATGGTCTTTACTTAGATAATCAATTTCATCCATCCAAAAACAATCATCATCTTTTCTCTCAGCTGGATATTTCATAGTCTTTAATACATCAAAAGTGACTTCATGGTCATTAATATTTATAGTCAACTCTCCTTTTTGCACATCTATCATAGCTTGACCATTAACAAGGAAAGGTCTCCCTAAAATAATTGGAATTTCTTTATTTTCCTCCATATCTAATATAATAAAGTCCAAAGGAAAGATAAATTTATCCACTTTAACAAGCACATCTTCTATAACTCCTTTTGGATAAATGATAGATCGATCAGCTAATAGAAGGGTTACATTAGTGAGAGAAATATCGACTAAACCTAACCTTCTAAATATAGATAAAGGCATCACATTAATGCTCACTCCTAAATCACATAATGCTTTTCCACATAATTTTTCTCCAATTACATAAGGAATTGTAAAGCTACAAGGATCTTTAAGTTTCTGAGGAAAATTTTTCTGAAGTATAGCACTGCACTCCTCACTTAGTGCAATTGTCTCATAATCCCCAAATTTCCTTTTCTTTTTTAATATATCCTTTATAAACTTTGCATAACTTGGCATCTGTTCCAAAGCTTCGATGAAAGGAATATTTATCGTTAACTTCTTAAGTACTTTCATGAACTTTGAAAATTTTTTATCCAACTCATGCTGTCTAAGTCTTTGAGGAAATGGAGGTGGTGGTTTTTCTAAACTAATTTTAGTTGGAGATATTAATTTTTCCAGATCCTTAGAAACACGTTCTTCAGGTCTTTTAGTTTCCTTTGTTTCTCTCACAACATCTTTCTCTTTTCTGACCACATCCTCTATCTCTCTTCCACTTTTTAATCGGGACAGCCTTCTACTTGTTCATTAGTGTTCTCTTTAGGGTTGATCTCAATGTTGCTAGGAAGTGTTCCTTGGTGTTTATTGCTAAGTGAATTAGCAATTTCTCCCGACTTGATTCTCTATGATTCTAATCGCAACGATTTTGACTTCTGTAACTGGTTTCCCATTTGCAATACCACTTCTTCCATAGACATTTTCTTATCCTCAAATTGTCGATCATTGTTAAAGTCCGGTGGATATGAAGGTCAATAGTTTGTGTTCCCCTGATTATTCCAACTTTCATTATGATCTGCATGATTATTTTCCCATTTTAGGTTTTTACCATTAGTAGTATGATTCCAGTTAAATTTATGATGGTTCTCCCAACCTGGGTTGTAGAAGTTAGAGTACGGGTTGTTTATGGTATTTAAAGTCTCATATAATAAGTTAGAATAAATCATATGCTCTAATGAACTTTCCTCACTTACTGGAGTAAATTGAGGTTGGTTCATTCCAAATTGGTCCAACTTCCTTGATATTTCAGCAACCTGAGATGCAAGAATTGCAATCACATTTGTATCATGAACACTATCGACATTTTTATGATTTACCCTTGTAGAGGGCCATTGAAATTCATTTGTAGCTATTTTTTCAATTAATGCATACGCTTCATCAAATGATTTTGACATTAATGATCCACCAGCGGCAGCATCAATTATAGACCTAAGGGATCCTACTAACCCATTATAAAAAGTTTGAATGATTAACCAATCGGGGAGAGCATGGTGTGGACACTTTCTTAGGAGTTCCTTAAATCTTTCCCAGGCTTCGTATATTGATTCCCCTTCATATTGACAAAATGAGATAATATCGATTCTAAGTTTAGTAGTCCTTGAATGTGGAAAATACTTAGCTAAGAATTTCTGAGTTAACTCCTCCCAATTTTTAATAGAACCAGATGCTAATGAGTATAACCACATTTTAGCCTTATTCCTTAGTGAGAAAGGAAAAAGCCTTAGTCTAAAAGCATCGTCTGACATGCCATTATAATGAAATGTAGCACAAAGTTCTAGAAAATTAGATAAGTGTAAATATAAATCCTCCGAAGGAGTTCCTCCAAACTGATTGTTCTGCACCAGTTGAATAATCTCAGGATTTATTTCAAACGAGTCAGCTTCTACGATAGGGTTTTGTATACTAGAGTTAATTTCATCTGTCGTAGGATTTACGAAATCCCTCAATGAAATATGATGATTTTCTAAGTTATTATCATGAAAGTTTTCCATTTCCATTTCTAGTTTTTCGAGTCCTTTCTGTACTTTTATTTTTTTATTTTTTTCAAACTTGGGATCATAAGGCGCAAGTCCTGCAGATCCTTTGTTTCGCATACATAACACAACAAACAATACATTAACAATTAAACAAATAAGAGATGAAATATATTCAACACAACCAAACATTTTAACGAACACCATATTTTTCACACAAATAATTTTTTTTTCTTTTTTTAACAACACCTTTTTCATATAAAAATATTTTTCACACAAAAATAGTTTTATGACACTACAATTTTCCAAGTCTAAGCCTAATTACTTCAACTAAAATTCTCCTAAAGTTCTTATCGAAGCATTCCCCGGCAACGGTGCCAAAAACTTGACCCGACCCGCAATTACGCAGTAATTTAACTTCCAAAAGATGGCCAAAAACTTGACCCGATTTATAAATAGCGGCTAGTGTGCAAAAGCTTAAATGATATAAAAATTAGAAAATATATTACATACTAGGGGTACTACGCAAGTATACGTATCGTTTCAAGTAATATAGAGTTTTCTTTAAAAACACCAGTATCGATCCCATGAGGAAGTGAATTAAGAGGTCTTTAGTCAAATTCTAGTCTACTACTAATAGTCCTTAGTTTGGAATGTCGATTAAAATTGTGTTTTATCTACAAACTACTCCTAAATGCAAGTGTTAAATGTAAAGATAGTAACTATATCTAAAGGGAAATAACAATTCTAAATATAACCCTTTTTGGATGAATTGGTTTGGAGAATTTTGAGATAATAAAAACTATTATTCTTAAGTAATGAAATAATGTATAGGATTGAGATGCATTAAATATTGTATGTGCCAAATAGGAGCAATCCTATTCTTTACCCATTGGTCTAGGCATAAAGAACATTGACTAATCATATGCTTGGTTACTGAATCTACGGCTAGGCTGGGAGAAAACAGGCTGCCACTTTGGAGCTCCCACGTTTCCCTCGCCTGAGGGCTAACATCTACACTTCAGCACCCAAACGATAGGACCGAATTAAGGATTTTAGCCGGTCACTCTAAAATCTCCAATTCTACGCCCGATTAATATTATTTCCCTATTTATTTGCATTCAATTCCCATGAACTTCACCATCCATGAAATTTGAATGTGGTTTCACTTTGTTGAGAATTACACCGCCCTTTCGGGTTGATGCAATTACAACGAATTTTAACACTACAATGGGCCCTTATTGCAATGTAAATTAAGTGCAAGTAAAAACCATCACATTTATAATTAAATTCACTTCTACCATGCATCACAAAATCCTAAACATGATTTCTACTCATTGTAAAAGAAAAGTAAAAGGAAAACAATGGCATAATCTTCTTATGCCACTATTTTCAAAGAAGAAGAATGAGTAAGAGAGATACGTCACAAAGAGCGAAGAAAACACAACAGAAACTTCATGTAACCAAAGCAAATCCACTAAATAAATGTTTACAAAATTAAAAGATAATGAAGAACAATACTTAGCTTTTTCCCTTTGAAAGAAAGACAAAGATCTCTCCCATAAAGTCTCCCGGCGATCCATGCAATGCTAGCGAAATCTCTTACAAATTCTCTCAAAATCTCCTCTCCAATCTCTCCAAAAGGGTAGAAATCTACATTTCTACTCTTAATCTAAGAATCTTAAACATTCCTATAAGTTTTTCTCTCCTTTCATCTATTGTTTTTCTCTTGTTTTTCCCTCATTTCTAACATATATTCGCCATTTTAAAGAGTACGGACGAATTTCCAAGAGTCTCCATAAGCACCCCTTCGAAAAAGCGTCCAAATATGTCGAATATTGGCCCAAAACCGCCAAAAGTCGGTTCATGGTCGTCCGGGCCGCTGTCGGCGGGTTCGAGCTCCCTGTCGGCAGCCTATTTTGGGCACTTTTTGGTGGTCTCGGGAAAATCTCGCCGTTGGCGAGCAGGCTGCTGCGCGGCTCCACCGTTTCGTTCCGTTTGGCTCCGTTTCAACTCCGTTTTGCCCCATTTCAGTTGCGTTGCATTCGTAACAGATAGCCCTACAAAATAAGCATAAAAAACCTTTCTTTAAAGTGTAATCTCATTCAAAAATATGAAAGAAGTGTAAAAGAAATTAAGCATCGAAAGACTTATCGAAAGGTGTCAGGGCAGAATTTCATTTCTTGCTCGTTTTTGCTCCAAATTGCACCTTTTTGGCTTTCTTTTGCTCCAATCACCATTTTTTATACCTAAAACTAATAAACATACAAAATACCTTTCTTTAAAGTGTAATATCATCAAAAATAAGTAAAATGATATAGCAAAAAGCGTATATATTTTAGGCGTGTCAGAAAGCAACCCCGGAGGATGTCCTTACAGAGACTATCCCCGAGGAGCCGAGATATGCAGAAGAATGTGCTGGGGTTGAGCCATACATCCCGCAGTATGTTACTAAGAACTGAGGACTTCAGATAATCCCAGAATACGAGCTGGAGAAAATGCAAATAGTTGAGAAGAAAACTTTTGAATATTTTGAAAGAATCCGAGGCAAGAGGATTAATAGCTTGGAAGGACTCGAGCTAAATACAGATGTGTTCTCAGATTAGGAACAACAACAAACTGTAGACTGCATCCTCGAATTACAGAAAATGGGCCGAGCTGGCCGCCTGAGAGAAAAGACCTATTCAGAACCCCGAAGATGGATGCCAGGAAAAGGAAGAGTTACAATCCAATGCGGATGTTGCTACAATTTTGCCATAGACAGAAAAGGAAATCCACCAGGGATACTCCATCGCAGTGAGGTGGATCCGATGCCAAGAATCATTAAAAGAATGGAGAAAAGGATGATAACATGGAGGGTATTGCCTGCAGATTGCATACCCAACAGCTGCATTATTAACATCTACAAGAAAGGCGACTGCAAACCTCCACATATAGACTATCATGACTTTGTTAGACCCTTCTGCACAGTGTCATTCATCAACCAGTGTAACATCATGTTCAGATCTGACCTCCGGATTGCAGGCCCCGGTGAGTTCCGAGGGCCGGTGGAGATACCACTACCGGTAGGTTCCGTCCTAGTGTTAAAAGGAAACGGAGCAGACGTTGCGAAGCATTGCATTCCGGGAGTGCTCGTGGAGCATATCTCGCTTACTTTTAGAAGAATGGACGACGGAAAAATGCCTTACCACTTTCGACTGCATCCGGAATTGGAGAGTTTCTGGTCTTACGAGCTGTGAGTTACATGGGAAATAGCACACCTCCAATACACATCCATGCGGCATTCTTGCCAAGGGTGGCTTGGAAGGAGATGTTATTGCCCATGTTTCTTACTATTCAGACATGGATTTTTGACAGACGCTTTTGGATGGATCAACAAGAATCTTACACAATCCGTTTTGGATTTACATGGATTGTATGAGATATTAAATTTTCGAGGAAAATGTCATCATGATTAGGTCGTTGTATGATGTATTTTCAGCAAGTTGGAATGAAAACGACTACGTCATATTTTGCCTTCACCTCTTTTTGTGCAAATTGACTGGGAAACGCCATTAGAGTTAAATGAACTTTGAACGAAGAACATAAAAGAAAAGAAAATAAATGAGAACTTTTCCTAAAAATCTGAATATTAAAATGAACTTCAAATTCACATGAACACTAAATAAACAACAAAAAATAAAATGGGATCGTTAAAGGACAAACAAAACGAATCTAAACTCCGAATTGAATTTCAATCTCAAACCTCTGATTCGAACCTTTCAGTTTTTTCCTCTGTTGGAAACTCTTTTGAAATCTGAATATTCTCTTCGACTTGTCGTTGAGTCAAAGTCTTTTCAGCTTGGTAAGCTTACCAGTTCCTTTTAGTTCTCTTTCCTCTGTGTTTTAGAGGATGGACTAGCTTTGTTGACACGGAGCCACGAACTTTGCTCGATTAGGTTCTGATGGCATAAGACTGGGTCCCTCTTCATACAGATAAATTTCTGAGATTGGTACCAAGTTCTAGTTCTCTTCCTTCGAGGTCGGTACCAAATTCCGACTCTCTTTCGAATTGATACCAAATTTCAATTCTAAATTTCTGAGACTGGTACCAAATTCCAGTTCTCTTCCTTTCGAGGTCGGTACCAAATTCCGACTATCTTTTGAATTGATACCAAATTTCAATTCTAAATTTCCGAGACTGGTACCAAATTCCAGTTCTCTTCCTTCGAGGTCGGTACCAAATTCCAACTCTCTTTCGAATTGATACCAAATTTTAATTATAAATTTCCGAGACTGGTACCAAATTTCAGTTCTCTTCCTTCGAGGTCGGTACCAAATTCCGACTCTCATGCGAATTGATACCAAATTTCAATTCTAAATTTTTGAGACTGGTACCAAATTCCAGTTCTCTTCCTTCGAGGTCGGTACCAAATTCCGACTCTCTTTCAAATTGATACCAAATTTCAATTCTAAATTTCTGAGACTGGTACCGAATTCCAATTCTCTTCCTTCGAGGTCGGTACTAAATTCCAACTCTCTTCCGAATTGATACCAAATTTCAATTCTAAATTTCCGAGACTGGTACTAAATTTCAGTTCTCTTCCTTCAAGGTCGGTACCAAATTTTGACTCTCATTCGAATTGATACCAAATTTCAATTCTAAATTTTCGAGGCTGGTACCAAATTCCAATTCTCTTCCTTCGAGGTTGGTTCCAAATTCCGACTCTCTTTCGAATTGATACAAAATTTCAATTCTAAATTTCCGAGACTGGTACCGAATTCCAGTTCTCTTCCTTCGAGGTCGATACAAAATTCCGACTCTCATTCCAATTTATACCTAAATTTCGATTCATAACTTTCGAGACTGGTACTTAAATTCCGGTTCTCATTTCGAGGTCGGTACTTTAATTCCGACTCTCTTTCTGAGATCGATACCTAAATTTCAATTCTCTTTCAGGATTGATACTTAAATTTCAAATCTCACTCACTTGAGATCAGTACCTAATTTCTGATTCTCATCCTTTTTCCATCGATACTTAAACTCTGATTCTCACTCCAAGGCTGGTACCTAAATTCCAATTCCCTTCGCAATCCCGAGGTTGAAACCCAGGTTTCAATTCTCATTTCAAATCCAAATTTCAAATTCAAAATTTCCTTAAATTGATTTTAAATTAAACTTTAATCGAAGCTGAAACTCATAACAAATCAAAATCTGAACTCACACATTGAAACTTGAAATTTAAAAGTAAAATGAAATCTAAATTGAATTCCCCAGATCTTGTGATGTGGAGTTCACCTCCTTTCCATTCCCCAGCGAGAGTTCAGGAATCTCCAGTCTTAGAAATATACTTGATACACCCCAGCAAAAATTCTTCTACTTCGTCCTAAGTTTGTCACTTGGACATCTGTGTTGGTTTTATTGATCTCTTCGGTTAACGCCAATACGCGCGGTGTGCTTGGTTAGTACACCACACCTATTGGGGGTCCATTTGTTGACCTCAATTTTGTTGAGGTTTTTTGCTTCTCTCTTTAGTACTTAGGATCTAGCCTTAGGCTTTTCCTTTGACTAATCTTAGAGGACTAGAAATGGAACCCACCATTTAGAAATTCAAACTACTTCTTAACTCCCTGCAAACCCCACAAGCTTGATTTTAGACCCCTAATCACCTAGAGGGTTAAGATCCAATGTAGAGGTTTAAAGGATGAGTTCCCTATAGGACTCTTTGGCCTTAGGAATACCCTGGATGGCCTGGTCTAGTGAGGGTTTACTTGCACATACACTACACTCTTACACACATTCCAAATCCTAAAACCACACTCTCACCCAACTTGACTTCCTGACTCATGTAGGTAATTCATATGGATGGTCCTTAACCCCTAAGCCCTGGCTAAGAGGGTTAGGAACAACATAGTGAATGCCTCAAATGAGTCCACTCATGGCTCATATGGGCTTAATATGGCTTCATGGCTCAACCAAAATGATTCCATTCTACTCACATTCAATCAATCTTCATTTTTCCAAAAATTCAATTTTTGACCCCTGGGGCCCTACACCCACTAAACCTACCAAATGCCCTTGAAAATATCTAAAATTTCCAAAATTTTCCAAATTACCCAAAGTTCCTCAAAAACAATCCTAAAAACTTCCCACCACTCAAATTGACCATCTTTGGCCAAAAATACCAAAATTTCCAAAAATACCCGTAAACCCCCCCAAAATTACCAAAATACCATTTTACCCCAAAAATCCAAAAAATTCTAAAAATTCCCAGAAAATTCCAAAAAAACTAAAATATTCTTAATTTCATTTTTTTTAACTACACCATGGGCCAATTTTGCCAATTTACCCCACTTTTACTAAAACCCCCAATTTGACCCATTTTTTAACCCAAGTGAACCCAATGTCAAATCAAACCACCCCAATTGACCTCAATTTTGGTCCAATTCAATTCTAAACTTCAATTCAATATCCCCAATATCAATTTAGACCAAATCCAAGTCCAATTTGATTGACATTTGGGCCCAATTCCAATTTGGGGCTTAAGGCCCAATTTTGACCCATGACCCAAACCTAGCCCAATTCAACTCCAATTGGTCCAAAATCTTTTCTAAAGCCTTCCTAACATCCTCAAAAACAAAATACTAACTTGATTTGCCCAAAATTTGAACCTAAACTCCACCCAAACCTAACCCAAAACCAAAATCCCTTAAATTGACCTAAGCCCAAACCTAACCCAAATGGACCCAAATCCCAAAATTAGAGCCCAACAAAAGTTTAAAACTCTTTGTAACAGTCCCATAAACATTTTTCAACATTAACTTTACACCAAATTCAACCTTAGCCCAACCTTAGCCCAAGTTAGCCTAATTTTGCCCACCTTGGCCCCTCTACAAAAAAAAGCCCAAATTCAACCCAATTCTACTCCAAATCACACCAAATTGATTCCAAAACATTCATGAAACATCCCTAAACTAAACCCAACATTTATTTGGCATGGTCTTTCACAAAATTCTTCATCCAAAAGTCCATTTTGAAATATATAGGCCCACCCATTTAAGACTTTTAAAAAGCCCACTTCCACCAAACCCAAAAGCCCAAAAATTCATCCAAAGCCCACATGACAATTCCTTCTCATCATCCACTTGATGAAATCATTCCCTAAAGTTTGAAACCTATGATTAAATCATTCCAAATTAGGCTTTATCCAAATTCCCATCAAAATGCCAAAATTCCTAAAATCCATTCCCATGAAATTGACCAAGCCATTTCCCAAGCCAAATGTGAGCCAAGAAGTGATGCACAAGCCACATGGGAGCCATGAAAGCCTTGGACTCCTCACCAATCCATTAATGGTGAGAGAGGGGAACCCTTTCTTAACCAATGATTGAGCCTTTTTTACCCTTTCCATGATTCCCCCTAACCCAAAATTAATCTAAATGATCTTGATGGAGACTTCTCCACTCCAATTCAGTTGAGCCATATGATTCCCTTCAGCCTAAATCAGGCCTTGGTGGGTGCACCAAGCCCATTTCTATGGGTTGACCAAACCAAGTTCAAAAGAGCCTCTTCCCCCATTCCATTTAAATCAAAACCCTTTACACATGGCAACAGTCAATTGAGCTCACAATCCTCAAGCCTTGACCTTCCTGACCATGAGGGTGACCTGACCCTGCCGGCCAGCCGCCTGGGTCGCCGGAAAATGCCATGCTCGATAGCTCCATGTGAGCCAAAAAATTTAAAACTCACATGCTGAGCTGTCCCAACCTCAATGGCCACTGGAGCTCTTCTTCTCCTCCCCTGAGTAGCTGATCCCAACTTTCAAACCCCCCTGGGAAGTCCTCTAGCCATTCCTATTTAAACACCACCCCCTCTCGGCCAAAGAAGGTGTTGAACCAAACCTTACCAAAACTCGCCAAAATCACTCCGCATCCCTCTCCGACATAGAGAACTTGATCCCCACCGAAATCCACCCTAAAGCCCTCTCTGCGAGTCCAATTTTGGAGTCGAAATTCAAGCCCAAAACCAGGACACTTTACCACAGTCGAGCCAATCTTCAAATTGATCGACTCTACACCTTCACCGTACCAAGAGGAGAAGTTCCTCAACAAAAGCCCCCTCACTGAGGCCACCATCGCTTCCACCTCCAAGCTTTGTGATCGGCCTTGGTCGCTTTTGTACCTAGGCATTTCCCCAGAGCAAGAGACTTCATATGGAGCTTGCTTGGACTCAATCGAAGGTGACACAACTCTCAGATCGAAGCTTCACTTCTCTGAGCAAAGGTATGAACTCACTCTTTCTCCTGAGCTCCTAGAGATTCTCCATTTAGTTTGAGTTGATTTCAATGCACCTTAACTGTATAGATGTGTTCGTCTCTTCAATACGAATCGATAGAGTATAAGAACGCAAAAATCCATGGAGAATCGAGTGAGATCTTAAGGTTTTAGTGTGGACGGTCACGGGTGCACACCAGTCGGAGACGATGGCCAGGAGCCATTGGATCGCACGTGTATCGAGCAGACGGTCGAGATCAAGCTGGACAACACAATGGTACGTGAATGGCGGGCCCCCGTAGCGCTGACTCAGATGGCGGTGTCGAATAACGGAGCGACGTGTGGGCTTTCGATTCGGACAAGTATGACGCGGCGCCGAGTCGGATAAGTAGGAAATTAGGATTTTTTGGTATTATTTAAATACCAGAACTTCAAAAATTCATATCTTTGCATAGAAAAATCACAAAAATAAAATAAAAATACTCTCTTGCTCAGTGAACAGAGGAGAATAATGTGGAAAAGAAATCAAGTTAACTGGATGAGTGTTTTATTTTTAATAGTTTATTTACTATTTCCAATGTTTTGATTCTCCATTTGCATAGACAATTTACCATGGCATGAGACAATAGGGCTTTTGAAGCCTCTGATCTTGGAAACATTCCTTGAATTTTTCAAGGTCAGAGGCCATCTCTGTGAAACGTTATTGATTTTTCAAGTTCATGCCACTGTTTTAGGTATTCTAATTCCAATAATTAGCATGTTGTAAAATAAATTCTAGAAAAATTTGGTGGTTTTTCTTAGGACCAGGGGACCCTATGAAAAATATATTTTGAGTTAATTCTTTCATAATAACCCTAATTGGCCTAAACTCCCAAAATTGAATTTGAATTAATTAGGGTTAACCACACACCAAATTGACTTGAAAACAATTCTCCATTGCTCTTTATGGTCAGAGGAACCTTACATAAAATTTTGAAATCAATTGGATTTGGTTAACCCCACCAAATGGATTGATTAAGCCTCATAAGCAAAATGGAACTTTAAAAATTCATAACTCCAAAAATACTTTTCAAAAATTCACAAAAATGGTTTTGGAGCTTCTCTGATATCAGGGGAGTTCAAGAAAATTAAAATTGGAATTTTCTAAAAAAGTTGATTTTTCACAATATTTTAATATTTTAATAATTAAAAAATAATAAAAAACACAAAAATATTAAAAATCATAAAAATTTCACATTTTGACTCATAATCACTTAGGAATAAACCAAATATTTTTCCTAAGTCCCTAGGATAAGATATTGAATTTTAAAGGCTTAATGTAATTTTTAATATTAAAAAATGAATTTTCAACCTTTTTCACTAAAATAATTCTAATAAATCAAAGAAAAATTAGAAAATTATAAAATGTATTTCTCTAGACTCCTTGAGATTAGAGAAATTTAAGAAAATTATAAAATCTAATTTTCAATTTTTATTGTATTTTAAAATTAATTAATACTCTAAAACTAAAAATAATTTTAATAAATGAAATATAATTCAAAAAATCACTAAAATTGGTCCAAGTGGTCCTCTAGTCATTAGGAATACCCCATAATTTTCTTTAGGACAGAAACCTTTCCTTGGTCATGTTGTTGAATTTTTCCTTGAAATCCCTTATTTTTTCACTAAAAATAATTATATAAATAAATTAAATTCAGAAAAATCACATTTTCTACTCTAATGTCTTAAATGAAATGTTAGTGAGGTGAAATAAAAATTTCAAATTCATTTGAGCTCAATTTAGTGAGTTATGAAATAAATAAGCCTAAAAGGGCATAAAGGTAATTAAAGAATTTTAACCCTTAATTAAAACTTTAGGTTTAATCAAAATGGAGGGTAAAATATTTGATTTTAACTTTCTCTTGGATGATTGAAATTTAGGGAAATTAAAAGGGTAGAAACCCATTAAACACTTTGAAAATATCAAAATGAAACTCTAATTAATTAAATAATTTAAATTTTGGAAAGAATATATTTAAAATTTGGATTATTAAAATAGGGATATTATTAAGAGTATATTTATTCTTTAATTTAAAAATCCCTAAATAAGTCACTTCAATAATATTTAGTTCTTAATTAAAAATTAAAATAATAATCCAAACTAAATAAATTAAAAAATTAAAAGAAGATAATAAAGCTTAAAATGTTAAATGGTCCAATAATTAAAATTAAATTTAAAATCTTGGAGTTAAATTAAATTAAATTAAATTAAGTCAAGTCAAAGTTTAAATTAAATTAAATTAACACCTTAATAATTAAATTAAATTAAATTTAAAATATTGAAACTAAAATTAAATTAAATTAAAATTAAATTAAAATAAAAAAAATTAAATTAAATTAAATTAAATTAAAATTAAATTAAAATTAAATAAAATAAAATTAAATTAAATTAAATCAAATTAAATTAAATTAAATTAAATTAACATCACTTAACGACAAACCGAAATGAATTCATTAAGAGTTAAATCAAAACATATGAAAGATTTCAACACCTTTTTCAATATAAGTAAATCTAAAACATAAAAACTTAATTTGAAATATAATATCACTTAAAGTGTAAAGATTTAAATTAAATCTAAAATAATTCGAAACCTATTCCAAACTTAATAATCATTAATTAATTTTTATAATTAAATCAAATCAAATTAAATCATTAAAATATTTATTACTTTGCCCTTAAAAGGCTTTTATTGTTATAACTCTTGAATGCAAGCATCAAGTGAAGTGTCACTTCACACATAAGATATTCAAATATCCTAAGTTCACCGAGCAAGAAACAAAACAAAATCAAAATCCTTTCGATGATTAATACACCAATACAATAAAATTCATTTGAACTCAAAATAATCCCATAAGTATTGAAAAGATGTTTAAGATTCGTCTTAAACACTTCCTCGATACGATGGGGTGTTTTAGAAGAATAATTGAACTTAATTGTTCTTTGGTGAAGAACATCAACCTTAAACAAAACCCAACAACCTAGATATCATAGGAAATGACTAGCAATAGGATTAGGATTCTGGTAGACAACCAAAACCCTTTCCCTTAGCTTTACCCTAGGTATTTCTTGCAAAAATATGTTTAAATGCTCTAACATGTGTTTTAATTGTAGCTTGGGATGACGGGAAGACCCTCCAGTGCACGCTTTTACTTTGTTGCAATTTACTTACATGCGCTGCACTTTACTTTTTCTTGCAAGTTAAACAAGATTGTTGCATGAAAACTAAAACCTTTAGGATAGCCACAAAACTGAAACCAAAACTAAATTAAAAGTCACCACAAGATAAAATTCACCGCCACAACATTCCAAAATATAAAACAACTCAAAATTTAATCACAAATGCAACAACAAAACTACAATCGCAACTAAATTAAAACGTCTTGTTGAATGATCGGGAATACCTCGAATGATGTAACCTACGTGTTGCTAACGGGATTTCCCACTGTCTAAATGAAAGTGTGGAACTCATTCAGATTGAGTTTAGCAAATTCATCCGAACTAAGTGAATTCGATGAAAATAATAAGCGATGGATGACGAACCGTAGGATCTTAATCTGTTCCGTTTAAATAACTTTACGATTTGTTTTAATTAAAATATTAATAATATTTGGAATTTAAGACTCTTCTAAACCAAAACACTTTTCTCATCTCCTGGTTATCATTTTCTAAAACTAAAACCTCTGCAACAACAAGGAGCTTGGAGCATGGTGGGCAGCGCGGCCATCTTCATCAGCAAAACTCGGGTCTACTTCAACAAAACCTTTCTTAGCATTAAATAACAAAGCCATAGGACTTCGAGGTAGTTTTCCTAGTGCAACATAAATCCTCAACTTTTCGTTAGGCATTTGCATAATCATATTGTGCAAATTAAGTCCTAACCGGTCTTAGGATTCCGAGGTAGTCGTTTGGCACGACATAAACCCTCACATCTTCGAGGCTATTCGTATGATTATGTCATACAAATATAAGTCCTAATTAATTAAAATTGGCAAGATTGAAACATTAAATAAATTCCCAAATTGAAGCCAAACAATAGGATAGTTTGGGAAGTTGCCAAGATTCTTTTGGATCCTCGACTTCTCCTACTTTTCTTCCTTTGGACTCTTAAAATAAACCTGCTCGTAATTCGAGCTAATCCCTATTGAAATTTTAAACATCCAATCCTTTGAAAACTTTAAACATTGAAATTCTCGAGAGCAAAACCACTGATCATTATCGAGAGTTTTCTTAAATGATTCCCGTCATTTAAGATGTAATTAACTATAGGGGCTTGCCCTTATAGGAAACTTTAAGAACCCAGGTAATATAAACCCTGCTTAATTCCTTTTAATTAAGCAGAGGAACTTTTCGGCTTATAAAATTGGTTCGCAAACCAAACGGATGTAACAAATCTTTTAGTTTATTTAATCGAGCCCCATCATCAAGCAGTGTGTCTATTCTTCGGGATAAATATACGGTTTGTGGTGCGGTGCTCGTTTATATAAATTATTCGGGATGTGAGATCGATTTCGATTCATATCTTAAAATTTTCAAACTTAAAGTTATTTTCAAAATCAAATGCTTCTTTCTAAAACTATATATATATATATATATTTAAATTAAATTTAAAATTAAAATTCACCGACAATTTCTGTAGGCGGCCCATTTTTCAAAACATAACCTAAAAATATGCCGACAAGGGTTGAGTCATTTGGGTATGGTTTGATCATTTCGACTAAAGTTGACTTTTTAGGTCAAAAGGGTGACCTATAGGTCAACGGGGTCTGGTCATTGGGTCTGGTTTGATCATTTTGACCAAAGTTCACTTTTTAAGTCAAAAGGGTGACCTATGGGGTCGACAGGTTGTTCATCTGGGTCCGGTTCGACCATTTCGACCAAAATCGACTTTTTAGGTCAAAAGGTCGACCTATGGGTCAACGTGGTCAGTCATTGGTCTGGTTTGACTATTTTGACCAAAGTTGAATTTTTAGGTCAAAAGATTGACCTATGGGGTCAACGGGATTGTTCATTGGGTATGGTCTGACCATTTTGACCAAAGTTGACTTTTTAGCCTAAAAGGTTGAACTATGGGGTCAACAGGATTGGTCATTGGGTCTGGTTTGACCATTTTGACCAAAGTTGACTTTTTTAGGTCAAAAGGTCGACCTATGGGGTCAACAGGTCGGTCATTGTGTTCGGTTCGACCATTTGACCAAAGTTGACTTTTTAGGTCAAAAGGGTGACCTATGGGGTCGCTAGGTCGGTCATCGGGTCCGGCTTGACCATTTTGACCAAAGTTGACTTTTTAGGTCAAAAGGGTGACCTTTGGGGTCAACAGGGTCGGTCATCGGGTCCGGTTTGACCATTTTAACTAAAGTCGACTTTTAAGGTCAAAAGGGTGACCTATAGGGTCAATCGTGGTTAGTCATTGGTCCGGTTTGACCATTTTGACCAAAGTTGACTTTTAGGTCAAAAGGATGACCTATGGGGTCAATGTGGTTGGTCATTAGGTCTATTTTGACCATTTTGACCAAAGTCGACTTTTTTGTCAAAAGGCGACTCTATGCGGGTCAATAGGTTCGTCATTCGGGTCCGGTTCGACCATTTTGACAAAAGTTGACTTTTTAGGGTCAAAAGGGTGACCTATGGGGTCAACAAGGTTGGTCATCGGGTCTAGTTTGACCATTTTGACCAAAGTTGACTTTTTAGGTCAAAAGGTCGACTTATGGGGTCAACGGTCGAGTCATTGAGTCCGGTTTAACCAGCTTGACCAAAGTTGACTTTTCAGTCAAAAGGTTGACTTATGGGTCAACGGGGTTGGTCATTTGTCCGGTTTGACCATTTTGACCAAAGTCGACTTTTTAGGTCAAAAGGTCGATCTATGTGGTCAACAGGATCGGTCATTGGTTCCAGGTTTGATCATTTTGACCAAAGTTGACTTTTTAGGTCAAAAGGTTGACCTATGGGGTCAATCAGGTCGGTCATTGTCTCGGTTTGACCATTTTGACCAAAGTTGACTTTTTAGGTCAAAGGGTGACCTATGGGGTCAACAGGTCGGTCATTGGATCTGGTTCGACCATTTTCGACCAAAGTCGACTTTTAGGTCAAAAGGGTGACCCATGGGGTCAACAGTGGTCGGTCATCGGGTCCGGTTCGACCATTTTGACTAAAGTTGACTTTTTAAGGCAAAAGGTGACCTATGGGGTCAACCGAATTGTCATCGGGTCTGTCTGACCATTTTCGACCAAAGTCGACTTTAGGTCAAAAGGGTGACTCTATGAGGTCATCAGGGTTGATCATCGGTCCGGTTTGACCATTTTGACCAAAGTCGACTTTTTAGGTCAAAAGGGTGACCTATGGGGTCAACAGGGTTGGTCATTGGGTCTGGTTTGACCATTTTGACCAAAGTTGACTTTTTAGGTTAAAAAGGTGACCTATTGGGTCAACAGGGTTGGTCATAGGATCTGGTTTGTTCATTTTGACTAAAGTTGACTTTTTAGGTCAAAATGTATTGACTCATTATAAAAATGAGGTCAACAAAAGGGCCCACAATATGTGTAGAATACTATATAAGTATTTCTGCACATATTAGCGTTGACCGAAGTGATCTAAGAGATGTCCCATAATAATCAGGAAAGGAGTGGCTGTCATACCGCTCTTAAGGAATGTCAGATGTCTCATATGTCGGTTATGAGAAGGAATTTCCTTCTCGTGTCTGGAAAGGGATTTACTGTGAGAGAAAATGGATGTCATATTCCGTTTCTCAAGATGTCAATGTTGATTTTAGTTAGAGGAAAGCCATAATTTCCGTGTCAGGAAAGGACTTACATCCAATAACTAGAGAGAGAAAATGGATGTCATTTTCCATTTCTCAAAATGTCAATGTCAAGATTTGGTTAGAGGAAAGCCATGATTTCCGTGTCAGGAAAAGACTTACATCCAATAACCGGAGAGAGAAAATAGATGTCATTTTCTATTTTCCTCAAAATGTCAATGTCAAGATTTCGTTGTGAGGAAAGCCATGATTTCCGTGTCGGAAAGGACTTACATCCAATAACCTAGAGAGAAAATAGATGTCATTTTCTATTTTCCTCAAAATGTCAATGTCAAGATTTGGTTAGAGGAAAGCCATGATTTCTGTGTTAGGAAAGGACTTACATCCAATAACCGGAGAGAGAAAATAGATGTCATTTTCTATTTTCCTCAAAATGTCAATGTCGATATTTGGTTAAAGGAATGCCGTGATTTCCGTGTCAGGAAAGGACTTACATCCAATAACTGGAGAGAGAAAATGGATGTCATTTTCCATTTCTCAAAATGTCAATGTCGGTATTTAGTTAGAGGAAAGCCATGATTTCCGTGTTAGGAAAGGACTTACATCCAATAATCGGAAAGAGAAAATGGATGTCATATTCCATTTCTCGAGATGTCCATGTTGATGTCGTGTTAAAGGAATGTCATTTCCATGTCAGGAAATGACTTACATCCAATAACAAAAGAGAGGATGAGTGTCGAACGTTGATATGTCAAATGTCGCAACGTCGATATGTCAAACATTGAGTCGAAATGTCGATGCGTCAAATGTTGATAACGATTGTTGATATGTTGAAATATCTATATGTCAAATGTCGAAAGATCGATATCTCAAATGTTAATAACAATTGTTGATATGTCAAATGTCGAAAGGTCAATACCTCAAATTTCAATAATTGTCAAAGGTTGAAATGTCAATGTGTCAAATGTTGATAACGATTGTTGATATGTCGAAATTTCGATATCTCAAATGTCGAAAGATCGATATCTCAAATGTTGATAATAATTATCGATATGTCAAATGTTGAAAGGTCGATATGTCGAAATGTTGATACGCTAAATATTGAGATGTTGATACGTCAAATGTCAAAATGTCGATAACAATTGTCGATATGTCAAATGTCGAAAGGTCGATATGTCACATGTTGAAATGTCTGTCAAATATCGAGATGTTAAATTATGGGAATGTCATAATTTCCATGGCAGGAAAAGGACTGTCATTCGAAAGTTATAAAGATAAAATGGATGTCGTATTCCATTTCTCAAAAATGTCAAATGTCAATGTCGAGTTATAGGAATGCCATAACTTTCGTGTCAGGAAAGGACTTACATCTGATAACTGGGAAGAGAAAATGAATGTCATTTTCCATTTCTCGGGAACGTCAAATGTCGGAGTCAAGTCAGAGGAATGCCATATTTTGTGTCAGGAAAGGACTTACATCCGATAACTAGAAAAGAGTGGCAAACTCAAGACGAAGAGTGTATCTGCTGGGGATTTGACCTTTACAGGTCGAAAGATACTAATCATCACAAGTTGTCTATCATTTTTAATTCAAAATCCTTGTTTTGGCATTTTTGGAACTCGTCGATGTATCGTAGACAATCGAGGAAAGAGAACAATGGTCATATTCAATTTTCTCAAAAAAGTGTCAATGTCAAAACGTCGATTTTGGAATAGAATGCGTATGAGACTTATATCCTATCCAAAGAAAGATTGCTAAAGGAAAGCCAACGTCATGATGGTCTTACTTCTAATAGCGAGAAAGAGAATAGATGTCGTCTTCCGTTTCAGGAGGTCTTACAGTAACTCTTAGAAATGTCAATGTCAAAATGTCAATTTTGGAATAGGAATGCGTATGAGACTTATATCCTCTCCAATGAAAGATTGCTAAAGGAAAGCCAATTTCATGATGGTCTTACATCCAATAGCGAGAAAGAGACTAGATGCCATCTTCCATTTAAGGAGGTCTTACACTATTTCTTAGAAATGTCAATGTCAAAATGTCAATTTTGGAATAGGAATGCGTATGAGACTTATATCCTATTCAAAGAAAGATTGCTAACGGAAAGCCAATGTCATGATGATCTTATATCCAATAGCAGGAAAGAGAGTAGATGTCATATTCCATTTAAGGAGGTCTTATACTACTTCTTAGAAATGTCAATATGTCGATTTTGGAATAGGAATGTGTATGAGACTTATATCTTATCCAAAGAAAGATTGCTAAAGGAAAGCCAATGTCATGATGGTCTTATATCCAATAGCGAGAAAGAGAGTAGATGTCATTTTCCACTTAAGGAGGTCTTATACTACTTCTTAGAAATGTCAATGTCAAAATGTCGATTTTGGAATAGGAATGCGTATGAGACTTACATCCTATCCAATTAAAGATTGCTAAAGGAAAGCCAATGTCATGATGGTCTTATATCTAATATCGAGAAAGAGAGTAGATTCCATCTTCCATTTAAGGAGGTCTTACACTATCTCTTAGAAATGCCAATGCGATTTGTTAGTTTTGGTTGTTTGTTTCCCAGTTTTCAAATCAAGTCATTCATTTTTGTCTATGTCGCATCTTTTTTTTAAATACTACCCATTGATTGGGTGTATTATGTCTTCTTGGTAGTCTGTCAACTGACAGGATTCCCTGAATGTGTCTTCTTAATAAGCATATGGGCCCTCCCATGAGGATAGGTGTTTGAAGTACTAAATCCAAATCCCTGATCTGAGTGTCCTAGGGTGAACCAATTTATCATGGGCCCGTACAATGCTTGCTAGTCTTCCAAGCTTCCAAGTTCTCCGAGTTGTAATTTCATTTTTTTTTGTCTGCTGATGTTATTTATAGGTAAGATCATTGCACTTCAAGTGGAAGCACAAATTAGGGCCCGTTTAATAGAGCAAATGAGGTCGTTCGTGTAGGTTTATGTAGTTTCCATTAATCACTAATTCTATAAAGATCATTATGATTGTCTTTCAAAAATCACTTTGACATTTCCAAATTGGGATTGGGGTTGGATCTTTGGAAAATTATGACTTCAGAGTATAATTTCCATTAATCTCCGATACCAAAGTCATTTACCTTAGTTCTTTCTTTCTGGGGATTAGGTGTTTTTCGAAAATGTGATCAAAATATCTTTTATCTTCTAAAGATATGTCTGAACCAATTAATAGTCAACCAAAAGATGAGATCGCTTAATTCTTTCCTGAATATAATATTAGAAGAATTTTTTTAAGATGTTTTTCAAGATTTATCAAATAGGGGAGAATTTGGACACCAATTTTTAATTTTATGCTCACCTCAAGCTTCTTCTCAGAGAATTACTATATCTAGTGGAGCATGTTAAAGATTTTGAATGATTGAATTGAGACACCAATTTTTTATTTTGTGCCCACCTCAAGCTTCATTTTAGAAACCATCTTTCTTTTTTTTTCTTTTTTTCTTTTCTTTTTTTTTGGTAGGGCAATATTTAATGATTTTGAATGCCTGAACTCAAACACCAATTTTTGATCTGCTACTCACCTCAAGCTTCTTCTCAGAGAATTACTATATCTGGTAGAGCATGTTTTAAGGGTTTTGAATGTCCAAACTCCCCTAATTAATAATTCTCAAATATTTCTTAAGACGAATTCTGAGATATTATAACTCATTCAGAAGTCAGGACCAAATCACATGGCAGAAGACTAAGAGGCTCGTGACATCTTTAGTCAATTACTTGCATTTTGATCACAATATTTTATTTTTTATTTAGGACCCAGTATGAAGATTTAAGATAAAGGGCCCAGTTATTAGGGCATTAATTTCATTTTCCCCTTGAAATCATAATTTTCTTGTCAAAATGTCAGAATTTTTATCTTGGATTCCTGCTTTCTGAATTGTCTTTTTGTCAATAGGTGAATGAGAAGAATATTTCCGAAGATATTAAATTCAAAGATTTCAAATTTCATTCTTCCTCACAGATCAATTTGGGTTTTATTTCCAAAGATATTAGATTCAAAGATTTCAAATTTCATCCCTCTTCACAGATCAATTTTCATTTCTCCACAAAGGACATGCTAGTTAACTAGTCCTAGAACTAGACTAAACATAGATCAGATCTTCAGTCGATCTCTTTCTTTCTGCAAAGCTGTCCTAAGGAAACCCTTGATGGAATTCATCCAAAAGCGATCGTCTTCCTAAAATTTGATTAATGATTTTGATTTTTAGAGTCTTTGGTAGATCGACAAATCAGAACCTTGAGGGTAAGAAAAGATCAACTAGAGGAGTGGTTCACAGGCTATAAAAAGCATAACCACCAAGAATAGGTTCAGAGGCCATAAAGGCATAACCTAGGGAAATGGTTCAGAGGCTGTAAAAAGCATAACCATGAAGAATAGGTTCAGAGGCCATAAGGGAATAACCTAAGGGAGTGGTTCAGAGGCTGTGAAAAGCATAACCACAAAGAATAGGTCCAGAGGCCATAAGGGAATAACCTAAGGGAGTGGTTCAGAGGCTGTAAAAAGCATAACCACGAAGAATAGGTTTAGAGGCCATAAGGGCATAACCCAAGAAAAGTGGTTCAGAGGCTGTAAAAAGAATAACCACAAAGAATAGGTTCAGAGGCCATAAGGGCATAACCTAAGGGAGTGGTTCAGAGGCTATAAAAAGCATACCCACGAAGAATAGGTTCAGAGGCCATAAGGGCATAACCTAAGGATAGTGGTTCATAGGCTGTAAAAAGCATAACCACAAAGAATAAGTTCAGAGGCCATAAGGGCATAACCTAAGGGAGTGGTTCAGAGGCTATAAAAAGCATAACCAGGAAGAATAGGTTCAGAGGCCATAAGGGCATAATCTAAGGGAGTGGTTCAGAGGCTATAAAAAGCATAACCACCAAGCTAGATAAATGGAACATGTTTGCCTGAGAAAGTATTTGCCTGAACTTATTCAAAATGGCAATATCGGTCTGTCTAACAACAAAATCAATGAACACTCCTTACCTGGGTGGGAAGGGAGGGAACACATGTAGCTTTTGTATGTCTTTTATGTCATTTTGATCTGTCGATTATGGAAATGTAAGATTCTAGGATTTGTTTGTCGTGAACAAATCTTTGAATCAAAGAGGTATTAGTTCTATTTTACTCGAGATTGAGTAAGATATAGAACTAAAGAAAGGATTATTTAGTCTTTCAAAAGACAAATTGTCATAGTCGTGAGGACAAATTGATTAACCAAAGATGGGGAGAGAGAATGTCCCCAGCGGAGTCGCCACTCTCTAATGGCGATCGAATTATATGTTGAATCACATGGCGTCGCTGTCAATTCCTGTATCATGTCAATGTCAAGGATTCACCACTCTCTTTCTCTATCTATCGCCCTAATTCTTATCCTTCCTAGATTTATAGTTAGAAGTCTTTGGAGAATTTGAAGAAGGATTAATCATGATAGAGATTGAGAGAAAAGGAGATTAAATGATAATCTCATAGAACAAGTCTTCAGATTGGGTAATTACTGAAGTTTTTCATATAAGAAAATCATATGAAGATCTTGGGTAACCAGAGAGGTCTTTTAGGTGAAATATCTATCCTGAGTTCATTAATCTCCTATAGGAGCAAGCTCCTATAGTTAATTACATCCTGAGCAATTAATACTGCCTAGGAAAACTCCCGATTAAGGTTAACATTTATCCTCGAAAAAGTGTAAGTGTTGTCGTGGTAGTGTGTTTCTGAAGAATCAATACTACCAGAAATTTTTGTTTATGTTGGGTGTATGTCGTTACTTTGTGGTGTTTTGTTTTGTAATGTCATTTTTGTCATTTTGTATATCATGTCATATGTCATGTCGGGATGTCGTAGTTTGTATGTCGTGTTATGTCATAATGTGATGTCGTAATTTCATGTCATTTTATGTCGTGTCTTAATGTGAATCATAATGTCATGTCATTTTATGTGATGTCGTAATTTCAAGTCATTTTATGTCGTGTCTTAATGTGAATCATAATTTCATGTCATTTTATGTGATGTCGTGATTAATATCTCGATTTGTCATGAGATATTTTATCTCTTATGTCGTTATTATGTCATTAGATACCTTCAATGATGTCAAGAAGATATCAATATTTATTTATTTTTGTTATTTTGTTTATGATTCCCTTTTGTTCTAAATTTTAGTTTTATTATATCATTTTGTTATGTATTTGTTTTGGTTTAGTTTCATGTCATAATTTTATTGTGGTATAGAAATGTCATCTTATGTTTTTGTTAATGTTGATGTTATGTCGATGTCAATATTAATAATTTTGTCGTTTTATTTCAGATTTCGTGGTTAACCTAAAAATTCATTTGTCTTTTTTGTCATGTCATTTTT
>CM040429.1:117020858-117025858 GCA_022702705.1 Papilionanthe hookeriana x Papilionanthe teres | reverse complement strand
ATGAGAAGTAAAATAAGCATTTACCTCGATGATTCCTAGCCACGCCACCAACTCCGGCATTAGTCGGCTCTCCGCGCTCCCATCAATATTAAATTTAATCCATCCGAAAGGAGGCGGACGCCATCTCACCAAAGTTGGGAGTTGCGGAGCCAACCTTAAGGCATGGCCAACGGGGTTGGTATCAAAAAACTCAATGCCCCAAAAAAACGTAGCTTTTAAGCCCATCATCTTATAAACTCTATTCACATAGGCAACAATATTAGAGAAGACAATGTTAAGAGAAATAAGATTGCCAGCATGCTTACCATCATTACGAGCCATCCATAAAAACCAGATAACAATATATGGATAGATTTGCCAAAAATGATTGTGTTTCTTATCGGGATTGCATAAATTTGAAGTGGCAAGTAAATTTTTAGCGAGACTCAAAATAGCACCAAACTTAATCCCCCCTCTTCCAAATTTCTAAAGAAAAAGAGCAAGTAAAAAAATATGTTCCGAGGATTCTTCGGCGAATAATATATATATAATTATTTTTTTTATTTTAAATGTTTTAAGTATAGTTTATTATTTATAAATATAATTTAAATATAAAAATATTTAATAGTTTAGTAAATTATAAATAAAAATATATATAGGTTTATGAAAATATATAAATTTATATATATATATATATATATATATATATATATATATATATTATTCTTTTATTTTAAAAATTTTAAGTATAGGATATTATTTATAAATATAATTTAATTATAAAAATTTTTAATAGTTAAATAAATTATAAATAATTAAATATATATGTGTATTTAATATATATATATATAACTTTATATAATATTATTTTTTGTTTTAAAATTTTTAAGTATAAGTATATTATTTATAAATATATTTTAATTATAAAAATATTTAAAAGTCAATTTTTGACCTAATGACCAATTAATGATCAAGTAAGTCAATCTTTGACCAAAAAGTTTATTTTCGTCAAAATAATCAATCCTTCACCCAATGACAAAGACATTGACCCAACATGACAACTTTTAACTAAAAAGTCAATTTTGGTCAAAATTATCAATTTTTGACCTAATGACCACCCATTAACCCAATAAGTCAACTTTTGACCAAAAAGTCAACTTTGGTTAAAATGGTCAATTTTTGACCCAATGACCTACCCGTTGACCCAATATATCTAATTTTGACAAAAAAGTTTTCTTCAGTCGAAATGGTCAAATCTCGACCCAATTATTAACTCATTGACTAAATAGATCAACTTTTCGACCAAAAAGTCAACTTTGTCAAAATGGTCGATTTTCGACCTAATGCCACCTGTCGATCTAATAGGTAAACTTTCGACAAAAAATTTTAATTTTAGTTAAAATGATCAATTTTTGACCTAATGACCAATTTTAGACCCAATAAGTCAATATCTGACAAAAAAGTCAACTATGGTCAAAATGATCAATCTTTGACCTAACAACCAACCCATTGACCCAATAGGTAAACTTTTGACCAAAAAGACAACTTTGATCAAAATGATCAATTTTTTCCCCAATGACCAACACATTGACCCAGTAGGTCAATGTTTGACCAAAAAATCAATTTTGGACAAAATTGTCAATTTTTGACCTAATGGCCAATTATTAACCCACTAAGCCAATCTCTGACCAAAAAGTCAACTTTGGTCAAAATGATCTATCATTGACCCAATGACCAACCCATTGACTCATAAGAGTCAACTTTTGACAAAAGTCGTCTTTGGTCAAAATGGACATTCCTAATCCAATGACCACCCCATCATCTAATGGGTTAACTTTGACAAAAAATTTAATTTTAGTCAAAATAGTCATTTCGACCGAATGACCAATAATAATTGACCCGATAGGTCAATCTTCGACCAAAAAGTCAACTTTGATCAAAATGGTCAATCTTTGACCCAATGACAAACCCATTGACCCGATAGGTGAACTTTTGACCAAAAAGTCAACTTTAGTTAAAATAATCAATTTCCGACCCAATGACCAACCCATTGATCCAATAGGTTAACTTTTGACTAAAAAGTCAACTTTGGTCAAAATGGTTATACCTTGACCCAATAACCAACCCATTGACCTAATATGTCAACTTTTGACCAAAAAGTCAATTTTGGTCAAAATAGTCAAATTTTGAACTAATGACCAAACATTAACCAAATAGGTCAACTTTTGACCAAAAACTCAACTTTGGTCAAAATGGTTAATTTTTGACCCAATAACCAACCCGCTAGCCAAATTAGTCAAATTTTGACAAAAAAAGTCAACTTTTTGGTCAAAATAGACAATTTTTGACATAATGACCAATTATTAACCCAATAAGTAAATCTTTGACCAAAAAGTCAACTTTAGTCATAATTGTCAATCCTTGACCAAATAGATTGACTTTTGACTAAAAAGTCAATTTTGGTCAAAATAGTAAATTTTGACATAATTACCAATTATTGACCCATTAGGTCAACTTTTGAAAAAAAGTCAATTTTTGACCTAATGACCACCTCATCGACCCAAAAGGTCAACTTTCAACAAAAGTCAAATTTGGTCAAAATGATCAATTTCGATACAATGACCTAAATGTCAAATTTGGTGAAAATGTTCAATCCTTCATCCAATGACCAACCAATTGACCCAATTTGTTAACTTTTTACTAAAAAGTCAACTTTGGCCAAAATGCTTAATCCTTGACCCAATGACCATCCTATTGACTCAATAAGTCAACTTTTGACCATAAAGTCAATTTTGCACAAAATTGTCAATTTTTGACTCATTGATCACTTCATCGACTCTAAATAGGTCAAATTTTGACCAAAAGACAACTTTGGTCGAAATAGTCAATCCTTAACCCAATGACCAACACATTGACCCAATAGGTAAACTTTTGATTAAAGAGTCAATTTTGATTAAAATAGTCAATTTTTGACCCAGTAAAACAATTTTTGACCAAAAAGTCAACTTTGGTCAAGATTGTTAATCTTTGACCTAATGCTCAACCCATTGACCCAATAGGTCATCTTTTGACCAAAAAGTCAACTTTGGTCAAAATGAGTCAATCTTTCGACCCATCGACTAACCCATCGTGCTCTAATAGGTCAACATTCGACTAAAAAGTCAATTTCGTCAAAATAAACAATTTTTAAATTAATGACCCAATAAGTCGATCTCCGACCAAAAAGTTAACTTTGGTCAAAATGGTCGATCTCGATCCAATGACGAACCTATCGACCTAATAAGTCAACTTTTGACCAAAAAGTCAATTTTGGTCAAAAAAGTCAATTTTTAAAATAATGACCAATTATTGACACAATAAGTTAATCTCTGACCAAAAAGTGAACTTTGGTCAAAATGGTCAATCCTCGACCCAATGATAAACCCATCGACCTAATATTTTTATTTATAATTTATTTAATTATTAAATATTTTTATAATTAAATTATATTTATAAATAATATACTATACTTAAAAGATTTCAAATAAAAAAATACTATTATATATATATATATATATATATATATATATATATATATATATATATTTATTTATATATACATATATTTATATTTTATTTATAATTTATTTAACAATAAAATAATTTTATGATTAAATTATATTTTTAAATAATATACTATACTTAAAATATACTATACTAATTAAATAAATTATAAATAAAAATATATATATAGATATATATAAATATATATAGATATATATATTTATTTAATATAATTTTTTATTTGAAATATTTTATGTACAGTATATTATTTAAAAAATACAATTTAATCATAAAATTATTTAATTTTTAAATAAATTATATATAAATAAATTTATATCTCGTATATATAAATATAAATATAAATATATAATATAATATTATTTTTTTATTTTAAATATTTTAAGTATAGTATACTATTTATAAATATAATTTAATTATAAAAATATTTAATAATTAAAAACTATAAATATATATATATATATATATATATATATATATATATATATATATATATATATATATATATATATATATATATATGGTACATAAATATATATTTATATATATAAAAAAATTTATTTAATAATATTTTTTTATTTTAAATGTTTTAAGTATAGTATATTATTTATAAATATAATTAAATTTAAAAAATAATTAATAATTAAATAAATTACAATTATATATATATATATATATATATATATATATATATATATATATATATATATATATATATATATATATATATATATATATATATATATATATATATATATATATATATAATATTATTTTTATTTTAAATTAAATTTTTAAAATATAGTATATTATTTATAAATATATTTTAATTATAAAAATATATATTATTAAATAAATTATAAATAAAAATATATATAGGTATATATATATATATATATATATATATTTAAGATTATTTTTTATTTTAAATATTTTAAGTATATTATATTATTTAAAAATATAATTTAATCATAAAAATATTTAATAGTTAAATAAATTATAAAGAAATAAATTTATATCATATATATATATATATATTATTTATTTAATTATTTTAAATATTTTAAGTATAGTATATTATTTATAAATATAATATAATTACAAAAATATTTAATAATTAAGAAAATTATAAATAAAAAAATATATAGAGTGGTACATAAATATATATTTATATATATAAAAAAAATTATTTAATATTATTTTTTCATTTTAAATATTTAATGTATAGTATATTATTTATAAATATTATTTAATTATAAAAATATTTAATAATTAAAAAAAAATTATAAATAAAAAAATATATATAGTAGGTACATAAATACATATTTATATATATAAAAAAATTATTTAATATTATTTTTTTATTTTAAATATTTTAAGTATATTATATTATTTATAAATATAATTTAAATATATAAATAGTTAATAGTGAAAAAAATTATATATATATATATATATAT
>CM040429.1:117008358-117013358 GCA_022702705.1 Papilionanthe hookeriana x Papilionanthe teres | reverse complement strand
TTTTTTAATTTTATTTAATATTATTTTTTATTTTAAATATTTTTAGTATAGTATATTATCTATAAATTTAATTTAATTAAAAAAATATTTAATAATTATATAAATTATAATTAAAAATATATTAATCGTATATATAAATATTTATATATATATAGTTTTATATAATTATTTTATTTAAATATTTTAAGTATAGTATATTACTTATAAATATAATTTAAATATAAAAATATTTAATAATTAAATGAATTATAAATAAAAATATATAAATAGGGATATGTAAATATATACTTATATATATATTTATATATAAATTTAATTTATATTATTTTCTTATTTTAAATATTTTAAGTATAATGTATTATTTATAAATATAATTTAATTATAAAAATATTTGGTAATTAATTAATTTATAATAAATATATATAGGTATATATAAATATATTATAGGTATATATAAATTTCTAATTGGAATTGGGGCTCCCACAGTGGAATTCTCTTTTCACCCCTTGATGTCTTTTTTTGGCGGCGGTTTTTCTCTTCTTTACTTCCTCTAGATGACATTTTAAAATTGAAGGGCTTAAGATTGGCATCTATATGCCTTTTGTAAAGTGAGGAGTCTGCTCCCATATTTTTTAATTACACCTGTACTAGAGACATATGGAATGATTGGGTAATGCATTTAACATTACATGGCCACGAAGGCACTCTATTTCTATTTGTGCTTGACACTTGGCGAGAATTTTTCACAAGATGGGAAACATATGTGACTTTCCTTTGGTGATCATTTGGTTTGTGTGGAATGCGAGAAATTGTATTAAACACTGCGGTATTTTACTATCTAGCATAACCTTTTCACATATTATGGCTTATTACCTCCGTGCTAAAAAACTTTCGTCCACCTGCATATAATATGATGCGTTCTTGTTAGATGGATGCTCTTTTTGTGCGAAAGGGTGGATCAAAGGCTGTCTTCAGTGGATGTTGGAGTAAGATATTTTTCTGGGTGGAGGCCTATTCGGAGACCACGGATGAAATCTGTTGTGTTTCTTGCTCCCTGTGGTGGGCGATACGCCTCTCATTGCGAAGTTTAGGCATTTTACTTGCATTAAAAGTGTCCTCTTGTTTTCATTTTCGGAATTATGAATAGGCCGGCTCCTGGCTTGATCAATCTTTTCTATAGAAACGGTCCCATTCCATGGAATCTTATATATACATTTAGAAGGATATGACATATTATAAACACACATTCATTACGGAGTTCGAGTATCATTCATTTACGGGGAGGGTATTGACCCTGGCGATTGGTTAGCGGCATTCAACGAGGCTGAGACCTTTGGTGGGTAAATTACCTCCATCTCAGCTTTCTCTTCTTTTACATGGAGATTTAATGGCATTACCTATCTCGGATATTGTTACCACAATGGGTGTTGGAATTCACACTTTTATTTTGGATTTATACCACTTTTCTATTTATTATTCACACACCCTTTGTTTGCTTTAGTCATTTGGTTAGATCTTTTATTTACGTAATAGTCCCGACCATCTTTTGGAATGTGGGATGAGGATATCGGCAATTGCATCACGGTGATAGGTGTCAGTGATACATTTTTGTACGTTTGGTGGCTAAGGTTTTTGGGTTTCACGATTAGGCCTTTTGTTACTGTTTTTGTTGCGGACTCACGACTTCTATTATTCTTGAGTATATCTCTGCGAGGTTACGATCCCACAACCTCCACTTCATTTTAGTCCACCTACATTGTTTTTCGGCTTCATGACTCACTTTTTGGGCAGCTTCACCTTCTTGGTTCTATTGTGGCCATTTTAACACCTTGACTACTAGCAAAAGAAGATATACATCAATTAAGGTTTTATTCTTATATTTGCCATGTGCAGCAGATACTTTGGATTACTTCTTTGTTTACTCAGCTTCCTCTGCGGAACAATTTTGGAGTGTTTTATTTTACGTATGTTGTAATGAGGGAGGCGGAACCACTATAGGTGAGTGGAAATTGTATCTTTTTCTTTTTTATAGTTGGGGATGTTGCCTCCCCACCCCATTGTAACATTTTCCCGAATTAACACGTAGGGAGCGAGAGACTGCAACGCTCTTCCCAGTATATATATATATATATAAAATATATTTTTTTTAAATATTTTAAGTATAGTATATATTATTTTTAAATATAATTTAATTACAAAAAAATTGAAAAGTTAAAAAAATTATAAATAAATAAATATATATATATTTAAATATATATATATATATATATATATATATTTTATATAATATTATTTTTTATTTTAAATATTTTAATTATAGTATATTATTTACAAATATAATTTAATTATAAAAATACTTAATAGTTAAAAAAATTATAAATAAATATGTATATATATATATATATATATATATATATATATATATATATATATATATATATATATATATATATATATATATATATATATATATATATATATATATATTTTTATATATATAAATTTATACTATATTATTTTTTTATTTTTAATATTTTAAGTATAGTATATTATTTATAAATATAATTTTAATATAAAAATATTTAATAACCAAACCACCCCAAGCAATCTCAAAAGGAATCCATCAGCTCTAAAGAGTTATTATAAGACAACAACCATCAAAAAAAAATCGGCACGGTCCGGCCATCGTCACGTCCAATGGAAGAAAGGCTAGCGACCACCGCTCGGTGTGGTCAATAATCCGTCATCCATCCATCAAAACCATCACAAGGGGTCTCCAGCTGCTGTGCACGAGGGAAGTTCACCGGGAGAAATCACGGCGAGTATTCCGCCAACATAAACACAAAAATACAATAAGTCGAAAGATGAACTCGTAGCAATAATAAGCTCACTGCAGAAAACACAGCTAATCGCGAGATATGCACCAAAGTTACACATAATTAAATAATTAAAGAGCTGCTAAAAGATGGAAATAAATGGCCAAAATATCTAGTCTTAATGTCGGTTGGGACAAGGTAAACAAAAATCTCCACACAGATATAATATACGAGTGAAATCCAAATGCATTTAATATATATATAAAAAGTTTTAATAGTTTAATAATTTATAAATAAATAAATATATATGTGTATATAAAAATATATATTTATATATATATATAAATTTATATAATATTATTTTTATATTAAAAAACTTAAATGCAGTATATTATTTTAATAATATAATTTTATTATAAAAATATTTAATAATTAAATAAATTTTAAATATATATATATATATATATATATTTATTTAAATTATTTTTTTTAAGTATCTTAAGTATAGTATATAATTTATAAATATAATTTACATATAAAACTATTTAATAGTTAAATAAATTATACATAAATAAATTTTATGATTAAATTATATATAAATAAATTATATATATACTTATTTAAATTTTATTTAATTATTAAATTATTTTATAGTTAAGTATATTTATGAATAATATCTTATACTTAAAATATTTAAATTAAAAAAATAATATTTTATATATATGAATTTATGTATATATATATATATATATATATTAATATAATACATATATATAAATAAATTTATATTTAATATATACCTATATATTTTTATTAACAATTTATTTAATTATTAAATAACTTTTATGATTAAAATTATATTTATAAATAATATACTATACTTAAAATATTTAAACAAAAAAAATAATATTAGATAAATTTGTGTATATATATATATATATATATATATATATATATATATATATATATTTATATATACCTATATATATTTATTTATAATTTATTTAACTAATAAATAGTTTTATAATTAAATAATATTTCTAAATATTAAACTATACCTATAATATTTAAAATAATAAATTTTATAATATAAATTTATATATATATATATATAAATATGTATAATTAAATATACACATTTATATTTATTTATTTATAATTTATTTAACTATTAAATATTTTTTTATAATTAAATTATATTTATAAATAATATACCATACATAAAATATTAAAAATAAAAAATAATATTTTAAATAAATTTATATATATATATATATATATATATATATATATATATATATATATATATATAATTTATTTAATATTTAAATATTTTTATAATTAAATTATATTTATAAATAATATACTATACTTTTAACATTTAAAATAAAAAAATAATATTATATAAATATATATATATATATATACACGTATATATATATAACTATATATATTTTTTATCTATAATTATTTAATTATTAATTATTTTTAAATTAAATTAAATTTATAAATAATATTCTATACTTAAAACATTTAAAAAATAATAATATTATCTAAATTTATATATACATACATATATATATATATATATATATATATATATATATACATATATATATTTGTTTATTTATAATTTTTTTAAATATTAAATATTTTTATAATTAAATTATATTTAAAAATAATATACTATACTTAAAATATTTAAATTAAAAAATAATATTATTAAAATCTTTATATACATATATATGTATATATGTATATATATAAATATATATTTATTTATATATATATATATATATATATTTATTTATTATTTTAATTTTTATTTAACTCTTAAATGATATTTTAATTAAATTATGTTTCATAAATAATACATTATGCTTAAAATATTTAAAATAAAAAAATAATATAAAATTAATTTATATATAAATATATATAAGTGTATATACTTACATATACCTATTTATATATTTTTATTTATAATTCATTTAATTATTAAATATTTTATAATTAAATTTTATTTATAAGTAATATACTATACTTAAAATATTTAAAATAAAAAAATAATATTATATAAATAAATATATATATAAATATTTATATATACCGATAAAATATATTTTTAATTGTAATTTATTTAATTAATAAATATTTTTAATTAAATTAAATTTATAGATAATATAC
>CM040429.1:116868358-117003358 GCA_022702705.1 Papilionanthe hookeriana x Papilionanthe teres | reverse complement strand
CAATTCTTGGCCAATTACCAACTCATTGACCAAATAGGTCAACTTTTGACCAAAAAGTCAACTTTAGTCAAAATGGTCAATTTTTAACCCCATGACCAACCCATTGACCTAATAGTCAACTTTTGATCAAAAAGTCATCTTTGGTCAAATGGTCAATTCTTGACCCAATTACCAACTCATTGACCGAATAGTCGACTTTTGACCAAAATTGACTTTGGTCAAAATAAGTCGATATCGACCCAATGACCACCCCGTTAACCCAATAGTTTAACTTTTGACTAAAAATTCGATTTTGGTCAAAATAGATCAACTTTTGACCAAAAAGTAATCTTTGGTCAAAATGGCCAATTTCTGACCCAATGACCACCCCATTGACCCAAAACCAACCCATTGACCCAATAGGTCGGTTTTTGACCGAATAGTAAATTTTGGTCAAAATAGTTAATTTTTAATCTAATGACCAATTATTCACTCAATAAGTTAATCTCTAACCAAAAAGTCAATTTTGGTCAAAACATTCAATCCTTAACCTGATAATGAACCCATTGACCTAATAGGTCGACTTTTGACCAAATAGTCGATTTTGGTTAAATAGTCAATTTTTGATCGAATGACCACCAATTGACCTGATAAATCGACTTTTGACCAAAAAGTCAACTTTGGTCGAATGATAAGTCAACTTTTGACCAATAAGTCAACTTATTGACCAAAATAGATCAACTTTTGACGAAAAAAGTTAATTTTAGTCAAAATGGTCAACTCTCGACATAATGACCTCCCGTTGACCCAATGGCTCAACTTTTGACCAAAAATTTAATTTTGGTCAAAATAATTAATTTTTGACCTAATGACCAAAATAGTCGATTTTTTGAATTAATGACCAATTATTGACCCAATAAGTCAATCTCGACCGAAAAGTCGACTTTGGACAAAATGGTCGATGATTGACCCGATAACAAACCCATTGCCTGATAAGTCAAATTTTGACCGAAAAGTCAATTTTGGTCAAAATAGTCAATTTTTGACCTAATGACCACTCATTCACCAAATAGATCGACTTTTGACCAAAAAGTCCACTATGGTCGAAAATGGTCGATTTTAGACCTATGATCGACCCATTGACTAAATTGGTCGAACTTTGATAGAAAAGTCAACTTTTTAGGTCGAAATAGTCAATTTTTTACCTAATGACCAATTATTGACCCAATAAGTAAATCTCTGACCAAAAAGTTAACTTTGGCATAATTATCGATCCTTGACCCGATAACGAACCCATTGACCCAACATGTCGACCTTTGAACAAAAAGATAACTTTGGTCGAAATGGTAAATCCTTGACCCGATAACCAACCCACTCGACCCGATATATCGACTTTTGTCCAAAAAGTCGATTTTGGTCAAAATAGTAAATTTTTACATAATTGCCGATTATTGACCCAATAGGTCAACTTTTGAACAAAAAAACCAATTTTGGTCAAAATTGGTAATATTTGACTCTAATGACCACCTCATTGACCCAAAAGTTCGACTTTTGAACAAAAAGTCAAATTGGGTCGAAATTGTGAATTTCGACACAATGACTTAAATGTCATCTTTGGTGAAAATGGTCGATCCTTCATCCGATGACTAACCCATTGATCCGATTTGTTAAATTTTGACTAAAAAGTTAACTTTGGCCAAAATAGTTAATCCTCGACCCAATGACTCGACCTATTGACCCAATAGGTCAACTTTTGACCAAAAGTCAATTTTGCTCAAAATTGTCGATTTTTGATCTCTTGACCACCTCATTGACCTAAATAAGTCAAGTTTTGACCAAAAACAACTTTGGTCAAAATTGTCAATCTTTAACCCAATGACTGACCCATTGACCCAATATGTCGACTTTGACCAAAAAGTCAATTTTGATTAAAATAGTCAATTTTTGACCTAATGACCAATTTTTAACCCGATAAACCAATCTCGATCCAAAAAGTCAACTTTAGTCGAAGTGGTTAATCTTTGACTAATGCCGACCCATTGACCCGATAGGATATCTTTTGACCAAAAAATCGACTTTGGTCAAAATGATCAATCCTTAACCCGATGACCAACTCATTGGCCTAATAGATCGACATTTGACCAAAAATTCAATTTTGGTCAAAATAAAAAAATTTGAATTAATGACCGATTATTGACCCGATAAGTCGATCTCCGACCGAATTAGCGAACTTTAGTCAAAATGGTCGATCCTTAATCCAATGACAAACCCATAGACCCGATAGGTCGACTTTTAACCAAAAAGCGATTTTGACCAAAATAATCGATTTTTGACCAAATGACCACCCATTGACCATAGATCGACTTTTGACCAAAAAGTCAACTTTAGTCAAAACGGACAATTTTTGTCCGATGACCAACCTATTGACCTAATAGGTTATATTTTGACCGAAAAAGTCATCTTTGGTAAAAGCAATCGACTTCTTGATCCGATTACCAACACATTGGCCAAATATGTAAACATTTGACCAAAAAGCCAACTTTGGTCAAAATGGTTAATTTCGACCCTAATGACCTCCCGTTGACCCAATGGGTTAACTTTTGACCAAAAACTCAATCTTGGTCAAAATAGTCGATTTTTGACCTAATGACTATTTAATGACCAAATAAGTCAATCTCGACCAAAAAGTTAATTTTTGTCAAAATAATCGATCCTTCACCCAATGACAAACACATTGACCCAACAGGACAACCTTTGACCAAAAAGTTAATTCTGGTCAAAATCGTCAATTTTAGACCTAATGACCACCCATTAACCCAATAGGTCAACTTTTGACCAAAAAGTCAACTTTGGTCAAAATGGTATGTATATATATATATATATATAAATTTATATAATATTATTTTTTTATTTTAAATATTTTAAGTATAGTATATTATTTATAAATATAATTTAAATATAAAAATATTTAATAGTTAAATAAATTATAAATAAAATATAAATATATGTATATATAAATAAATAAATAATATATATATATATATATATATATATATATATATATAATATTATTTTTTTATTTTATATGTTTTAAGTATAGTATATTATTTATAAATATAATTTAATTATAAAAATATTTAATAATTAAATAAATTATAAATAAAAATATTAGGTCAATGGGTTTATCCATGGGTCGAGGATTAACCATATTGACCAATGTTCACTTTTTGGTTAGAGATTAACTTATTGGGTCAATAATTGGTCATTAAGTAAAAAATTAATTATTTTGACCAAAATTGACTTTTTGGTCAAAAGTTGACCTATTGGGTCAATGGGTTTGTCATTGGATCAAGGATTGACCATTTTGACTAAAGTTAACTTTTTAGTCAGAGATTGACTTATTGGGTCATTAATTCAAAAATTGTTTATTTTGACCAAAATTGACTTTTTGGTCAAATGTTGACCTATTAGGCTAATGGGTTGGTCATTGGGTCAAGGATTGACCATTTTGACCAAAGTTGACTTTTTGGTCAAAAGATGACCTATTGGGTCAATGGGTTGAGCATTAGGTCAAAGATTAACCATCTTGACCAAAGTTGACTTTTTTGTGTTTACTGGGTCAAATATTGGTCCTTAAGTCAAAAATTGACTATTTTAATCAAAATTAACTATTTAATCAAAAGTTAACCTATTAGATTGATGAGTTGGTCATTGGGTTAAGGATTGACTATTTTGACCAAAGTTGTCTTTTGGTGAAATTTGACCTATTTAGGTCGATGAGGCGATGAGTAAGTAAAAAATTAACAATTTTGAGCAAAATTGACTTTTTGGTCAAAGTTGACCTATTGGGTCAATAGGTTGATCATTGGGTCAAGGATTAACCATTTTGGCCAAAGTTGACTTTTTAGTAAAAAGTTAACAAATTGGGTCAATTGGTTGGTCATTGGATGAAGGATTGAACATTTTCACCAAAGTTGACATTTAGGTCATTGTGTCAAAAATTGACCATTTTGACCAAATTTAACTTTTGGTCAAAAGTTGACCTTTTGGGTCAATGAGGTGGTCATTAGGTCAAAAATTGACTTTTTTTTGCAAAAGTTGACCTAATGGGTCAATAATTGGTAATTATGCCAAAATTTACTTTTTTGACCAAAATTGACTTTTTAGTCAAAAGTCGATCTATTGGGTCAGTGGGTTGGTTATTGGGTCAAGGATTGATAATTATGACTAAAGTTGACTTTTTGGTCAAAGCTTTAAATATTGGGTTAATAATTGGTCATTAGGTCAAAAATTGTCTATTTTGACCAAAAAGTTGACTTTTTGGTCAAAATTTAACCAATTTGGCCAGCGGGTTGGTCATTGGGTCAAAAATTGATCATTTTGACCAAAGTTGACTTTTTGGTCAAAAGTTGACCTATTTGGTTAATGGGGGGTCATTAGGTTAAAATTTATTATTTTGACCAAAAATGGCTTTTTGGTCAAAAGTTAACATATTAGATTGATAGGTTGGTTATTGGGTCGAGATATAACCATTTTGACTAAAGTTGACTTTTTGGTCGAAAGTTAACCTATTGGGTCAATGGGTTGGTCATTGGGTCGGAAATTGACTATTCTAACTAAAGTTGACTTTTTGGTCAAAAGTTCACCTATTGGGTCAATGGGTTTGTCATTGGGTCAAAGATTGACCATTTTAATCAAAGTTGACTTTTTGGTCAGAGATTGGCTTACTGGCTCAATTATTGGTCATTTGGTCAAAAATTGACTATTTTGACCAAAATTGAATTATTTGTCAAAAGTTAACCCATAGGGTCAATGGGTGGTCATTGGATCAGGAATTGTCCATTTTAACCAAAGATGACTTTTTGTCAAAAGTTGATCTACTGGGTCAATGGGTTGGTCATTAGGTCAAGGATGGACCATTTTGACCGAAGTTAACTTTTTGTCGAGAGATTGGCTTCATTGGGTTAATAATTGGTCATTAGATCGAAAATTGACTATTTTGTCAAAAATTAATTTTTTGGTCAAACATTGACCTACTGGGTCAATGTGTTGGTCGTTGGGTCAAAAATTGATCATTTTGATAAAAGTTGACTTTTTGGTCAAGAGTTTATTTATTGGGTCAATGGGTTGGTCATTGGGTCAAAGATTGATCATTTTGACCATAGTTGACTTTTTCGTCAGATATTGACTTATTGGGTCTAAAATTGGTCATTAGGTCAAAAATTGATTATTTTGACCAAAATTAAATTTTTTTGTCAAAAGTTTACACATTGGGTCAACGGGGTGGCATTAGGTCAGAAATTGACCATTTTGACCAAAGTTCACTTTTTGGTCAAAAGTTGATCTATTTGGTCAATGAGTTGGTAATTGGGTCAAGATTTGACCATTTTGACTGAAGAAAACTTTTTGGTCAAAATTTGATATATTGGGTCAATAGGTAGGTCATTGGGTCAAAAATTAATCATTTTGACCAAAGTTGATTTTTTGGTCAAAAGTTGATCTATTGGGTTAATGGGTGGTCATTAGGTCAAAAATTGACTATTTTGACCAAAATTGACTTTTTGGTCAAAAGTTGTTCTGTTGGGTCAATGTGTTTGTCAATGGGTGAAGGATTGATTATTTTGACAAAAATTAACTTTTTGGTCGAGAGATTGACTTATTTGGTCATTAGGTCGAAAATTAAATAAATAAATAAATATATATATATATATATATATATATATATATATATATATATATATAAATTATATATATATATTTATACTTTTTTTAACTATTAAATATTTTTATAACTTAATCATATTTAAAAATAATATACTATAATTAAAATATTTAAAATAAAATAATAATATTATATAAATTTATATATAAATATATAAATATATATATATATATATATATATATATATATATATATATATATATATATATATTTATTTATTTATCATTTTTTAACTATTAAATAATTTTATAATTAAATTACACTTATTAATAATATATTATACTTAAAATAATTAAAATAAAAAATAATATTAAATAAATTTTTTTATATATATAAATATATATTTATGTACCTCTCTATATATATTTTTATTTATAATTTCTTTAATTATTAAATATTTTTTAATTAAATTATATTTAAAATAATATACTATACTTAAAATATATAAAAAAAGATATTAAATAAATTTTTTTATATATATAAATATATATTTATGTACCTCTGTATATATATTCTTATTTATAATTTTCTTAATTATTAAATATTTTTATAATTAAATTATATTTATAAATAATATACTTTACTTAAATTATTTAAAATAAAAAAAATAATATTATATATATATATATATATATATATATATATATATATATATATATATATATATATATATATATATAAACATATATATATTTATATATATATATATATATATAAATTGATTTATTTATAATTTATTTAAATATTAAATATTTTTATGATTAAATTATATTTTTAAATAATATAATATACTTAAAATATTAAAAAAATAATATTCAATAAATATATATAACTATACATATATTTATATATACATATATATATTTTTTAAAAAAATAATACTAAAATAAATAAATAAATATACATATATATAGAAATAAATTAAATATATATATATATATATATATATATATATATATATATATATCATTTTTTTAACTATTAAATAATTTTATAATTAAATTATATTTATTAGTAATATTTTATACTTAAAATATTTAAAATAAAAAAAATGCTAAATAAATTTTTTTATATATATAAATAAATATTTATGTACCTATATATATATATATATATATATATATATATATATATATATATATATATATATATATATATATATATATATATATATATATATATATATATTCTATTTACAATTTATTTAATTATTAAATATTTTTATGACTAAATTATATATATTTCTATACATATATTTATATATACCTAAAAAGTCAACTTTGGTCAAATTGGTCAAACCAGACCTAATGACCTACCCTGTTGACCCCATAGGTCAACTTTGGTCAAATTGGTCAAACCATACCAAATGACCTACCCTGTTGACCCCATCGATCAACCTTGTGACTTAAAAAGTCGACTTTGGTCAAATTGGTCAAACCAGACCTAATGACCTACCTTGTTGACCTCATAAGTCGACCTTATGACCTAAAAAGTCAACTTTGGTCAAATTGGTCAAACCAGACCTAATGACCTACCCAGTTGACCCCATAGGTCAACCTTATGACCTAAAAAGTCAACTTTGGTCAAATTGGTCAAACCAGACCTAATGACCTACCCTGTTGACCCCATAGGACTCCATTTTGACCAAAAAAGTCGACTTTGGTCAAATTGGTCAAACCGAACCTAATGACCTACCACGTTGACCCCATAGTTCACCCTTATGACCTACAAAAGTCAACTTTGGTTAAATTGGTCAAACCGGACCTAATGACTACCTCGTTGACCCCATAGGTCAACCTTATGACCTAAAAAGTCAACTTTGGTCAAATTGGTCAAACCAGACCTAATGACCTACCCTGTTGACCCCATAGGACTCCATTTTGACCTAAAAAGTCAACTTTGGTCAAATTGGTCAAACCAGACCTAATGACCTACCTTGTTGACCCCATAAGTCAACCTTATGACCTAAAAAGTCAACTTTGGTTAAATTGGTCAAACCAGACCTAATGACCTACCCTGTTGACCCCATAGGTCAACCTTATGACCTAAAAAGTCAACTTTGGTCAAATTGGTCAAACTGCACCTAATGACTACCCTCGTTGACCTATAGAGTCAACCTTATGACCTAAAAAGTCAACTTTGGTCAAATTGGTCAAACTAGACCTAATGACCTACCCTGTTGACCCCATAAGTCAACCTTATGACCTAAAAAGTCAACTTTTATCAAATTGGTCAAACCAGACCTAATGACCTACCCTGTTGACCCCATAGGTCAACCTTATGACCTAAAAAGTCAACTTTGGTCAAATTGGTCAAGCCAGACCTAATGACCTACCCTGTTGACCCCATACGTCAACCTTATGACCTAAAAAGTCAACTTTGGTCAAATTGGTCAAACAAGACCTAATGACCTACCCTGTTGACCCCATAGGTCAACCTTATGACCTAAAAGTCAACTTTGGTCAAATTGGTCAAACCAGACCTAATGACCCACCCTGTTGACCCCATAGGTCAACCTTATGACCTAAAAAGTCAACTTTGGTTAAATTGGTCAAACCAGACCTAATGACCTACCTGTTGACCCCATAGGTCAACCTTATGACCTAAAAAGTCAACTTTGGTCAAATTGGTCAAACCAGACCTAATGACCTACCCTGTTGACCCCATAGATCAACCTTATGACCTAAAAAGTCAACTTTGGTCAAATTGGTCAAACCAGACCTAATGACCTACCCTATTGACCCCATAAGTCAACCTTACGACTTAAAAAGTCAACTTTGGTCAAATTGGTCAAACCAGACCTAATGACCTATCCTATTGACCCCATAGGTCAACTTTATGACCTAAAAAGTCAATTTTGGTCAAATTGGTCAAACCAGACCTAATGAACTACCCTGTTGACCCCATAGGTCAACCTTATGACCTAAAAAGTCAACTTTAGTCAAATTGGTCAAACCAGACCTAATGACGTACCCTGTTGACCCCATAGGTCAACCTTATGACCTAAAAAGTCAACTTTGGTCAAATTGGTCAAACCAGATCTAATGACCTACCCTGTTGACCCCATAGGTCAACCTTATGACCTAAAAAGTCAACTTTGGTCAAATTGGTCAAACGAGACCTAATGACCTACCCTGTTGACCCCATAGGACTCCATTTTGACCTAAAAAGTCAACTTTGGTCAAATTGGTCAAACCAGACCTAATGACCTACCCTGTTGACCCCATAGTTCACCCTTATGACCTAAAAAGTCAACTTTGGTCAAATTGGTCAAACCAGACCTAATGACCTACCCTGTTGACCCCATAGGTCAACCTTATGACCTAAAAAGTCAACTTTGGTCAAATTGGTCAAACCAGACCTAATGACCTACCCTGTTAACCCCATAGGTCACCCTTTTGACCTAAAAAGTCAACTGTGATCAAAATGGTCAAACCAGACCTAATAACTAATCCTGTTGACCCATAAGTCAACCCTTTCACCCAATGACACATTTAAAGCCCCACAATGACAAAATCATAAGTACTGGACATTTTAAAATTAAATTGATTAATTTGGGCTGACTTGGGTCAACCCAGGTCAAAATTGGTCAACACCTATCTATTTTGATTAAAATAGATAAAAATGAAATAAAAGCAACAAAATTAATCAAATAATTAATTTCAAAATTATTTTGATTAATTAAAATGATTAATGATTTAATTTCCAATATTTTAATTAAATGACATAATTAATTAAAATGGAAATTAAATTAAAATCATAAAATGACAAAAATGATAAAATTAATCAATTAATTAAATTGAAATTATTTTCAATTAATAAATTGATTAATGAAATATTTTCCAATAATTTTAATTAATAAAATAATTAATTAAAATGGGAAATTAAAAAGAAATGAAATGACATATAGCCTTCTCATAATTAATTAGGCTAAATTCATCTTAAGGCTTAATTAACACATAATTAAGCCCACATTAAGACCACCTAGCCATGGGTTAATACCCATCATGATGCATGGGGTGAGGTGTCACTCTCTCCTTCACCCTAAGCTTCATTTGTTCATGAGGTTGCCGGCCAACATGAGGCCTCACCTCCCACCTCCCAAGCCACCCAATGGAAGGAAACCATGCATGAAACCCCCCTTACCATGGTTAGAAACAATGATGAGGGATGATCTTGTGTGTCACCATTTGCCAAGCTTAAGATATGATGTGTAAGCTCATTAGGAGGTGCAAGGACAGCTCACAAAACACCTCTTGCATGAACCAATGGGTGAGAGCCAAAGCAATGAGATTCATCATGGAAAACTTAAGGAGAAGCATCAATGCCTATCTTCAGCCAATTCCTTCACCCAATAGGCTGATAGAGGAGGTAACTACTCCCCTAAAACATCCTAAGTTAAGCCATAACCTCCCCTTGCTATAAATAGGACCCCATCGCCGAACCTAGCAAGAAGAAGAAAAAATTAGGGAGAACTATAGGCTGCCCAAATCCACCTGCTCCCAACATAAAAAGTCTTCCTAAGAGTCCCGACAATCTTTTAGGATCAAATCCAAGCCATAGTTTGAGCCTATTTGAGCCAATTTGACCAAATTTCAAAAACAACCCCAAATTAGGTACTTCTTCAAAATTCCTCCCCAAGCCCGACTTCTGGATCAAATTGTTGCAGCAATAACCTTCTATTGGAGTCCTAGAAGGCAACCATAAGGTCTGATCTAGCTTGATTTGCTTGTGGCAAAGGTATGGAATTTTTCTTTACAAAATAAATCATATTTTCGACATATCATATGTTATACTAGTCCAGAAGTGTATTATCACCGTAAGGATGGATACTTCTCATCCAGATGATCATTTAAAAAAAAAATCACTCAATTTCATCAAGAAATGAGCGAGATATTGATGTTTGAATTTTAATGGTTCGAGAATTTTCGGATTTTTGGCCGAATTTTCTCCGCCGTCCGATCCTGCGCTTTAAGAATGGACGGCGCTGATCTCTCCCCCTCGGTGTCTGCTGTTCGGCCACCCGCAGCGTATCCTCTCGCTTGTTCGACGCGTACGAGGACACGCGTCGAACGGCGGTGAGTTTGGCGGCGGGATTTAATAAAAAATGTATTAAATCCTTAAAAACTTCAAATATTCATATCTTTTTATCCAGAGGTCATAAAAATAAAATAAAAATACCTCTGAAAAACTCTGGAAGAGGAGAAAATTATGCGACCAAAATCATAATTTTATTCTCATTATTTAATTTTTAATTAATTAAATACTCTCTGGAGTATTTTAATTATTAAAATTATTTATAAATCAAAAAATTATGAAACTTGGAGGCATTTATCCTTATGTTCTTAGGGACCTTCCATAATTTTTCCAAGGACAGAAAACATGCCTAGGACACTTTTCTTTAATTTTCAAGTTTCTTTGCAATTATTTCAAATAATAATTATAAAAATTGAAAATTAAGAAAAATAAAAATGCAAATGGCTAGAAATGATAGAGCAACGAGATAATAACCCTAAGAAAATTATTTCTAAGTCATAAAAATCATTTTGAATGGTATTTTGAAATTTAGGGTTAAAATCCTTTATTAATTAAATAATTTTAATCCTAAAAATAACCCTTTTTAAATTTAACCTATTTTCATCAACAATCAAAGTTTGAAAATGGTTCTAGTCTACGATAGACTAATGAGAAACTTCACTTAAGTCTAAAATGACCAAATTGTACTTTACTAAATTTAAAATAATAATTAAACCCATTAAACCTTACTTAAATTAGGTTTAATATAAAAACTAAATCTTAATTAAGTTTAAAGACATATTAAACTTAATTAATCAAAATTAAACTTATCAATTAAGTTTAAAGACATAATAAACTTAATTAACTCATTAAACCGTACTTAAATTAGGTTTAATATAAAAATTAAATCTTAATTATGTTTAAAGACATATTAAACTTAATTAATCAAAATTAGACTTTTTAATTAAGTTTAAAGATATAATAAACTTAATTAACTTATTAAACCTTACTTAAATTAGGTTTAATATAAAAATTAAATCTTAATTAAGTTTAAAGACATATTAAACTTAATTAATCAAAATTAAATTTTTTTAATTAAGTTTAAAGACATAATAAACTTAATTAACTCATTAAACCTTACTTAAATTAGGTTTAATATAAAAATTAAATCTTAATTAAGTTTAAAGACATATTAAACTTAATTAATCAAAATTAAACTTATAAATTAAGTTTAAAGACATAATAAACTTAATTAACTCATTAAACCTTACTTAAATTAGGTTTAATATAAAAATTAAATCTTAATTAAGTTTAAAGACATATTAAACTTAATAAATAAAAATTAAACTTGTTAATTAAGTTTAAAGACAAAATAAACTTAATTAATTCATTAAACCTTAATTAAATTAGGTTTAATATAAAAATCAAATCTTAATTAAAGACACATTAAAACTTAATTAATCTTCTTACACACTAATTAAACTTAAACCCTAATTAGGTCTAAACCATTAGACTTAATTAAACCATTAGACCTTAACTAACTAAGGTTTAATCAAACTTAAACCCTAATTAGGTCTAAACCATTAGACTACAATTAAACCATTAGACCTTAACTAACTAAAGTTTAATCAAACTTAAACACTAATTAGGTCTAAACCATTAGACCTAATTAAACCATTAGACCTTAACTAACTAAGGTTTAATCAAACTTAAACCCTAATTAGGTCTAAACCATTAGACCTAATTAAACCATTAGACCTTAACTAACTAAGGTTTAATCAAATTTAAACCCTAATTAGGTCTAAACCATTAGACCTAATTAAACCATTTGACCTTAGCTAACTAAGGTTTAACCAAACTTAAACCCTAATTAGGTCTGAACCATTAGACCTAATTAAACCATTTGACCTTAACTAATTAAGGTTTAACCAAACTTAAACCCTAATTAGGTCTGAACCATTAGACCTAATTAAACCATTAGACCTTAACTAACTAAGGTTTAATCAAACTTAAACCCTAATTAGGTCTGAACCATTAGACCTAATTAAACCATTAGACCTTAACTAACTAAGGTTTAATCAAACTTAAACCCTAATTAGATCGAAACCATTAGACCTAATTAAACCATTGAGACCTTAACTAACTAAGGTTTAATCGAACACAAATCCTAATTAAGTTCTACTACATTAGACTTAATTAATTATTAAACCTTAATCAACTAAGGTTTAATCAGACCCAAATCCAACCTTTTATTCCAAGTCCAACATAACCTAAACCTAAACATAACCTAACTTGAGTCCAATCTAGCTTGAACTCAAGTTAACCTAAAACCTTAGGTTCGACCCATATTGAACCTAACCTAAACATAACCTAACTTGAGTCCAATCTAAATTGAACTCAAGTTAACCTAAACCTTAGGTTCAACCCACATTGAACCTAACCTAAATCCTAACTTAACTTAGAGTCCAACCTAACTTGAACTCAAGTTAACCTAAACCTTAGGTTCAACCCCCATTGAACCTAACCTAAACCTAACCTAACTTGAGTCCAACCTAACTTGAACTCACGTTAACCTAAACTTTAGGTTCAACCCACATTGAACCTAACTTAACCTAAAACCTTAGGTTCAACCCACATTGAACCTAACCTGAACTGAACTAAACTTGAATTCAACCTAACTTAAACTTAAATCAAATTTTAACTTAACCCACATTAGACTCAAGTCAAACCAAACTTAGGTTCAACCTGACATGAACCTAACCCAAAAACCTAACTTAAGTCTAACCCATATTAGACTTAAGTCAAATCATACTTAGGTTTAACACGATATAAACCTAACTATAACCTAAGCCTTAGGCTCAACCTAACTTGAATCTAAACTAAAACCTGACTTAAGTTCAATCCTAAGTCTAGATAGACTTAATTAAAACTTAAGTCTTATCTAAAAGGGACTTAGATGGTCTGCAAATCTAATTGAGTCTTATTTATTAGACTTGATTAACCTTTAAGTCCTATTTAAACAAGACTTAAAACTTAATTAAATCTATTCTGAACCAAACCTCTTAACTTAAAGTTCAGACAGACATGAACTCAAGTTAAATAGACATTGAATCTAACTTAGGTTCAACCAGACATGAACCCAAGTCAATTCAATCAATATTGAATCTAATTTCAAACCTTTTAACTTAAGTTCAGACAGACATAAAATCAAGTTAAATAGATTTAATCAACATTGAATCTAACTTAGGTTCAACCAGACATGAACCCAAGTCAATTCAATCAATATTGAATCTAATTTCAAATCTTTTAACTTAAGTTCGAGACGAGACATGAGCTCAAGTTAAATAGATTCAATCAACATTGAATCTAACTTAGAGTTCAACTAGACATGAACCCAAGTTAATTCGATCAATATTGAATCTAACTTTCAACCTTTTAACTTAAGTTCAGACAGACATGAACTCAAGTTAATATAAATTAAACCTTATAACCTAAGTTCAGACAGACATGAACTCAAGTTAAATAGATTCAATCAACGTTGAATCTAACTTAGGTTCAACCAGACATGAACCCAAGTTAATTCAATCAATATTGGATCTAATTTCAAACCTTTTTAACTTAGAGTTCAGACAAACATGAACTCAAGTTAATTCATAATTTAAGATCAAGATATAGATTCAACATTTTAAACCAAAATTGACATAATCAACAAAAAAATTGACATTTCAAAACAATTCGACATAAACTGACATCCAAGACATATCCAAATATTCTGTGATGATTCTGACAATGTTTTCTTTGTAGGGTGAAAACAAGAAATTTTGCTTAGATTTTCTTTACATGTTGTAGGATGTACTAACTCTGTTTTGCAGGACGACATTCTAGGACAACAAAAACAAAACCAAAACTTTTAGGTTAGACATATAACCTGAGACTTTTGACAATAAAAACAAAACCAAAACTTTTATGTTAGACACATAACCTGAAATTTTTCAACAAATCAACAACATTAACAACAAAACTAGAACCTTTAGGTTAGACATAATACCTAAAGTATTCAATAACATGATATAACGACATTCGGGAGTGATAGTGGGTACATCTCTCCTTAAAATAAATTCTTAGAAAACAAATGATTAACATTAATCAGAAGTTTTCGTAAACAATTGAAAATTGTTTAAGATGTAATTAAATATAAAGGCTTACCTCTATAAGAGATTTAAAAGAACCCGAAATAGAAATCTCTGGTTTATCATAATTTTCTTAATATGAAAAATACTAGAATATGTTATTCTAGAATATCCTCATATAAGAATTATCATAAACATCCTTTTCTACTATTAGTCCTAAAAATTCTCTAAATCCTTCATGGGATTTATATGAATAAAACTAGGCTAATATTAGATGGCGACTCCTTGACATTGACATGATACAGAAATGGATGGCGATGATATGACACCCCCACCGACACCACACTCAAATTTTCCAACCGCCACCAGGCTTTTGCTTTGAGGACTTGGAATTGGAATGTGTTTGGTGATATTCACGCCAAGGTCCGCAATGTCGAGCAACAGGTTATGGATCTTCAAGCGATTGATGAAGCTACTAGTGAAGTTATGTCTCAGCTTCATGTGGCTCACTCTAATTTATTGGAAACTTCGCTTTGGGAGGAGGATTATTGCAACAGAAGGCGGGTGAGGTTCATTTTGCTCAAGGCGATAGAAATAAAAAGTATTTTCATGCTTGTATTAAGCAACGTCGGGCCAATAACAGTATTGTTCGCATTAAGAATGACCAGGGTCGTTGGCTTACTGATATTCAGGATTTGGGGAATAGTGCGGTTAGTTACTTCACTGACATTTACACTTGCTCGGGAGACTACGGGTTCCATCGACGCTCGCTTGCTAAATGATATGAGAAGCTATACAGAGAATCTTGACCTTTCTGGTATTCCTACAGCTGATGAGGTTTATGATGCTTTAAAAGATATCGACTCTAATAAAGCGCAATGTCCGTATGGTTTTACCGCTGATTTTTACATTAAATGTTGGAGCATTGTAAAGAGAGATGTGATCCATGCCATTCAGAGTTTTTTTATGGGGGAAACGCTGGGTAAATATTTCTCTTCAGCCACTATTGTCCTTATCCCCAAGTCCACACAAAAGACGTCTTGGGACCACTTCCGTCCTATTTCGCTTACGTCGGTAATCTATAAGGTTATTAGTAAATAATGGTGAAACGCATTCAACCCCACCTCAATCATATCATTTCTTCTAACAAATCAGCCTTCATCCAGGGTAGGAGTATCACGGATAATATTATGTTTGCCCAAGAGATTATACATGATATTGATAAGAAGTGTCGTGGTGGCAATATGGTCCTTAAGCTGGATATTCGTAAAGCTTATGATTTCGTTAGTTGGCATTTTATGATTGAAGTTCTTAAAGCAATAGGATTTTCTGTTGCATTTTGCCATTTTATTCTCAATTGGCTTCGTTGCAATCACTATAGCATTCTCATTAATGGTAATTCCTATGGCTTCTTTAATGCCACCCGGGGCATCAAGCAAGGCGATCCTCTTTCCCTAACTATATTTATCTTGGTGTTTGACTATTTCTCCCGGATGCTTAAGGATTTATATGGTCGTGACCCGTCGGCTCACTACTCTACTAAGTCATGCTGTGGTGGTCTCGCATTTAGCCTTATGCTTGACGATGTCGTTCTTTTCTCTAACGCCTGTAAGAACAGTATCAGGAAAGTTTATCAGTTACTTAAGAAATTCCAGGATCTCTCAGGCCTTTCTTTTAGTGCTAATAAATGTAATTTGTACTTTGGTAAGATTGTTGATCGGCAGAAGGTTTTATGGGCTAGGCAGTACATGGGGTATCAATGCTTGGTGCTTCCTATTAAATATCTTGGGGTCCAAGCTTCTTAAGGGGAGAATGAAACAAACTCAATTTATATATACACATATTTATTTATTTATTTATAATTTATTTAACTATTAAATATTTTTATAATTAAATTATATTTATAAATTATATATTATACGTAAAATATTTAAAAAAAATATTATTAAATATATATATATATATATATATATATATATATATATAATTTTTTTAACTATTAAATATTTTTATAATTAAATTATATTTAAAATAATATACTATACTTAAAATATTTAAAATAAAAAGATAATGTTATATAAATTTAAATATAAATATATAAATATATATATATATATATATATATATATATATATATATATATATATATATATATATATATATATATATATATATATATATATATTTATCATTTTTTTAACTATTAAATAATTTTATAATTTAATTATATTTATTAATAATATATTATGCTTAAAATATTTAAAATAAAAAAATAATATTAAATAAATTTTATTATATATATAAATATATATTTATGTACCTATATATATATTTTTTATTTATAATTTTTTTAATTATTAAATATTTTTATAATTAAATTATGTTTATAAATAATATACTATACTTAAAATCTTTAAATAAAAAAATAAAATTATATATAAATATATATATATATATATATATATATATATATATATATATATAACTATATATATATTTATATATATAACTATATATATTTTTCTTTATTTATAATTTATTTAATTATTAAATATTTTTATAATTAAATTATATTTTTAAATAATATACTACACTTAAAACATTTAAAATAAAAAAATAATATAATATAAATTTATGTATATATATATATATATATATATATATATATATATATATATACATATATATTTATATATATATAAATATATATTTATATATAGCTATATATAATTATTTATTTTTAATTTATTTAATTACTACTTATTTTTATAATTAAATTATATTTATAAATAATAAACTTTACTTAAAACATTTAAAATAAAAAAATAATATTATATAAATATATATATATATATATATATATATATATATATATATATATATATATATATATATATATATTCATAATTTACTTAACTATTAAATATAAATGATCAATCCAAGACCTAATGCCCAAACCATTAGCACAATATGTCAACTTTTGACCAAAAAGTCAATTTTGGTCAAAATAGTCTATTTTTGAATTAATGACTAATTATTGACCCAATAGTCAATCTCTGACAAAAAACTCAATTTTGGTCAAAATGGTCAATCCTTGACCCAATGACAAACTCATTAACCAAATAGGTCAACTTTTGACCAAAAAGTCAATTTTGGTCAAAATAGACATTTTTTGACCTAATGACCACCCTTTGACCCAATAGGTCAACTTTTGAACAAAAAGTCAACTTTGGTCAAAATGGTCAATTTTTGACACAATGACCAACCCACTGACCCAATAGATCAACCTTTTGACTAAAAAGTCATCTTCGGTAAAAATGGTCAATTCTTGGCCCAATTACCAACTCATTGACCAAATAGGTCAACTTTTGACCAAAAAGTCAACTTTAGTCAAAATGGTCAATTTTTAACCCCATGACCAACCCATTGACCCAATAGGTCTACTTTTGACCAAAAAATCATCTTTGGTCAAAATGGTCAATTCTTGACCCAATTACCAACTCATTGACCAAATAGGTCAACTTTTGACCAAAATTCAACTTTGGTCAAAATAGTCAATATCTGACCCAATGACCACCCCGTTAACCCAATAGGTTAACTTTTGACCAAAAATTCAATTTTAGTCAAAATAGGTCAACTTTTGACCAAAAAGTAATCTTTGGTCAAAATGGCCAATTTCTGACCCAATGACCACCCCATTGACCCAAAAACCAACCCATTGACCCAATAGGTCGGTTTTTGACCGAATAGTAAATTTTGGTTAAAATAGTTAATTTTTAATCTAATGACCAATTATTCACTCAATAAGTTAATCTCTAACCAAAAAGTCAATTTTGGTCAAAACATTCAATCCTTAACCCAATGACAAACCCATTGGCCCAATAGGTCAACTTTTGACCAAATAGTCAATTTTGGTTAAATAGTCAATTTTTGACTGAATGACCACCAATTGACCCAATAAGTCAACTTTTGACCAAAAAGTCAACTTTGGTCAAATGATAAGTCAACTTTTGACCAATAAGTCAACTTTTGACCAAAATAGATCAACTTTTGACCAAAAAAGTTAATTTTAGTCAAAATGGTCAACTTTTGACATAATGATCTCCCCGTTGAACCAATGGCTCAACTTTTGACCAAAAAATTAATTTTGGTCAAAATAATTAATTTTTGACTTAATGACCAAAATAGTCAATTTTTTGAATTAATGACCAATTATTGACCCAATAAGTCAATCTCTGACCAAAAGTCAACTTTGGACAAAATGGTCAATGATTGACCCAATGACAAACCCATTGCCCAATAAGTCAAATTTTGATCGAAAAGTCAATTTTGGTCAAAATAGTCAATTTTTGACCTAATGACCACCCATTCACCAAATAGGTCAACTTTTGACCAAAAAGTCCACTATGGTCAAAATGGTCAATTTTAGACCCTATGATCAACCCATTGACTAAATTGGTCAAACTTTGACAGAAAAGTCAACTTTTTAGGTCAAAATAGACAATTTTTTACCTAATGACCAATTATTGACCCAATAAGTAAATCTCTGACCAAAAAGTCAACTTTGGTCATAATTATCAATCCTTGACCCAATGACAAACCCATTGACCCAACATGTCAACCTTTGAACAAAAAGATAACTTTGGTCAAAATGGTAAATCCTTGACCCAATAACTAACCCACCGACCCAATATATCGACTTTTGTCCAAAAAGTCAATTTTGGTCAAAATAGTAAATTTTTTACATAATTGCCAATTATTGACCCAATAGGTCAACTTTTGAACAAAAAAACCAATTTTGGTCAAAATTGGTAATATTTGACCTAATGACCACCTCATTGACCCAAAAGTTCAACTTTTGAACAAAAAGTCAAATTGGGTCAAAATTGTGAATTTCTGACACAATGACCTAAATGTCATCTTTGGTGAAAATGGTCAATCCTTCATCCAATGACTAACCCATTGACCCAATTTGTTAAATTTTGACTAAAAAGTTAACTTTGGCCAAAATAGTTAATCCTCGACCCAATGACCAACCTATTGACCCAATAGGTCAACTTTTGACCAAAAAGTCAATTTTGCTCAAAATTGTCAATTTTTGATCTACTGACCGCCTCATTGACCTAAATAAGTCAAGTTTTGACCAAAAGACAACTTTGGTCAAAATTGTCAATCTTTAACCCAATGACCAACCCATTGACCCAATATGTCAACTTTGACCAAAAAGTCAATTTTGATTAAAATAGTCAATTTTTGACCTAATGACCAATTTTTAACCCAGTAAACCAATCTCGATCCAAAAAGTCAACTTTAGTCAGGGTGGTTAATCTTTGACCTAATGCCAAACCCATTGACCCAATAGGATATCTTTTGACCAAAAAGTCAACTTTGGTCAAAATGATCAATCCTTAACCCAATGACCAACTCATTGGCCTAATAGGTCAACATTTGACCAAAAATTCAATTTTGGTCAAAATAAAAAAAATTTGAATTAATGACCAATTATTGACCCAATAAGTCAATCTCTGACCAAATTGCAAACTTTAGTCAAAATGGTCAATCCTTAATCCAATGACAAACCCATAGACCCAATAGGTCAACTTTTAACCAAAAAGCCAATTTTGACCAAAATAATCAATTTTTGACCAAATGACCACCCATTGACCATAGGTCAACTTTTGACCAAAAAGTCAACTTTAGTCAAAACGGACAATTTTTGTCCCAATGACCAACCTATTGACCTAATAGGTTATATTTTGACCGAAAAAGTCATCTTTGGTAAAAACAGTCAACTTCTTGATCCAATTACCAACACATTGGCCAAATATGTAAACATTTGACCAAAAAGCCAACTTTGGTCAAAATGGTTAATTTCTGACCCAATGACCTCCCCGTTGACCCAATGGGTTAACTTTTGACCAAAAACTCAATCTTGGTCAAAATAGTCAATTTTTGACCTAATGACTATTTAATGACCAAATAAGTCAATCTCTGACCAAAAAGTTAATTTTTGTCAAAATAATCAATCCTTCACCCAATGACAAACACATTGACCCAACAGGACAACCTTTGACCAAAAAGTTAATTCTGGTCAAAATCGTCAATTTTAGACCTAATGACCACCCATTAACCCAATAGGTCAACTTTTGACCAAAAAGTCAACTTTGGTCAAAATGGTATGTATATATATATATATAAATTTATATAATATTATTTTTTTATTTTAAATATTTTAAGTATAATATATTATTTATAAATATAATTTAAATATAAAAATATTTAATAGTTAAATAAATTATAAATAAAATATAAATATATGTATATATAAATAAATAAATAATATATATATATATATATATATATATAATAGTATTTTTTTTATTTTAAATGTTTTAAGTATAGTATATTATTTATAAATATAATTTAATTATAAAAATATTTAATAATTAAATAAATTATAAATAAAAATATTAGGTCAATGGGTTTATCCATGGGTCAAGGATTAACCATATTGACCAATGTTCACTTTTTGGTTAGAGATTGACTTATTGGGTCAATAATTGGTCATTAATTCAAAAATTGACTATTTTGACCAAAATTTACTTTTTGGTCAAAAGTTGACTTATTGGGTCAATGGATTTGTCATTGGATCAAGGATTGACCATTTTGACTAAAGTTAACTTTTTAGTCAGAGATTGACTTATTGGGTCATTAATTCAAAAATTGTTTATTTTGACCAAAATTGACTTTTTGTTCAAATGTTGACCTATTAGGCCAATGGGTTGGTCATTGGGTCAAGGATTGACCATTTTGACCAAAGTTGACTTTTTGGTCAAAAGATGACCTATTAGGTCAATGGGTTGAGCATTAGGTCAAAGATTAACCATCTTGACCAAAGTTGACTTTTTGTGTTTACTGGGTCAAATATTGGTCCTTAAGTCAAAAATTGACTATTTTAATCAAAATTAACTATTTAATCAAAAGTTAACCTATTGGGTCAATGAGTTGGTCATTGGGTTAAGGATTGACTAATTTGACCAAAGTTGTCTTTTGGTCAAAATTTGACCTATTTAGGTCAATGAGGCAGTGAGTAAGTAAAAAATTAACAATTTTGAGCAAAATTGACTTTTTGGTCAAAAGTTGACCTATTGGGTCAATAGGTTGGTCATTGGGTCAAGGATTAACCATTTTGGCCAAAGTTGACTTTTTAGTAAAAAGTTAACAAATTTGGTCAATTGGTTGGTCATTGGATGAAGGATTGAACATTTTCACCAAAGTTGACATTTAGGTCATTGTGTCAGAAATTGACCATTTTGACCAAATTTGACTTTTGGTCAAAAGTTGACCTTTTGGGTCAATGAGGTGGTCATTAGGTCAAAAATTGACTTTTTTTGCAAAAGTTGACCTAATAGGTCAATAATTGGTAATTATGCCAAAATTTACTTTTTTGACCAAAATTGACTTTTTAGTCAAAAGTCGATCTATTGGGTCAGTGGGTTGGTTATTGGGTCAAGGATTGATAATTATGACTAAAGTTGACTTTTTGGTCAAAGCTTTAAATATTGGGTTAATAATTGGTCACTAGGTCAAAAATTGCCTATTTTGACCAAAAAGTTGACTTTTTAGTCAAAATTTAACCAATTTGCCGACGGGTTAGTCATTGGGTCAAAATTGATCATTTTGACCAAATTTGACTTTTTGGTCAAAAGTTGACCTATTTGGTTAATGGGGGGTCATTAGGTCAAAATTTGACTATTTTGACCAAAATTGACTTTTTGGTCAAAAGTTAACATATTGGGTCAATAGGTTGGTTATTGGGTCAAGATATAACCATTTTGACCAAAGTTGACTTTTTGGTCAAAAGTTAACCTATTGGGTCAATGGGTTGGTCATTGGGTCGGAAATTGACTATTCTAACTAAAGTTGACTTTTTGGTCGAAAGTTCACTATTAGATCGATGGGTTTGTCATTGGGTCGAAGATTGACCATTTTAATCAAAGTTGACTTTTTGGTCGAGATTGGCTTACTGGCTCAATTATTGGTCATTTGGTCAAAAATTGACTATTTTGACCAAAATTGAATTATTTGTCAAAAGTTAACCCATAGGGTCAATGGGTGGTCATTGGATCAGGAATTGTCCATTTTAACCAAAGATGACTTTTTGTCAAAAGTTGATCTACTGGGTCAATGGGTTGGTCATTAGGTCAAGGATAGACCATTTTGACCAAAGTTAACTTTTTTGTCAGAGATTGGCTTACTGGGTTAATAATTGGTCATTAGGTCAAAAATTGATTATTTTGTCGAAAATTAATTTTTGGTCAAACATTGACCTCATCGGGTCGATGTGTTGGTCGTTGGGTCGAAAATTGATCATTTTGATAAAAGTTGACTTTTTGGTCGAAAGTTTATTTATTGGGTCAATGGGTTGGTCATTGGGTCGAAGATTGATCATTTTGACCATAGTTGACTTTTTGGTCGGATATTGACTTATTGGGTCTAAAATTGGTCATTAGGTCGAAATTGATTATTTTGACCAAAATTAAATTTTTTGTCAAAAGTTTACACATTGGATCAACAAGGTGGCATTAGGTCAGAAATTGACCATTTTGACCAAAGTTGACTTTTTGGTCAAAAGTTGACCTATTTGGTCAATGAGTTGGTAATTGGGTCAAGATTTGACCATTTTGATTGAAGAAAACTTTTTGGTCAAAATTTGATATATTGGGTCAATAGGTAGGTCATTGGGTCAAAAATTAACCATTTTGACCAAAGTTGATTTTTTGGTCAAAAGTTGATCTATTGGGTTAATGGGTGGTTATTAGGTCAAAAATTGACTATTTTGACCAAAATTGACTTTTTGGTCAAAAGTTGTCCTGTTGGGTCAATGTGTTTGTCAATGGGTGAAGGATTGATTATTTTGACAAAAATTAACTTTTTGGTCAGAGATTGACTTATTTGGTCATTAGGTCAAAAATTAAATATATATATATATATAAATTATATATATATATTTATACTTTTTTTAACTATTAAATATTTTTATAACTTAATTATATTTAAAAATAATATACTATAATTAAAATATTTAAAATAAAATAATAATATTATATAAATTTATATATAAATATATAAATATATATATATATATATATATATATATATATATATATATATATAAATATATATATATATTTATTTATTTATCATTTTTTTAACTATTAAATAATTTTATAATTAAATTATACTTATTAATAATATATTATACTTAAAATAATTAAAATAAAAAAATAATATTAAATAAATTTTTTTATATATATAAATATATATTTATGTACCTCTCTATATATATTTTTATTTATAATTTCTTTAATTATTAAATATTTTTTTAATTAAATTATATTTAAAATAATATACTATACGTAAAAAATATAAAAAAAGATATTAAATAAATTTTTATATATATATAAATATATATTTATGTACCTCTGTATATATATTCTTATTTATAATTTTCTTAATTATTAAAAATTTTTATAATTAAATTATATTTATAAATAATATACTTTACTTAAAATATTTAAAATAAAAAAATAAATATTATATATATATATATATATATATATATATATATATATATATATATATATATATATATATATATATATATATAAACATATATATATTTATATATATATATATATATAAATTGATTTAGTTATAATTTATTTAAATATTAAATATTTTTATGATTAAATTATATTTTTAAATAATATAATATACTTAAAATATTAAAAAAATAATATTCAATAAATATATATAACTATACATATATTTATATATACCTATATATATATTTTTAAAAAAATAATATTAAAATAAATAAATAAATATACATATATATAGAAATAAATTAAATATACAACATTAACAACAAAACTAGAACCTTTAGGTTAGACATAATACCTAAAGTATTCAATAACATGATATAACGACATTCGGGAGTGATAGTGGGTACATCTCTCCTTAAAATAAATTCTTAGAAAACAAATGATTAACATTAATCAGAAGTTTTCGTAAACAATTGAAAATTGTTTAAGATGTAATTAAATATAAAGGCTTACCTCTATAAGAGATTTAAAAGAACCCGAAATAGAAATCTCTGGTTTATCATGATTTTCTTAATATGAAAATACTAGAATATGTTATTCTAGAATATCCTCATATAAGAATTATCATAAACATCCTTTTCTACTATTAGTCCTAAAAAAACATATAAAAATTGGATATTGGATTATCTTGTGGTTATAAAGTACATTTTATCCTCTTGTTTATTTGGGATTTCAGCATACGAAGGAAGAAGAAGATTATCTCATTTTGATGATGTGATTGCAAAAATTTGTTCTAAAATTCGATGTTTGGTCGAATTCTTTTCTTTCTAATGGTGGAAGAATTACTCTTACGAAGAGTATATTAACTTCTTTCCCCTTATTGTATATTCTCGAAATGGTTAATATGAAGAGAAGCTCTCAAAAACTACTATCGGTTATTTTTCGACAAATTCTTATGGGAAGGCCGGCGAAAACAAATGCATTGGACAATTTGGGATAAACTGTAAACCATTTGCACAATAATTGGTCTTGGATTTAAAAGCTTTAAACATCTTAGTTTCTCATTCTTTTGTAAACAATGGATTCACTTGAGATCGAAATGCAACTCTGGTCTCTATTTCTTCATGGGAAATATTAGAACATCCCACGTCCCTCTCGGAGTTCGAAGCTAAGTTGGGAGATTCCAAAAGCTGGAAAAGACTTTTAAAAGTTAGAGAATTTGCTGAACGACTCTTTATTTGGGATATTGGTGATGGTCAGTGGACTTTGGCTTGATAATTGGTTATTTAATGACCACACAGCCATGAAAGGTACTTCTTCTAATCGGAAAGTTTCGATTTACGGTGCAATTCCGGTGGGATGAAGCTAAGGCGAATCTTTGTTGTTAATAATTGATTTGGTGAATAAAATTAAGTCTATACCTTTACGACCTAATGTTAAGGACGGACGGTTACTAGAATCCATCTGCTGAGAAGTCTCTCGGGATTCGTTTATCTTACTAGTAATAATTGGACTTCTAATGATTTGGGCAAGAAATATGGAATAAATACATAACTCCTTCTATGTCATTTTTACGTTGGAAGCTGGGAATTTTTTGCCAAGCTGATGATATTTTGAAGTTAAAGGTATTCGGGGCCTTACATGTGTCCTTTTTTGTCTCTCTAGTGAAGAATCCATTTCTCATTTATTTATCGATTTGCGTATACGAAATTATGTTGTTCTTAATCGAAGGGGATTGTCATATTAGATACATTGTTGGACGAAGCTTGTTAATTGCGGCAAGATTGGAAGATGTGTTGAATTATGTCACACAGTATATTTTGGTTCACTTGGATGATTAGAAATGAGATTGTACATAATAATATGGTTTTTTCGACGAAAGTTATCCATAAAAAGCTACTTGAATTTTCTTCTTAAGATGACGGATTCTTTGAATTTAATGAATAAGCCTTCGGTAATCAAATTCGATTGATCTTTGGAGAACTCTAAATACCCTTGGGTTAAAATCGATGCGATGGAAGTTATATACATTCCTTGGTAGGTAATAGTTCCGAAATCTTGGAATTGGGGCCTTATGCGAAACTTCTGAGGGTCTTGTTATGGTTTATCTGCCGCTCGATTTGCCATTAATGCATTAAGAATGCGAAGCTATAGGCTGTTTACGAGTCTAAAGATAGCTATTACGAATCATAAAGGCCCGATTCATGTGGAGATGGATTCATTAGTTTCTTGAATATTCTTACGCATAAAATCGACTTCTCCTTGGTATCTTAATTTGGATCAATAAAATTTCTTTATTGGTATCTAATTTATCTATTGTTGGAGTCGCATTCATAGAGAGGGAAATCGGCGAAGCTAATTGGCTTTATATTTAAGCTGATTCTTAAGGACATTTTATGCTTTTCTTCTTTGGATCTTAAATCTTATTTTTAGGGAGTTTAGAATTCTATTACATGGGGATCTGCTTTCCTTTCCTCATATCGAGTGTACTTGATTTTCTTGATTAATATATTTCTTTTTAATATATATATATATATATATATATATATATATATATATAAAATTTATTTCTCATTTTTTTAATTATTATATTTATTAATGTTATATTATACTTAAATATTTAAAATAAAAAAATAATAATAAATAAAATTTTTTATATATAAATTTATATTTATGTACATATTTTATATATATATTTTTATTTATAATTTTTTTAATTATTAAATATTTTTATAATTAGATTATATTTATAAATAATAAACTATACTTAAAACATTTAAAATAAAAAAATAATATTAAATAAATTTTTTTATATATATAAATATATATTTATGTACCAACATATACATTTTTTTATTTATAATTTTTCTTAATTATTAAATTTTTTTATAATTAAATTATATTTATAAATATTATACTATACTTAAAAAATTTAAAATAAAAAATAATATTATATATATAAATATATAAATATATATATATATACATATATATTTTTTAATTTATAATTATAACTATTAAATATTTTTTATAATTAAATTATATTTATAAATATTAAACTATACTTAAAACATTTAAAATAAAGAAATAATTTTATATAAATTTATATATATATATATATATATATATATATATATATATATATATATATATATATATATATATATATATATATATATATATATATATATATATATATATATATATTTATATATACACATATATATTAATTTATTTGTATTCTTTAATTATTGAATAATTTTATAATTAAATTATATTTATAAATAATATACTATACTTAAAATATTTATAATTAAAAAATATTATTAAATAAATTTATATATATATAAATAAATTAAATATATATATATTTTATAAAAAACAATATTAAATAAATAAATATATATATAAATTATATATAAATTAAATATATATATATATAAATTATATATATATATATATATATATATATTTATTTATTTATCATTTTTTTAGCTATTAAATAATTTTATAATTAAATTATATTTAGTAATATTTTATACTTAAAATATTTAAAATAAAAAAAGAATGCTAAATAAATTTTTTTATATTTATAAATATATATTTATGTACCTGCATATATATATATTTATTTACAATTTATTTAATTATTAAATATTTTTATGATTAAATTATATTCTATAAATAATATATTATACTTAAAATATTTAAAACAAAAAAAGTAATATTAAATAAATTTGTGTGTGTATATATATATATATATATATATTTATAATTTATTTAACTATAAATAAATAAGTATGTATATAAATTAGTATATATGTGTGTGTATATATATATATATATATATATATATATATATATATATATATATATATATATATATATATATATATATGTAAAATTATATAATATTATTTTTATATTAAAAATTTTAATTAATTATATTATTTATAAATATAATTTTGTTATAAAAATATTTAATATTAAATAAATTATATATATATATATATATTTAATATTATTTTTATTTAAATATATTAAGTATTATTATATAATTTATAAATATAATTTAATTATAAAAATATTTAATAGTTACATAAATTATTAAAAAATAAATATATATTTGTATATATATATATATATATATATATATATATATATATATATATATAATATTATTTTTTTATTTTAAATATTTTCAGTATAGCATATTATTTATAAATACAATTTAATTATAAAAATATTTAATAATTAAAAAATAATAAATAAACATATATATAGGCATATATATATATATATATATATATATATATATATATATATATATATATATATATATATATATATATATATATATATATATATATATATGTATATATATATAAATTTATTTAATATTATTTAGTGTACTCTTACCCCATCTATGTCATTTTTAGCATGGAGGATTTTCCACCGTCATCTTCCTTGTGATGATTTCCTTAAGCTTAAAGGTTTAAGGCTCGCATCGAGTGTGTTTTTTGTCGGGGAAGCGGAGGAATCTTTGGATCACATTTTCTTTACTTGTGCCCATGCTTTCCAAATTTGGCGGAAAGGGGGGATTTGGTTTGGCACGTGTCGACCTAGGGTCATAATCTAACCCTTTACCTGCAATAATTTGTAACCGGAGAAGCGGTGGCAAGTACATTTTTACCAAATTTATCCCTTTGTCCTGTGTTGGTTTATTTGGATGGCTCACAACGATATCAAACATGTGGGGAAGTCTATACATTATGACAGGTGTTCACATAATATTATTGCGTACGATGTCGGGTTTTGAAGTTCGGGGGTATGGAGAGGGATTTCTTCTGGGATTCCATGCTGGTAATTTTGAGCCGTCCTCTTCTATACGGCGAGGGCCTCGCAACTCTAGACATTGGTGAGATGGCGGACTCCCAAGACGGGGTGGGTTAAGTTTAACATAGATGGGAGTTGGAAACTGATTCACGTAGGGATTGGTGGTGTTCTAGAAATAACAAAAATGTTTCGTGCCTTTTATTCTTTACTTCACGCGGTTGTTCGATTCATAGGCATTGGAAGCGGAGGCTCGGGCATTTTTTAATGTTGTCTACATCTCTGCTCTTATGAATTAGAATTTTTTGGAGGTCGAGACGGACTCGTGCTTGTGGTTGAGTGTTTTAATGAGGGTAAAGTGGTGCCTTTGGAAATTATTTATTATATCGACCGGATTAAATATGTTTCCTCATATGCAATTTGCTTGCCGATTTATTTATCGAGGGTAATAAATTTGCGAATTGAAGCACTCGCCTTGGCTCTTTGACGGCAAATTCGGACAGTTGTCCTTCCTCGCGCCTTAAAGATGTTGCTTACGGTGGCAAATATTGATGCCCCGTATATTTGTACGGAAAATAATTAAGTGCGGATTTGTTTTGTTTAGCTTTGTGGATCATTATATTTATGATGCTTTGAGGAATATGTTTATGGGGGTTTGGATTGTTTTAAAGAATATATATATATATATATATATATATATATATATATATATATATATATATATATATATATATATATATATATATATATATATATGTTAAACTTTACATGCATATGTTTTTGTTCCTCCAGCTCAAATGTGATTTCTGTCCCCTCGTCTTCTCATGCCTCCTTTCTTAGGTTTTTTACATCTACAGAGACTTTTATATATATATATATTGATCGCAGAAAAATACATTAAGAAATTCGCTATGTTTATTTTTGATGAAATTGCACTTTAAAGAAATGTATTTTAACATTTTGCGGAATGGCTTTATAAGTGATGGAAGCGAAAAAAACATGAAATGGAACGAATTTGGATCGAAAAGGCGAGAAATTCATGCAAATGAACTAAGTCGCCGACAGCGCGAGATCGAGGCCGGCCGACCGGCGGATCATGAGAGGTGGGAAGGAATTATAACTGCCTGTCGCCGACGGCGAGCCGAGCCCGGCGACAACGAGATTGAGCGGTTGAAGACGCCCCAGAAGCCGTGACGAGGTCGTTTCGCCGACGGCGAGATAGTTGAAAATGCGAAGTACATTGAACACGGACTCTTTTGAAGAGGTGTTTAAGCATCCTTGGACCTTTGCCTACATAAATAGAGGGATGAATTTTAGTATGTGGTGTGTCTTTTGGGTGTCATTTGTGTGTGTCTGCGGGTCTTAGAATGTGTACATTTGGGGAGTGCTTGAGTGAATCTTTAGTGAGTTAGAAGTGTCTTTGTCTGAGAAAAGTCGAAGGAGCTTGATGAGTCTGTGGGAGTAAATTAAGATAAGTATCTTTGTATATTGTTGTTGTTAACTTTAAATGAAATCCATGCTTTGTTTTATTCCATTACATTACGAGTAGTTTTAGCAGTGCTTTTCTCGCTTGTTTATGAAAATTATGCGAATTGATGAAATTAAATAGAAGTCACAATATATTAAAATAAATTGTGATAATTTTCTTAAAACTTAATTTACTTTGATACGGCGATTGATTTGTTAAAATATGTTGAAGTATCGAAAAACTATAGTAAAAATTACATCCAATATTCAGGGAAGTCAAAAGCCTTGGAAGGAGGGTGCAAATAAATAGGGAAATATTATTTATCGGACGTAGAATTGAACATTTTAGTGTGACAGACTAAAATATTCAATTTTGTCTTATTGTTTCGAGAGCTGAAGTGTAGATGTTAGCCCTCGAGTGAGGGGAACGTGGGAGCTCGAAGTGGCGGCGCGTATCCTCCCAAATTTAGCCGTATATTCGAGTAATCAAACATAGGATTAGTCAATGTTCTTTGCACTCGGACCAAAGGGTAAAGAATAGGAATGCTCCTATTTGTCACAATACAATTCAAGAATTCTATTTAGATTCATCATTCACTTAATTTTCTAAAAACAAGGAGAAGGATACTTTTTCTGAATTATTTAAATCAACTTTATTTCAAGCACTAGTTTACTTTAGTTGTCGTAGTTACTTAAAATTTCCGATTATTATTAGTAAGTAATTCCTTTAAATTTTAGTCGATACAAATCGTTAAAAAAACTTCCCTGTGGGATCGATAACCAGGACTCCACTAGAGCCCTGTATTACTTGATACGATACGTATACTTGCGTAGAATCCACATTAAACATTCCATCATAAAATCAAATATATATATGTTAAAGCGGGATCAAGTTTTTGGTGTCGTTACTATTAACATAATTTGCAAACATATAAAAAGTGGGTCAAGTTTTTGGCGCCGTTGCCAGGGAAGTAAAGAAATTATTTACTAGAGTAACATGTCATTTTGTTTTATAAAATTGTATGCGAAAATTTGGAAACAAAAATTTAATACCTTACGATTCAGAATTAGAGCGTACAATTAAAAGAATTAGAAAACAAAAAAGAGAAATTATAAATTTAACACAAATGGCAAATATTCCTGAAAATGAAAATATCAATCAACGAGACCATTACGAGATTATGCCAATCCTACATTAGATGAAATTCATTTAACTATTCAAAACCCCGATGTAGTTGCTAATTCATTTGAACTTAAACCCGCAATTATCCAAATGGTACAAAATAATCAATTTAGTGGTTCACCTACCGAAGATCCTAATTTACATCTTGCTAGTTTTTTAGAACTATGTGCTACTTTCAAATATGAAGGAGTATCTAACGATGCTTATTAGACTTAGACTTTTTCCTTTTTCTTTAAGGGATAAGGCTAAAATGTGGTTAAATTCATTAAGCACTCGGATCTATTAAAACTTGGGGAGAGTTATCACAAAAATTTCTATCCAAATATTTTCCACCATCCAAAACTGCTAAGCTTAGAAATGATATAACTTCTTTTAGTCGAGTTTGATGGAGAATCAATATATGAAGCTTGGGAGAGATTTAAAGAACTTCTTAGGAAATGCCCACATCATGCGTTACCGTATCGAGTTAGTTATTCAAACTTTCTATAATGGATTAGTAGGATCTCTAAGATCAATCATCGATACTGCTGCTGGAGGATCATTAATGTCAAAACCATTTGATGAAGCCTATGCACTAATCGAAGAAATGACAACCAATAATTTTCAATGGCTCGTCGATAGAATGAATCCGAAAAAGATAGCTAGTATTCATGAAAATGATGCAATATCTATGTTAGCTTCGCAAATCGCTCGTTGTATCTAAAAAATTAGATCATTTTGTAATGAATTACTCTCCAACTATATTAGAAGAAAATTCATCCGGACAACTTATAGAATCCCGATCTCAATATGAAACTATAAATGCAATTAATAACAGACCCAATAATCCTTATGCGAATTATTATAATCTTGGATGGAAAAATCATCCTAATTTTAATTGGAATAATAACACAACTAAGCAACCATAGATGAATAACAAAACATAACCATTAGGAAATCCCTCAAATCAAGGAAATTCTAATTATAAACCTAATTATCCACCTGGATTTAATAATATTAACCCACAATTTAAAGATAAGAAATTATCTATAGAAGAATTAATATTAAATATGGGTCAACATTTACAAAATCAAGGAAATCAATTTCAAATATAAGAAAACCAATTACAAAATCAAGGAACAACTATTAAAAATATTGAAACTCAACTTGGACATATCACTACTGCACTTAATAATAGAATACCTGGAACATTTCCTAGTAATGTGGAAATAAATTCCAAAGATAAGGGAAATGAACAAATTAAAGCGATACAATTACGAAGTGGAAAAGAATTAGAACCTCGAATTCAGAAAGAACTTGAAAGTCAAAAAGAGGAAGTGGAAATTGAAAAGGAAAAGCATCAACAAGATCCAAACTTAGAAAATCCTTTAATGCCAATGAAAATTTCTGTTGAAAAACCTTCACCACCATTTCCTCAACGACTAATTCAACATAAAAAAGATAAATAATTTGCTAAATTCCTTGAAATTTTAAAGAAATTAACGATAAATATTCCTTTCATAGAAGCTTTAGAATAGATGCCAAACTATGTAAAATTCATGAAAGATATTTTAAATAAAAAAAGAAAATTTACCGATAATGAAATGGTCGCACTTAGTGAAGAGTGTAGTGCTATTATTCAGAAAAAGCTTCCTGAAAAATTAAAAGAACCTGGTAGTTTCACTATACCCTGCGCTATCGGAGAAAAATTCTATGAAAAAGTTTTGTGTGACTTAGGAGCAAGCATCAATCTAATGCCTCTATCAATTTTTAAAAGATTAAGATTGGGAGAAATTTCACCTACTTCAGTAACTCTTCAGTTAGCTGATCGTTCTGTTACATATCCTAAGGGAGTTATTAAAGATGTATTAGTAAAAGTGGATAAATTTATCTTCCATGTAGATTTTATTGTCTTAGATATGTAAGAAGATAAAGAAATTCCTATCATTTTAGGAAGACCATTTTTAGCCACTGGAAAAGCTATGATTGATGTTTAGAAAGGAGAATTAACTATGAGAGTAAATGACCAAAAAGTAACTTTTAATATTGCTAAATCAATGAAATATCCTGCGCTAGAAAAAGATGATGAGTGTTTTCAATTGGAAGTACTCGATCATTTACAGAGAGAACATTTTAAGGAATATTATGAAGAAAAATTAGAAAAAGAAAATACTGAATTAATTGAAAAAGCCAATATAAATGAAGAACTAGATTATATTCAAGAGAAATTTGAATTTTCGGATAACACAGAAAACACTGAAAAAAATATAGTTACATCGATTATTAAACCTCCTGAACTTGAGTTAAAAATGTTACCTAATCATTTGAAATATGCTTACTTAGGTAATTCTTTAACTCTACCAGTTATTATTTCATCTGAATTAAATGAATCTCAAGAACAAAAACTTTTAGATACATTAAAAAAATATAAAAAAATTTTTGGTTGGACTTTAGCAGATATTAAGGGAATTAGTCCTTCAATCTGTATGCACAGAATTATTTTAGATAATGAACATAAGCCTAAAGCAGATCCCCAAAGGAGATTAAATCCGATAATGAAAGTAGTCAAAAAGGAAATTTTAAAATGGTTAGATAATGGTATTATATATCATATTTCTGACAGTGCATGGGTAAGCCCAATTCACTGTGTACCTAAGAAAGGAGGAGTGACCGTAAAAGCTAATGAAAATAATGTTCTTATCCCTATAAGACAAGTTACTGGATGGTGAATATGTATTGATTATAGAAAATTAAACACAACCACCTGGGAAAGATCACTTCCCTTTACCATTTCTAGACCGGATGTTAGATAGATTAACTGGACATAAATATTTTTGTTTCTTAGATGGATATACCGGTTATCATCAAATACAAATTGCTCCCGAGGATCAAGAGAAAACTACATTTACTAGTCCTTATGGAACTTTCGCTTTTCGAAGAATGCCTTTCGAATTATGTAATGCACCTGCAACATTCCAGAGATGTATGATGTCTATATTTAGTAAATTAATTGATAATGGAATAGAAGTATTTATGGATGATTTCTCTGTATTTGAAACAACATTTGACACATGCTTAAATCATCTTGAAAAAGTATTTGAAGTATGTGAGAAAACTAATTTAGTTCTTAATTGTGAGAATTGTCAATTTATGGTTACATGCGGCATTGTATTAGGGTATAAAATTTTGGAAAAAGGCATGGAAGTAGACCCTGCAAAAATTCGAGTTATAGCTAAATTACCACCTCCAACTACGGTAAAAGGGGTAAGAAGTTTTCTTGGACATGCTGGATTCTACAGACGCTATATTAAAGATTTTTCAAAAATTACTAAACCTCTATGCCAACTTCTTGAAAAGGACAAGAAATTTGAATTTACAACTGAATGCCCGAATGCTTTCGAATTATTAAAAGATAAATTAATTATAAGCACCTATAATAGTTTCACCTAATCGGGAGAAACCATTTGAGCTTATGTGTGATGCTAGTGATTATGCTATAGGAGCTGTTCTTGGGCAAAGATACGATAAGATTTTCAAAGTTATATACTATGCCAGCAAAACTCTAAATGATGCTGAAATAAATTATACAGTTACTGAAATAGAATTATTAGCAGTTGTATATGATTTTAATAAATTTCGGCATTATCTAATAGGAACTAAATGTATTGTACATACGGATCATTCTGCTATAAAGTATTTAATGCAAAAGAAAGATTCTAAACCAAGATTAATTAGATGGATATTATTAATGCAAGAATTTGATTTTGAAATCATTAAAAAAAAGGGAACTGATAATAAAATTGCAGATCATTTATCAAGATTAGAAAATCATGAATTATCTGATACTGATAATGAAATTTTAGACAGTTTTCCTGATGAACAACTTTATAATATAAATGAGTGGAGAATACCTTGGTATGCTGATATAGTAAATTATATTGTAAGTGATATTTTATCACCTATGTTAACTTTATAACAACAGAAAAAATTCATTCATGATACTAAAACATACTTTTGGGATGAACCATACTTATATAAGCAATGTAAGGATTTAATTATTAGAAGATGCGTGCCTTATGAAGAATCTGAACCAATCATTCAAAAATGTCATGATTCTGATTTTGGAGGACATTTTGGGACAGATAAAACTGCATATAAAATTCTACAATCTGGATTCTATTGGCCTACTCTATTTAGAGATGTATATAGATATATAAAAACCTGCGATAAATGCCAAAGAGTAGGAAACATATCGAGAAAAAATAAATGCCTCTGAATTTTATATTAGAAGTTGAAATATTTGATGTTTGGGGATTAGATTTCATGGGACCTTTTATTCCTTCATTTGGAAACTCATATATATTAGTAGCTATTGATTATGTTTCCAAATGGATCGAAGCACAAGCTTTACCAAGGTGTGATGCTAAAAGTGTTTCAAAATTTTTAATGAAAAATATTTTTACTAGATTTTGAATGCCGAGAGTGATTATCACTGACGGAGGAACTCATTTTAGAAACAAATATATTCACAAACTAGTAGAAAAATATAATATTATGCATAAGATATCAATCGCTTATCATCCACAAACTAGTGGATTAAGTCGAAGTTTCTAATCAAGAGATTAAGCTTATATTAGAAAAATGCAGAACCCTAATAGATCGGATTGGTTAATAAGACTAGACAATCGCATTATGGGCATACGGGATCGCTTATAAAACTCCGATTAGAATGACTCCTTACAGAGCTTATATATGGAAAAACTTGCCACTTACTAGTTGAATTAGAACATAAAGCATATTGGGCGATTAAAGAATTTAATTATAATATGAAAGAAAGTTTGGTGAGAAGAGATTGTTACAATTAAATGAATTGGAAGAACTAATGAATGAATCATATGATAATGATAGGATTTATAAAGAAAGGATGAAATTATGGCATGATTGGAAGATTAATCAGAGAAATTTTGAACCATAACAATAAGTTTTGCTATATAATACTAGATTAAAATTATTTCCTGGGAAATTGAAATCTCGATGGTTAGGACCTTTCACCATAACTCAAATATTTTCATATGGAACTATAGAAATTGAAGATCCAAAAACAGGACATAGATTTAAGGTAAACGGACATAGATTAAAACCATATTTCGAAGGTAGAAGACCAAATTTTAAAGAGGTTTTAATGCTTAGTCAACCTGATTACTAATTGAAATTAGGTCGGGCTGACGACGTTAAACCAAGCGCTTTATGGGAGGCAACCCATAGTAGTCTTTTATTTTTAATTATCTACAAATTAGTGAGTCTATATTATTAAAACAAATCTTACTACTCAAATTTTTAATTAGAATCATCACAAATTCAAACCTATATGATGAGATCAGAAAATATTCGGACCAGAGCGAAAATGGGCGATTTTTGTGAATCTCGCCGACAGCGAGCCCGAGCCCGCCGACAGCGAGATCGTGTGCCATGACTTAATTTGATTTTATAACTAGCTCGCCGACGGCGAGAAACTTCCCACCGACGGCGAGGCAGTTGAAATTTTGGTTTCTTAAGATTTTTGTGCGGTTTTGGACGGATCTAAGCCATTTTTTTGTAGGAAATTATCCCAAATCCAATTTTACATCGTTTTCTTCCTTAGAAACGATTAGAGACCAATCCTTTCAATCCGAAATGGCCACCAAATTCTTAGAAACCACAAAATCTGAAGTTTTCAACCGAAGAAAATTCGTCAGTTCGGAGGCGCAGCGTATCTTCAACAAAGGCTTGATGAAGAAAAGACTTATTAAAGAAAGGGGATTTGTCAACAGAGGAGTAGAGAATTCCACCGCCAAAATTGAAGAAATGATCGCACAGCGGCATTGGGAGATATTTTGCTATACGACATCCGCTGTAGTTATTCCAGTAGTTAAAGAGTTTTACTCTAATCTACATGCGATCAACAATGGAAATGTCTACGTCAGAGGAAGATGGGTAACATTTACTCTTTCAAGGGTAAATGAATTATTTTCTATAGAGAATACCTCTGTTTGTCATTATTCCAACTTTGTGCCTTCAAGATACAATATGAACGAGATCTATAGATATCTGACCGACGAATCTGATGATTGGGAGTTACGCGAAGACGGTATGTCGGCTTTTCTCGCATCACTTCTTAACCCCGTCTCGAAGCACTGGCATTTCTTTATCTCATCAAAATTATTACCTATTATGAGGATAAATAAAGTTTCAAAGGAATGCGCTATATTAAACTACTGTATTCAAATTGGACTACCTATTGATGTTGGATCAATAATAGTAAAGTTTGCATTGGGATTGATTGTGCATGGGTCAGTTCATGGACTTGGACACCCATCGACTATATTTGCTTTATGCATTCAGTACCAAGTTTCTTATGAGGCTTAAAAAAAGTACTTTTGCCATGGAAACCACTTGATCCTACGGATATGTTTCCAACTTTGGAAAACAATGATGAGATTACCATTATTTCTGACAGAGCATCACAGAATAATCCTTTAGCAAGGCCCCTTACTGATAAAACAAATTTCATTCTGAAGAAGATTAAAGGATTGGAGAAAGAATTGCAAAATGTGATGAATTCCATCGACAATATCTCTGATATGTTTGATCACATTGATCGGAGGATGAATGAGCACTTTGATCATACTGGACATTTAGAGGCCGCTTTTATTCATTTACTAAGACAGAAGGGATGGATTAATGAAGAATCTACCGCAGAATTCCTTTTCGAGCCTTTCTACAATTTATTTGTGCACTCGCGTCGCATCGGGAATATCGAGAGAAGATGATAGTTCGGACAACCGAAGAGTAGGAAAGATTTCTATTTTATGTCATATATTTGCATATATATGTGTTGATTTGGATTTAGGTTTTATTATGATTTGAATTTTAATTTGATCATCTCAGATTTGATGAGATTATTTGTAATTGTTATGTCTCAGCATTTAGAGTGGTGTGGTGTGGATTGCGATACTGAGTATTATGGATTTGAACATTTAAGTTAAGTATGTGTTAAGTTGTTAGTGTGAAGTTTGTAAGCTTCATGGATTTCATATATAAAGTTATATTGTTTGTGTTGTGTGAACTTTTTATGAGTATAAGTATCTAATCTTCATACTATTATTAAATTAAGTGATCGGAAGATTGATTAAGGGCAAATCGAGGTTGAAAATGATTGACGAATTTCAAAAATTTAAAATTTTTGGGATCTTGCCGACGACGAGATTTATCCCGCCGACAGCGAGAAAACCCGCTGACAGCGAGATCGAGCTCGCCGACGGCGGATTTTTCCCGAAACTTTTGCCTTATCAAATTAATTAGCTCGCCGACGGCGAGAAAAATCTCGCCGACAGCGAGATCTTGAAAAGACCTATATTCGACTGACCAACCGACACTATTCATCATCCCCTTCCTCAAAACTTCGAAAAAACTGACTTAGGGCTTGAGAGATCTTGGATTTGAGGCTATTTCAACACTTTTTGACACCGGATTTCATCTTCACTTGGTAAGAGCTTCACTCCTATGCAAAAAATTTTGATTTTCACCATGGATTTCTTCTACATTGGGAAATTTTGAAATATTTCGAAATGTGGAGAAAATATTTGGAAGAATTTCATGGAAATTGATTTAAATGGATTTTAGATGTTGTAGGAAGCCTTCTTAGTAATATTTCGAAGTTTAGATAAAATTTTTGCAAATTTCACAGATCGAAAATGGGTCCACGACAAAAGCGACGGATAGATTACGACGAAACCCGATTCATAAACGCAAGAGCACAAACTCGATACTTTCAAAACATACAAGCAAGAAAATGCATTCAAGATCGAGTTTTCAAAAATCCTGGAGGAGAAGTTGAGAGAATCATAAGGAAAGAGGATGGGAAAACTTCTGTTTCGTGACCAACAGAGCCGCTGTAGAAGTGGTAAAGGAATTTTATACTAACTTAACACAGGCTGAAGATGCACCGGTTAAGGTTAGAGGATTTTTTGTGGAATTCAATGCTGCTAGAATAAACGCTTATTACGAGGTTAGAGACACCTACACCAGCGAGTATGAAACTTTGGAACTATGGAAAGACCACTCGGAAGAGGTGATCGACTTTCTCACCGATGGGAAAGGCGTCCGGAAGATAAAGCAGCGAGAACGGGTAAACTTCCCTCTTTCTATGCTAAATGCAACATCTAAAGCCCGGCACTATTTTATTTGTTCTACTTTGTTACCTACCTACCACCATAGTCGAGGTAACAAGAGATATAGCGAGCTCGAATTTCGTATTCGTAACCAAAAGAGTATTAATGTGGGAAGTGTAATTTATAAGAATATATTAGCCACCTCAAGAAATGAAAGTGGAGGAGGACTAGGACATCCTCGGTCATATCTATGCACTCGCCAATTATTCGGGGTAGAGGCAAGAGATGACGAGGAATGGGTTGAACCTATGAAACCCATTACTCAGGCTAATATAAAGAAATATGAATCCCATGAAGGATGGAGATCTGGGACAAGGGATTATGTACCTTCTTCAAGTAGAGATATACCCTCTACTAGTTATGAACCCCCTTAGTACACCACTCCTACCCTTCAAGATCTGATGAATGAGTTGACCCTGAGTAGAAAGAGTTTTGAGCTATTTGGAGAAAATATGGAAAGAAGATTTGAGCATATAGAACAAAGGATTGGAGGCTTGGAAAGAAGACACGAATATGATATTGAATATCTCCAGCGACATTCAGAATATGAAATTGCATATTATGAGGCTGAACGTCGATATAGGAGTGGTGATTTAGATGTTGTCTTTCCTGAGTGCCCCCACTATACACAGTACCAGCCTGCTCAACCTTCTCAGCCTGGAGATCGGGGAGATGATATGGCTTGGGATTTTGATGAAGAAGATTAGAGCCTTTATTTAGTTTGTTTGGTTTGTTTAGATTTATTGTTATTTTGGAAACTTTATTATTCTGTATGTAATTATTCTGTACTTTCTGTGGACTGTGAATGTTGGTATTTTTGCGTATGCTATGATGTTAGACTTCTTATGTGTGTTAAATTAGTTTGTAATTTTTTTTTATAGATAGGATGTTAGTCTTTCTTTAATGTGTTGTTTAAGTTTTTATAAGTTATGAACTTTTAATATTGTTTAGATTGTTTTAATATGTTTTAAAGTAGGTTAGTTGATTGTATGTGTAGTAATAGATTAATTTTTCATTTGTTATGTTTGATACTTATTTTAAAATTTCATCCCTGCACTTTCTTTTAAATACTATATGTGGAAGAATACTAACAGTACAGGTTCTGTAAGTAATGAAAAAGCCTGCAAAAATTTCAAAGAAAAGAAATACCTAAAGCTTAAAGGTATGATGAACTTTACTATATACTTTCCCTTTTCACTATTTAGTATAGATAGAAAAATTTAAGTTTGGGGGAAGGTAAAAATACAAATTTAATTATTAAATTGTTCTCAATTTTATTTTCAAAAATTATTATCAAATGATTTTCTATAGTAGTTTTTCAATTCAATAAACATGAATTACTTTATTTAATTATTATAAAAAGTTAAATAAAATGTTTCTAGTAATTCAATTAATTAAATGGAATAAGATATTTGGTTAAAACGAATAAGAATATAGTAAACTATTTAAAGTAAGGAAAACTATATTCTAAAAATTGAAATTCTTAAGTATTTAAGTGAACAAGAAAGGATTGAAACTCAATGAAGTAAAGGCTATGAAATATATATAAACAAGGAAATATTTTAAGTTTCAATTTTAGGAAGAGAAATTGAAGTTCAAAATTATTAATAGGCTATCCAGATACAATAATCCTCACTTGGAAAAGAAAAAAAAAAAAGAAGATTGAAAATCAATCCAAAAAAAAGAAAAGAAAAGAAAAGAAAAACATAAGTGAGGAGAAGCTTGATGAGATGCCTTATCAAAAATTGGCATCAATGGAATCAACCTAAAGGGTAAAACTTAATTATATTTCTAAACTTATATTTATGAATTAGTATTTTACTAAATAGTGTTTTCTTGAACTTCCTATCATCTAAATATCTTAAGTAATTTACTCTTTTTAAATATAGTCATTCCTGAAATAAATAGAAAGCTAGAAATCTTAGACCTGATAACTAGATAATCTTATATCTAAATAGTTAATTTAATTACTTAGAAATATTTCTATTCAACTTTACTATAATGTTATTTAAATTTAATTCATATTTTATCTGAATTGAAAAATTCTATTACAGAAATCATTATTTTTATTTAGTATTAAAATTACTTGAGGACAAGTAATAATTAAGTTTGGGGATTTTGATCACGAAAAATACATTAAGAAATTCATATCTATTTTTGATGAAATTGCACTTTAAAGAAAGGTATTTTCTTTATTTTACCGCAGAATGAAGATTTATAAGTGATGGAAGAAAAAGCATGAAATGGAGCGAATTTGGATCAAAAAGGAAGAAATTCATGCAAAATGAACTAAGTCGCCGACGGCGAGATCGAGAGCCGCCGACGGCGAGATCATGAGGAGAATTTCCGAAGGAATTATAACTACCTTGCCGACAGCCGAGCCCGAGCTCCGCCGACAGCCGAGATCGCACGGCTTCGAAGACCTTCTAGAAGCCCCGCTGATGGCGAGGTCGTTTCCCGCCGACGGCGAGACAGTTCAAAATGCAAATACATTGAACATGAACGCTTTTTGAAGAGGTGTTTAAGCATCCCTTGGACCTTTGCTTAACTCTATAAATAGAGGACAAATTTTAGTATGTGGTGTGTATTTTGGGTGTCATTTGTGTGTGTCTCTGGAGTCTTAAGTGTGTCTATTTAGAGAGTCTTAGTGAATCTTTAGTGAGTTAGAAGTGTGTTGTACTAGAAGGAAAAGTCAAAGGAACTTCAAGGAGTCTGTTTGGGGAGGAAATTAAGATAAGTATCTTTGTTTATCGTTGCTCGTTAACTTTAAATGAAATTCATGCTTTGTTTTATTCCCATGCATTCCGAGTAGTTTTCTTAGTCTTTCTCCTCGTTTATGAAAATTATGCGAATCGATGAAATTAAATAGAAGTACCTAATATATTAAAATAAATTGTGATAATTTTTACTTAAAACTTAATTTACTTTCAATCCGCCAATTGATTTGTTAAAATATGTTGAAGTATCAACTATAGTAAAAATTACAATATTTTTATATTTAAATTATATTTATAAATAGTATACTATACTTAAAATATTTAAAATAAAAAAAATAATATCATATAAATTTATATATATATATATATATACATACCATTTTCGACCAAAGTTGACTTTTTGGTCAAAAGTTGACCTATTGGGTTAATGGGTGGTCATTAAGTCAAAAATTAATTATTTTGACCAAAATTGACTTTTTGGTCAAAAGTTGTCCTGTTGGGTCAATGTGTTTGTCATTGGGTGAAGGATTGATTATTTTGACAAAAATGAACTTTTTGGTCAGAGAATGACTTATTTGGTCATTAATTGGTCATTAGGTAAAAAATTGACTATTTTGACCAAGATTGAATTTTTGGTCAAAAGTTAACACATTGGGTCAACGGGGAGGTCATTGGGTCAGAAATTGACCATTTTGACTAAAGTTGACTTTTTGGTCAAAAGTTTACATATTTGGCCAATGTGTTGGTAATTGGATCAAGAAGTTGACCATTTTTACCAAAGATGACTTTTTTGGTCAAAAGATGACCTATTAGGTCAATGGGTTGGTCATTGGGTCAAAAATTGTCCATTTTGACCAAAGTTGACTTTTTGATCAAAATTTAACCTATGGGTCAATGGATGGTCATTTGGTCAAAAATTGACTATTTTGACCAAAATTGGCTTTTTGGTCAAAAGTTGACATATTGGGTCTATGGGTTTGTCATTGGATCAAGGATTGACCATTTTGACTAAAGTTGACTATTTGGTCAGAGATTGACTTATTGGGTCAATAATTGGTCATTAATTCAAAATTTTTTTATTTTGACCGAAATTGAATTTTTGGTCAAATGTTCACCTATTAGGCCAATGGGTTGGTCATTGGGTCAAGGATAGATCATTTTGACCAAAGTTGACATTTTGGTCAAAAGATGTCCTATTTGGTCAATGGGTTGGGCATTAGGCCAAAGATTAACCATCATAACCGAAGTTGACTTTTTGGATCGAGATTGGTCTACTGGGTAAAAAATTGGTCATTAGGTCAACAATTGACTATTTTAAGCAAAATTGACTTTTTGGTCAAAGTTGACATATTGGGTCAATGGGTTGGTCTTGGGTAAAGGATTGACAATTTTGACCAAAGTTGTCTTTTGGTCAAAATTTGACCTATTTAGGTCAATGAGGCGGTCAAGAGATCAAAAATCGACAATTTTGAGCAAAATCGACTTTTTGGTCGAAAAGTCGACCTATCGGGTCAATAGGTTGGTCAATGGGTCGAGGATTAACTATTTTGGCCAAAGTTGACTTTTTAGTCAAAAGTTAACAAATTGGGTCAATGGGTTAGTCATTGGATGAAGGATTGACCATTTTCACCAAAGTTGACATTTAGCTTATCGTGTCAGAAATTGACCATTTCGACCCTATTTGAATTTTTGGTGAAAAGTTGACCTTTTGGGTCAATGAGGTGGTCATTAGATCAAAAATTGTCAATTTTGACCAAAATTGCCTTTTTTGTTCAAATGTTGACCTATTAGGTCAATAATTGGCAATTATGTAAAAAATTTACTATTTTGACCAAAATTGACTTTTTGGACAAAAGTCGATCTATTAGGTCAGTGGGTTGGTTATTGGGTCAAGGATTTACCATTTTGACCAAAGTTATCTTTTTGTTCAAAGGTTGACATGTTGGGTCAATGGGTTTATCATTGGGTCAAGGATTAATAATTATGACCAAAGTTGACTTTTTTGTCAGAGATTTACTTATTGGGTCAATAATTGGTCATTAGGTCAAAAATTGTCTTTTTGACCTAAAAAGTTGACTTTTCGGTCAAAATTTGACCAAATTAGTCAATGAGTTGATCATTGAGTCAAAAATTTACCATTTTGGCCAAAGTTGACTTTTTAGTCAAAAGTTATCCTATATGGTCAATGGGTGGTCATTAGGTCAAAAATTGACTATTTTGACCAAAATTGACTTTTTGGTATAAATTTGACTTATTGGGCAATGGGTTTGTTATTGGGTCAATCATTGACCATTTTGTCCAAAGTTGGCTTTTTGGTCAAAGATTGACTTATTGGGTCAATAATTGGTCATTAATTCAAAAATTGACTATTTTGGTCATTAGGACAAAAATTAACTATTTTGACCAAAATTAAATTTTTGGTCAAAAGTTAAGCCATTGGGTCAGCGGGGAGGTCATTATGTCAGAAGTTGACCATTTTGACTAAAATTAACTTTTTTGTTCAAAAGTTGATCTATTTTGGTCAAAAGTTGACTTATTGGTCAAAAGTTGATTTATAATTTGACCAAAGTTGACTTTTTGGTCAAAAGTTAACTTATTAGGTCAATTGGTGGTCATTCAGTCAAAAATTGAATATTTTGACCAAAATTAAGTTATTGAGTGAATAATTGGTCATTATATCTAAAATTAACTATTATGAAAAAAATTTACTTTTCGGTCAAAAACCGACCTATTGGCTCAATGGGTTGGTTTTTGGGTAAATGGGGTAGTCATTGGGTCAGAAATTGGCCATTTTGACCAAAGATTACTTTTTGGTCAATAGTTGACCTATTTTGACCAAAATTAAATTTTTATCAAAAGTTAACCTATCAGATCAATCGAAGTGCTATTAGGTCGGATATTAACTATTTTCGACCAAAGTTGACTTTTTGTCAAAAGTCGACCTATTCGGTCAATGAGTCGGTAATCGGGTCAAGAATTAACCATTTCGACCAAAGATGACTTTTTGGTCAAAAGTAGACCTATTGGGTCAATGTGCTAGTCATTAGGTTAAAATCTGACCATTTTGACCAAAGTTGACTTTTTGGTCAAAAGTCGACCTATTTGGTCAATGAGTTGGTAATTGGGTCAAGAATCGACAATTTTGATCAAGATGACTTTTTAGTCAAAAAGTTGATCTATCAGGTCAGTGGGTTTAGTTATCATGTCTAAAATTGATCATTTTGACCAAAGTCGACTTTTTGTTCAAAAGTTCACCTTTTGGGTCAAAGGCTGGTCATTAGGTCAAAAATGACTATTTCGACCAAAATTCGCTTTTTGGTCAAAAGTCGACCTATTCGGTTAATGAGTTTGTCATCGGGTCAATGATCGACCATTTCGACCAAAGTCGACTTTTCGTCGGAGATCGACTATCGGGTCAATAATTGGTCATTAATTCAAAAATAGACTATTTTGACCAAAATCGACTTTTCGTCAAAAGTTGACCTATTGTGCTAATGGCTTGTGCATTAGTGTCATGGATTGATCATTTATATTTAATAGTTAAGTAAATTATATATATATATATATATATATATATATATATATATATATATATTATTTTTTTATTTTAAATGTTTTAAGTATAATATATTATTTATAAATATAATTTAATTACAAAAATAAGTAATAATTAAATAAATTATAAATAAAAAAATATATATAAATATATATAAATATATATATATATATATATATATATATATATATATATATATTATATTATATTATATTATTTTTTTATTTTAAATGATTTTAGTATAAGTATATTATTTATAAATATAATTTAATTATAAAAATATTTAATATTAAATAAATTATAAATAAAAATATATATCTTGTTTATATATATATATATATATATATATATATATATATATATATATATATATATATATATATATATAATTTTATTTTTTATTTTAAATATTTTAAGTATAGTATATTATTTATAAACATAATTTAATTATAAAAATATTTAATAATTAAAAAAATATAAATAAAAAAATATATATGTAGTTACATAAATATATATTTATATATATAATAAAATTTATTTAAAATTATTTTTTTATTTTAAATATTTTAAGTATAATATATTATTAATAAGTATAATTTAATTATAAAATTATTTAATCGTTAAAAAAATGATATATATATAACATTATTTTTTTATTTTAAATATTTTAAGTATATTATATTATTTTAAATATAATTTAATTATAAAAATATTTCATAGTTAAAAAAATTATATATATATATATATATATATATATATATATATATATATATATATATATATATATATATATATTTATTTATATATATTGTTGACCTTAATTTTGTGAGGTTCTTTTGCTTCTCTCTTTAAGTATTTAGATCTAGCCTTAGCTTTTCCTTTCGACTAATCTTAGAGGACTAGAAATGGAACCCACCATTTAGAAATTCAAACTACTTCTTACTCCTCGCAAACCCCACTAGCTTGATCGTAGACCCCTAATCACCTAGAGGGTTAAGATCAAATGTGGAGGTTTAAAGGAGGAGTTCCCTATAGACTCTCTGGCCTTAGGAATACCCCCGGATGGCCTAGTCCGACGAGGGTCGACTTGCACATACACTACACTCTCACACACATTCCAAATCCTAAAACCACACTCTCACCCAACTCGACTTCCGACTCATGTAGGTAATTCATATGGATGGTCCTTAACCCCTAAGCCCTCGGCTAAGAGGGTTAGGAACAACATAGTGAATGCCTCAAATGAGTCATATCATGGCTCATATGGGCTTAATATGGCTTCATGGCTCAACCAAAATGATTCCATTCTACTCACATTCAATCAATCTTCATTTTTCCAAAATTTCAATTTTTGACCCTCTGGCCCTACACCCACTAAACCTACCAAATGCCCTTGAAACTACCCAAAATTTGCAAAATCACCTAAATTACCCAAAATTCCTCAAAACCAATCCTAAACACGTCCCACCACTAAAATTGACCATCTTTGGCCAAAAATACCAAAATTTCCAAAAATACCCCTAAACCCCCACAAAATTACCAAAATACCCTTTTACCCTAAAAATCCAAAAAATTCTAAAAATTGCCAGAAAATTCCAAAAAATTCCAAATATTCCCAATTTCATTTTGTTCAACTACACCATGGGCTAATTGTGCCAATTTACCCCACTTTTAAATTGACCCATTTTTTAACCCAAGTGAACCCAATGTCAAACCAAACCACCCCAATTGACCTCAATTTAGTCCAATTCAATTCTAAACTTCAATTCAATATCCCCAATATCAATTTAGATCAAATGCAAGTCCAATTTGATTGATATTTGGGCCCAATTCCAATTTGGGGCTTAAGGCCCAATTTTGACCCATGACCCAAACCTAGCCCAATTCAACTCCAGTTGGTCCCAAATCTTTTCTAAAGCCTTCCTAACATCCCCATAAACAAAACACTAACTTGAATTGCCCAAAATTTGAATCTAAACTCCACCCAAACCTAACCCAAAACCAAAATCCCTTAAATTAACCTAAGCTCAGACCTAACCCAAATGGGCCCAAATCCTAAAATTAGAGCCCAACCAAAGTTGAAAACTCTTTGTAACACTCCCATAAAAAATTTTCAACATTAATTTTACACCAAATTCAACCTTAGCCCAACCTTAGCCCAAGTTAACCCAATTTGGCCCACCTTGGACCCTTTACAAAAAAAAACCCAAATTCAACCCAATTCTACTCCAAATCACACCAAATTGATTCCAAACCATTCATGAAACATCCCTAAACTAAACCCAACATTTATTTGGCATGGTCTTTCACAAAATTCTTCATCCAAAAGTCCATTTTGAAATATAAAGGCCCACCCATGTAAGCCTTTCATAAAGTCCACTTCCACCAAACCCAAAAGCCCAAAAATTCATCCAAAGCCCACATGACAATTCCTTCTCATCATCCACTTGATGAAATCATTCCCTAAAGTTTGAAATCTATGATTAAATCATTCCAAATTAGGCTTTATCCAAATTCCCATCAAAATGCCAAAATTCCTAAAATCCATTCCCATGAAATTGACCAAGCCATTTCCTAAGCCAAATGTGAGCCAAGAAGCCATGCACAAGCCACATGGGAGCCATGAAAGCCTTGGACTCCTCACCAATCCATTAATGGTGAGAGAGGGGAACCCTTGCTTAACCAATGATTAAGCTTTTTTTACCCTTTCCATGATTCCCCTAACCCAAAATTAATCTAAATGATCTTGATGGAGACTTCTCCACTCCAATTCAGATTCGAGCCATATGATTCCATTCAGCCCAAATCGAGCCTCGGTGGGTGCACCAAGCCCATTTCTATGGGTCGACCAAACCAAGTCCAAAAGAGCCTCTTCCCCCATTCCATTTAAATCAAAACCCTTTACACATGGCAACAGTCAATCGAGCTCACAAACCTCAAGCCTCGACCTTCCCGACTACGAGGGTGACCCGACCCTACGGCCACCCGCCCGGGTCGCCGGAAAACGCCATGCCCGAGAGCTCCATGTGAGCCAAAAAATTCAAAACTCACCTGCTGAGTTATCCCAACCCCAATGGCCACTGGAGCTCTTCTTCTCCTCCTCTGAGCAGCTAATCCCAGCCTTCAAACCCCCTGGGAAGCCCTCTAGCCATTCCTATTTAAACACCAGCCCCTATCGGCCAAAGGAGGTGTTGAACCAAACCTTACCAAAACTCGCCAAAATCACTCCGCATCCCTCTCCGTGACATATAGAACTTGATCCCCACCGAAATCCAAATCTCTAAACCCCTCTCTCGTGAGTCCAATTTTGGAGTTGAAATTCAAGCCCAAAACAAGGACACTTCACCACAATGAGTCAATCTTCAAATCGATCGACTCTACACCTTCACCGTACCAAGAGGAGAAGTTCCCCGACAAAAGCCCCCTCACTGTGCCGCCCATCGCTTCCAACCTCCAAGCTTTGTGGATCGGCCTTGGTCACTTTTGTACCTCAGCATTTCCCGCAGCAAGAGACTTCATCAAGAGCTTGCTTAGACTCAATCGAAGGTGACACAACCCTCAGATCGAAGCTTCACTTCTCTGAGCAAAGGTATGAACTCATTCTTCCTCCCGAGCTCCTGGAGATTCTCCATTTAATTTGAGTTGATTTCAATGCACCTTAACCATATAGATGTGTTCGTCTCTTCAAGACGAATCGATAGAGTATAAGAACGCAAAAATCCATGGAGAATCGAGTGAGATCTTAAGGTTTTAGCGTGGACGGTCACGGTGCACACCGACCGGAGACGATGGTCAGGAGCCGTTGGATCACGCGTGTATCGAGCGGACGGTCGAGATCAAGCCAGACAGCGCAATGGTACGTGAATGGTGGGCCCCTGTAGCGCTGACTCAGATGGCGACGTTGAATCACGGAGCGACGCGTGGGCTTTCGATCCGGACGAGAATGACGCGGCGCCGAGTCGGATAAGTAGGAAATTAGGATTTTTTGGATTTATTTAAATACCAGAACTTCAAAAATTCATATCTATGTATAGAAAAATTAAAAAAATAAAATAAAAATACTCTCTTGCTCAGTGAATAGAGGAGAATAATGTGGAAAAGAAATCAAGCTAACTGGATGAGTATTTTATTTTTAATAATTTATTTACTATTTCCAATGTTTTGATTCTCCATTTGAATAGATAATTCACCATGGCATGCGACCATAGGGCTTTTGAAGCCTCTGATCTTGGGAACATTCCTCTGAATTTTTCAAGGTCAGAGGCCATCTCTGTGAAAAGTTATTGATTTTTCAAGTTCATATCACTGTTTTAGGTATTCTAATTCCAATAATTAGCATGTTGTAAAATAAATTCTAGGAAAATTTAGTGGTGTTTCTTAGGACCAGGGGACCCTATGAAAAATATATTTTGAGTTAATTCATTCATAATAACCCTAATCTGCTCTAAACTCCCAAAATTGAATTTGAATTAATTAGGGTTAACCACACACCAAATTGACTTGAAAATAATTCTCTATCGCTCTTTAGGGTCGGAGGAACCTTAAATAAAATTTTGAAATCAATTGGACTCGATTAACCCCACCAAATGGATTGATTAAGCCTCATAAGCAAAATGGAACTTTAAAAATTCATAACTCCAAAAATAATTTTAAAAAATTCACAAAAATGGTTTTCGAGCTTCTCGATATTAGAGGAGTTTAGGAAAATTAAAATTGAATTTTCTAAAAAAGTTGATTTTTCATAATATTTTAATATTTTAATAATTAAAAAATAATAAAAATCACAAAAATATTAAAAATCATAAAAATGTCACATTTTCGACTCCTAATCACTTAGGAACAAACCAAATATTTTTCCTAAGTCCCTAGGATAAGATATTAAATTTTAAAGGCTTAATGTAATTTTTAATATTAAAAAATGAATTTTCAACCTTTTTCACTAAAATAATTCTAATAAATAAAAAAAAATCAAAAAATTATAAAATTTGTTTCTCTGGACTCCTTGAGGTTAGAGAAATTTAAGAAAAATATAAAATCTATTTTTCAAATTTTATTTTATTTCAAAATTAATTAATACTTTAAAATTCAAAATAAATATAATAAATAAAATATAATTAAAAAAATCACTAAAATTGGTCCAAGTGGTCCTCTGGTCATTAGGAACACTCCATAATTTTCTTAAGGACGTAAACCTTTCCTTGGTCATGTTGTTGAATTTTCTCGAAATCCCTTATTTTTTCACTAAAAATAATTATATAAATAAATTAAATTCAGAAAAATCACATTTTCTCCTCTAATGTCTTAATTGACATGTGAGTGAGGTGACATAAAAATTTCAAATTCATTTGAGCTCAATTTAGTGAGTTATGAAATAAATAAGCCTAAAAAGGCATAAAGGTAATTAAGGAATTTTAACCCTTAATTAAAACTTTAGGTTTAATCAAAATGGAGGGTAAAATATTTGATTTTAACTTTCTCGGATGATTGAAATTTAGGGAAATTAAAAGGGTAGAAACCCATTAAACACTTTGAAAATATCAAAATGAAACTCTAATTAATTAAATAATTTAAATTTTGGAAAGAATATATTTAAATTTTGGATTATTAAAATAGGGATATTATTAAGAGGATATTTATTCTTTAATTTAAAAATCCCTAAATAACTCACTTCAATAATATTTAGTTCTTAATTAAAAATTAAAATAATACTCCAAACTAAATAAATTAAAAAATTAAAAGAAGATAACCCTTAAATGAATTAAAGCTTAAAATGTTAAATGGTCCAATAATTAAAATCAAATTTAAAATCTTGGAGTTAAATTAAATTAAATTAAATTAAGTCAATTCAAAGTTTAAATTAAATTAAATTAACACCTTAACAATAAATTAAATTAAATTTAAAATATTGAAACTAAAATTAAATAAATTAAAATTAAATTAAAATTAAAAATTAAAATTAAATTAAAATTAAAATTAAATTAAATTAAAATTAAATTAAAATTAAATTAAAATTAAATTAAAATTAAATTAAAATTAAATTAAATTAAATAAAATTAAAATTAAAATAAAATAAAATAAAATTAAATTAAATTAACATCACTTAACAACAAACCTAAATGAAATCATTAAGAGTTAAATCAAAACATATGAAAGATTTCAACACATTTTTCAATATAAGTAAATGTAAAACATAAAAAGTTAATCTGAAATATAATATCACTTAAAGTGTAAATAATTAAATTAAATCTAAAATAATTCGAACCCTATTCCAAACTTAATAATCATTAATTAATTTTTATAATTAAATCAAATCAAATTAAATCATTAAAATATTTATTACTTTGCCCTTAAAAGGCTTTTATTGTTATAATTCTTAAATGAAGCGTTAAGTGAAGTGTCACTTCACACATAAGATATTCAAATATCCTAAGTTCACTGAGCAAGAAACAAAAAAAAAGTTAAAATCCTTTGATGATTAATTCACCATTACAATAAAATTCATTTGAACTCAAAATAATCCCAGAAGTATTGAAAAGATGTTTAAGATTCATCTTAAACACTTCCTCGATACAATGGAGTGTTTTAGAAGAATAATTGAACTTAATTGTTCTTTGGTGAAGAAAATCATCCTTAAAACAAAACCCAACAACCTAGACATCATAGGAAATGACTAGCAATAGGATTAGGATTCTGGTAGACAACCAAAACCCTTTCTCTTAGCTTTACCCTAGGTATTTCTTACAAAAATATGTTTAAATGCTCTAACATTTGTTATAAGTGTAGCTTGGGATGACGGGAAGACCCTCCAGGTAAGCTTTTACTTTGTTGCAATTTACTTACATGCGCTGCACTTTACTTTTTCTTGCATGTTAAACAAGATTGTTGCATGAAAACTAAAACCTTTAGGATAGCCACAAACTGAAACCAAAACTAAATTAAAAGTCACCACAAGATAAAATTCACCGCCACAACATTTCAAAATATAAAACAACTCAAAATTTAATCACAAACAGAACAACAAAACTACAATTGCAACTAAATTAAAACGTCTCGTTGAATGATCGTGAATACCTCGGATGATGTAACCCACGTGTTGCTAACGGGATTTCCCACTGTCTAAATGAAAGTGTGGAACTCATTCAGCTGAGTTTAGCAAATTCATATGACTAAGTGAATTCGATGAAAATAACAGATCTTGAGATGACTGGAACCGTGGAATCTTAATCGGTTCCGTTTAAACAACTTTAAGATTTGTTTTAATTAAAATATTAAAAATATTTGGACTTTAAGACTCTTCTAAACCAAGACACTTTTCTCATCTCCTGATTATCATTTTCTAAAACTAAAACCTCCGCAACAACAAGGATCTTGGAGCATGGTGGGCAGCACGGCCATCGTCATCAGCAAAACTCGGGTCCACTTCAAAGAAAACCTTTCTTAGCATTAAATAACAAAGCCATAGGACATCGAGGTAGTTTGCCTAGTGCAACATAAATCCTCAACTTTTTGTTGGGCATTTGCATAATCATATTGTGCAAATTAAGTCCTAACCGGTCTTAGGATTCTGAGGTAGTCCTCTGGCACGACATAAACCCTCACATCTTCGAGGCTATTCGTATGATTATGTCATACAAATATAAGTCTTAATTAATTAAAATTGGCAAGATTGAAACATTAAATAAATTCCCAAATTGAAGCCAAACAATAGATAGTTCGGGAAGTTGCCAAGATTCTTCTTGGATCCTCAGACCTTCTCCTACTTTTCTTCCTTTAGACTCTTAAAATAAACCGTTCCGAATTCGAGCTAATCCCTATAGAAATTTCAAAAATCCAATCCTTTCGAAAACTTTAAACATTGAAATTCTTGAGAGCAAAACCACCGATCATTATCGAGAGTTTTCTTAAATGATTCCCGTCATTTAAGATGTAATTAACTATAGGGGCTTGCCCTTATAGGGAACTTTAAGAACTCGTAATATAAACCCTGCTTAATTCCTTTATATTAAGCAGGGGAACTTGTCGGCTTATAAAATTAGTTCGCAGACCAAACGGATGTCACAAATCTTTTAGTTTATTTAATCGAGCCCCATTATCATGTAGTGTGTCTATTCTTCGGGATAAATACACGGTTTATGGTGTGGTGATCGTTTATATAAACTATTCGGGATTTGAGATCGGTTTGATTTCATATCTTAAAATTTTCAAACTTAAAGTTATTTTCAAAATCAAATGCTTCTTTCTAAAACTATATATATATTTAAATTAAATTTAAAATTTAAATTCGCCAACAATTTCTGTAGGCGACCCCCTTTTCAAAACACAACCTAAAAATATGCCGACAATTTCTGGCGACTCTGTTTGGGACTAGTTCCTCTTTCCATTTTGATCAGATGGTTTTGCTTTCATAAATCGGTAGTGTATCCATGTCCCTAGTGGAGCAAACTACCATTCTTCCGTTGGAATACCCCGTTCATTTCTGTCTCGAACGAGTATAGATCAACTTCTCATGGATTTAGGAGCCACTCGTTTAGACACCCCTAAACAGAGAGGTTCCGAAATCCTTTTTCCTCTTTTCTGAGGTGGGGTGGACCCCCAATAGGTGTTAGTTTAGGAGCGGTCCTTCGAGTCGAGAAGTCTTGCATAAGACTTTCTCTTCCTTTCCAATTCTAAATCGGGCCCTTTACCTTTTCTATAAACTTTTTCCTTTAATCGTTTTGTTTCTAACAAACGAACCCGCTAATAAACAACCTTCTAATAAACAATCTCTTTTAAAAATCACAAATACACTAAGATAAATAAAAATGTGTTCGGACTCTTTCTTTTTCGTCCTAAACTTTACGACGAAAGGAAGTATAATTCGGGACTGACATTCGGAATCTGCCCCACAGAAAATGACTGCCCCAAAGTTAATCTTCTCCTTCACCAATGGAATGGACTTCACCGTTTACAAGGATGAGCTGCCCGACAATGGAATCATCCATTTTGGACAAGGATTTGGTAATACAGATATCAAGTTCGCTGACGTCACTCTCTTCACACTAATGGACAGAGTGTCAAAAACTGAGAAACCCCTGATTGAGTTTAACCTGAAATCGACTCAAGAATTCCCTCCCCTGCAAAGGGTTCCAGCTGAAAGGAGTACTACTATTCGTAGGAGGACTGTTGTCTCTACCCCCACCGGTCTAGTCATCTCTGCACCTACCCCGACTTCTGCCAAAATGAAGGGGAAGGAAATCCAAGTCTTTGATGAGCCTGTCACCGTGGAGGGTACAGATTTTGCTGCAATACCGTCTATTTTTGAGATTGGGTCCAGTTCAAGAGTTGCACCCCTAACTCGGACTCAAAGGAGAAATAAGGCGAAAGATCGCCAAGATCGAGAAAGCCAAAGTTGTCGAAGTTGCTTTTCTAGAAGAAATTCCCGGGGAAAGAGAAGAACCGCCCGAGTATATACCTCGCTTGGAAGGAGTAGGTTTCACCCCTCTCCGCTCGCATCGGATGAAGAAGATGTCCGAAGGATTGCCGCTACACTACCCCGACCATCATACTATAGTAACTGTAAAAGAAAAAGGGTTAAGACTACGCCATTTGCTCGATCACAAGTTGTGATTGAAGATTGACAAAGAAAGAAAGATGCCCTGTGTCAGAAATCTTAAGAAGGATGGGATGGGTGCCAGCTAAATCCCGCCTCGGACCGCGAATAGAGCCTGTTGCTGCCACAGAGAAACCAAAGAAGAAGATAAAAGCCAGTTCACCCATTGTTGTATCGGGTCTGCAAATTAGGGAGGATACCACCTTCCAGCATATAGCCGACAGATCATCCGGTCCTAGGCTTCCGGCTGCAAGAAGGATGGTATGGCGACCTACTACCGGCGAGCTAAGACCAAAACAATGTCCTGAGAAGAAAAGTCTCGTCAGAGACTCGAATCGAAGAAAGTGCTACTGCAATAAAGGGGACTCCCGGAAAGAAAATTGAACAACTGTCACGTGACAACTGCGAGACCGTGCGGAAAAGGCCACTAGAAGATGTCATGGACAAGTTAAGGACCGACATCCGACGGTTAACAAAAGAAAGAGAAGAAAAACTAGAAGATGAAGCTGATTCATCAGAATTTATGAATGACGAGTATGCCGAAATCAACATGGTTGAGACGCGAGCATCATCGCCTTCACAAGGTGCTCCAACGTGCTGCAGAAGAGATGAACCGGAAGTGATGAGAGCATGACTTCAAGAGAAGGATGATACAATTTCTCGATGGCAAAGAGGATGGAAGAGATGGCCGCCGCTTTAGCCACTCTCCGCAGTCAGTGTTCGACCTTAGAAAGAGACACCCCGTAAATTATCCATATTGCAGATGGAGGAAAAGAGATCACATCCGTCAACGAAGACGAACAACCAAAGAAAGATCCCGCACAAAGCATGATTCCGAAAAGGACATCAAAAACATGGTAGAACAAAGAAAAGCAGAGGCCTCAAGCACAATCTAAGAACGGAACATCTATTCAGACAGTGTAGACCTTACCCCGAAGAATTCGATGCGGTCCAATACCCGAAAGGCTTCGTACCACCTCTCGTTCAAAACTTTTGATGGAACGGGAACCCCGGCAAGCATGTCGCACATTTTCGTGCTAGTTGCCGCAATGCCGGTGGGATTGACGCTTTACTCTTCCTACGGCTCGTCGCCAGCTTATCGTGATTTCCTTCGACCGGTACGCGCACTGCCGAACGATTCAGTAAAGACCTTTTTAGAACTAGAGAATCTCTTCGTTAAGCGGTTTGCCGGGGCTCAGCACCACATCACTATTGGTGATCTAGTGGTGGAGCAACAGAAACTGGACAAGACTTTAGTGGATTACATACTTCGATGGAGAAACTTAAGCATGAAGTGTGAGCCACAGCTACAAGAGCAACATGCAGCGGCATCCTACTTAAAAGTATCCATGGCCCGATAGCACTTCTCCTTAAAGGATTTACAATCAAGACTTTCGAGAAGTTGCTTAGCAAGGTCGGGAGCTTGCAAGAGGAGGCAAAGCAGTTAAGTTTTGTAGACAAGACCGATAAGCATAAAATTGTGAAGACATTCGAAAAGAAGTCCGGAATCGTCGTGGCAGTAGATAAGGACAAGCAGCCAATGCAGATACCGCCAGAACGACCACAGCCTAGTTACCAACCACCGCAACGGACATACCAACAACCGCAACAAATCTATCAGTAACCTCAGCAGGGCTATACAGCCTCGACCGAGCTATCAGTCGCCTCAGCATTACGAACAACCACCTCATTCATCGCGTACCTTAAGAGAACTTCTAAATAGAGAATATCCATTCAAAACTGAAGCATTAGCGAAGATGTTCCGCAGTTTAATGAAGACACCAGATTTTCAGCTACCAGAGCCGAAGAGGCCGGAGGAAGTCAATAAGAAAGATCATCCAAACTATTGCCCTTACCACCAGATGCTCGGACACAAGATAGAGGATTGCATCAATTTCAAGAGCTGGCTTGATGACAATCTCCGAAAAGGGAACATAACGATCCCGAAGGAATACATGAAGGAACCCCAAAAAAAAGGTTCCGTCAATGTTATCTCGATGGATCCTATTGTTCCGATAGACCCTTACACGACCGATGATGGATGGAGTACCGTCTGGACAAAGTCTTCAAAGAAAATTTTGGATCACTTCCAGACCGCTTCGGTACGTGCTTCAACTCAGAGTTTGAAACCTGTCGAGCCGGCACTATCACTTGCGATCGAAGAACCACCCCGAAGAAAGAGAAGATCGTAGAAGAGAAGAAGACCGAGGCTCGAAGGGTAGACTAGGGGCCGCTTATCCTAGGATGGTTGTTTCGATTCGGTGGAGAAATCCCTCAAACTCCCGACTCGTATGATTATCCGTCGCCTCGGCGGGATCTTATAATGATAAGGGTTATGGCGATGGCTACGTTTTCGATCGTTTCTAACGATTACGTAACTAGCGACAACCGGCTTAATCTGGATCTCGATTCCAATACAAATAACGATTCTCAAATCATACACAACCTCGATGACCACGACAAAGAAGATGTTCACAAGGGAGGCTATGAAAGCTCGACAAGCAACGAGTCCATTTGTGAATTCCGAGGAGCTCCGATCACGATAGAATTAGAACTATCATATCCCAAAGCAACTCCAGAAGAGCCAGTCGTCCCGATTCAAAAGGAGACTCCAGCAGATCCAGCACCAGATTCAGAAGAGATTACTGAAGTTAATCTAAGAAGAGGAAAAGTTCTACCTCCGAGAATGGGTCCAAAGGATAAAAGAAAGCAGGTGGTTACTCAGGAAGAGTCAACCCCAGCAGAGGAACTGCCCATTCGGTAACAAACAGAGGAACATGGTAATAAAGTGGACTACAACGTGCTAGCCCGTCTTAGGAAGCTACCAGCCAAACTAAGCATATACGAAGCTCTGATCCTGTCAAAAGAGATGAGGGAAGCTCTGATCAAGGCTTTACTTGATCCAGAGATTTGTTTAGCTCAAATGGCCGGTGATTCCTTTGACGAGGTTTGCTCGTTAAGAGAACAGCGAAGTGTTACCTTCATGGACAATGATCTATTACTGGGAACAGCTAATCACAACTGACCGTTGTCCATTTCAGTCACTATTGGAAAATTTACGCTCTCCAGAGTGTTGGTTGATCCAGGAGCATCAATCAACATAATGAATCTTCGAACACTAGCGTATTTGGAAATTGATGCTCGCAAGATTGAAGCAGACAAGATGTTATTAAGAGGCTTCAATCAAAAAGGAGAAAGAGCTCTTGGATCGATAACACTACTAATAAAAATAGGTGATTAAGCAAAGATGATCACAGAAAAATATGTTAAGAAATTCATACCTATTTTTTATGAAATTGTACTTTAAAGAAAGGCATTTTCTTTATTTTATTGCAGGAACGAAGATTTATAAGTGATGGAAGAAAAAAAGCATAAAATAGAGCAAATTTGGATCAAAAAGGAAGAAATACATGCAAAATGAACTAAGTCGCCGACAGCGAAATCGAGCCCGCTGACGGCAAGATTATATAGAGAATTTCTTAAAGATTTGCAACTACCTCGCCGACAGCGAGCTCGAGCCTGCCGACAGCGAAATCGTGCGGTTTGAAGACTTTCTAGAAGCCCCGCTGATAGCAAGGTCGTTTCTCGCCGACGGCGAGACCGTTCAAAATGCCAGATACATTGAACCTGGATGCTTTTTGAAGAGGTGCTTAAGTACCCCTTGGACCTTTGTCTACCTCTATAAATAGAGGACGAATTTTAGTATGTAGTGTGTCTATTTTAGGAGTCTTAGAGTATTCTATTAGTGTGCTTTTGAGTCTAAGTTAAAGTTTAGTGTGAGTAAGTGTAAGTAATGAGTTAAGAAGTATGTTGTACTAGAAGGAAAAGTCAAAGGAACTTCAAGGAGTCTGCTTGGGGAGGAAATTGAGATAAGTATCTTTGTTTATTGTTGTTAACTTTAAATGAAATCCATGCTTTGTTTAATTCCCATGCATTCTGAGTAGTTTTCTTAGTCTTTCTCCTTGTTTATGAAATTATGTGAATTGATGAAATTAAATAGAAGTGCCTAATATATTAAAATAAATTATGATAATCTTTTACTTAAAACTTAATTTACTTTCAATCTGGCCAATTGAATTGTTAAAATATGTTGAATTATCAACTATAGTAAAGATTACATCCAATATTCAGGGAAGTCAAAAGCCTTGGAAGGAGGGTGCAAATAAATAGGGAAATATTATTTATCGGACGTAGAATTGGACATTTTAGTGTGACAGACTAAAATATTCAATTTGGTCCTATTATTTGAGAGCTGAAGTGTAGATGTTAGCCCTCGAGGTGAGGGGAACGTGGGAGCTCGAAGTGGCAACAGGTATCCTCCCGAGCTTAGCCACGCATTCAATAATCAAGCATAGGACTTGTCAATGTTCTTTCTGCACCTGACCAAAGGGAAAAAAATAGGAATGCTCCTATTTGTCACAATACAATAAAAAAATCTATTTGAATTCATCATTCACTTAAGTTTCTAAAAACAAGGGGAAAGATACTTTTTTTGAAATCTTTAAATCAACTTTATTTAAAGCATTAGTTTACTTTAGATCGCTTTAGTTAAGTATTCTAAATTCCGTATACTATATTAGTAAGTAAATCCTTTAAATTTAGTCATTATAAATCTTTTAAAACTTCCCTGTGGGATCGATAACCAAGACTCCACTAGAGCCCTGTATTACTTGATACGATACTAATACTTGCGTAGAATCCACATTATACATTCCATCATAAAATTAAATATATATTAAGCGGGATCAAGTTTTTGGTGTCGTTGCTATTTTTGTAAACATTAAAAAGTGGGTCAAAAGACAACCACAAGATTCCATAAAATTGATTCTGAGACATCGTTCAACGCTCTACTGGGCCGACCGTGGATCCATGAAAACCGGATGGTACCGTCGTCTCTGCACCAGTGCATAAAGTATTACGAAGGAGGGGAACAGTGCATCAAAGGTGATTTGCAACCGTTCTCTGTGCATGAAATTGGAATTCATGAAGATGCGACCTACTACGCGCCTCCGAAGAAAACAAGCTTTTCCAGAAATACCATACCAAATGGAGCAAAAGAAATTCGATACGATGAAGAACCTGAAGTTCTAGTCCACCAGCTTACTCACCACTCCCTTACGGCGAGATGGTGAAGGTTTCTCCGTACTCGCACCCGAGGTCGAGGCCGGGGACGAGGACGTGGAAGAAACGTTGGAACAAGTTGGACGAAGAAACCGGTCATCAATGTTGATTGGGAGAACGAGCTCCGAAGAAGAAGAAGAAATTGAGAAAGAAGCAACGACAATAAGTCGAAGGAACCACAATTCAAGATTTCTCTCGAAGATGAAAAGAATGAAGAATATAAATCAATGTACGAGAAGATTAACCATTATGTACATACTATGACCCTGACCCCGATCCATTCTAATAAAATCGAGGGTATGGTGGTCAAGGAAGTGCATGGTTGTGGTGCTAAGCCGATCAAGTTTTACCGTGGTGCTTCTTCTTCCAATACTGAAAAAGATGTACAATTTGAAGATGTTACTTCTTCTGAATTAATGGAACTACCTTTTGAGTGGTACTCTCCCTGTGTTCAAAATTTAATTCAACGTGGTATCTTACCTCGACGATGAACAAAAGACCGATCACAACACTTTGAAAAATTATGGAATAATGTCGGTCGGCCTCCCAATTCAAAATATGGTCTCGGATTCGGCACAGTAGGATCAGTTGATGATACTGGATTTTGCTTGGTTGCCACTTGCGAACCTAATAAAGACTGCTTGGAAGCCTCAGAAGATCTTGAAGATCTGCAAATCGGAGATGCTCCGCCGAATTCGAAGAAGAAATTAAATCTACAATAGACGAGTTAATGGAAGTTAACTTAGGTACTAGCGAAGAGCCTAGGCCGACCTTTGTTAGCTCCTTACTTAATAAAGAAGACTCTGAAAACATAATCAAGCTATTAATGGAACTCAAGGACTGTTTTGCTTGGAGTTACGACGAAATGCTAGGATTAGCTCCAGAAGTCGCAGTTCACAGGTTAGGAGTGGATCCTACTTCCGTTCTAGTCAGACAAGCTCCCAGAAGAATGCATCTAGAAATTGAGCAACAAGTAATAGCCTAATAGACGCTAAATTTTTCCGTGAAGAACAATACCCAACTTGGTTAGCCAACGTGGTACCAGTTAGAAAGAAGAATGGTCAGATCAGAATCTGCGTGGATTTCAGAGATTTAAATAAAGCATGTCCAAAGGATGAATTTCCACTACCAATCCCAGAACTGATGATCGATATCGCTTCAACGCATGAAATCTTCTCATTTATGGATGGATCGTCGGGATACAACCAGATAAAGATGGCGCCAGAAGACGAAAAGCTCACATCATTCAGAACGCCGATCGGAGTGTATTGCTACACAACAATGCCATTCAGACTAAAGAACGCAGGAGCAACATACCAAAGAGCGATGACGAAGATTTTTTATGATCTCATTCACAACCAAGTCGAGTGCTACGTGGATGATGTGGTCATCAAAAGTAAACTGAAGGAAGATCACCTGTATGATTTGAGAATTGTTTTCGAGCGACTAAGACAATTTAACCTTAAGATGAATCCCTTAAAATGCGCCTTTCACGTTACCTCCGGGAAATTCTTAGGAATTGTTATCCGACATCGCGGGATTGAAATCGATCCAGAGAAGATTAAAGCTATTTTAGAAATGCCTCCTCCCAAAACTTTGAAACAACTACGATCCTTTAAAGGGAAGTTAGCATTTCTTCAACGCTTTATCTCAAACTTGTCAGGTAGGTGTCAGCCCTTCTTGGCGTTGGTTAAAAAGGACGCTAAATTCGTTTGGGATGAGAAATGCCAGCGGGCTTTCAAGGAAGTTAAGCAATATTTAATGACACCTCATGTCTTAGCAGCCCCAGTCTCAGGTAGACCGTTGATACTTTATACCGCGGCTTCAGACGATTCTCTCGGAGCCCTGCTAGCCCAGGTTAATGACAAGGGAAAAGAAAACGCTCTCTACTACCTAAGCCGTCATCTAATCCCGACGGAAGTAAAGCATCCTCCGATTGATAAGCATTATTTGGCCCTGATCTTCGCCGCTCAAAAGCTCAGGCATTACATGTTTTCTCATAAGGTCAACCTTATTTCGAGAGTTAATCCGTTGCAATACTTGATGACCCAACCGACGCTTTCTGGCAGAATTGCCAGGTGGTCGATGATACTATTGCAATTCGACATAACTTTCATTCCTCTTCGCGCCGTAAAGGGACAAGTCCTAGCAGACTTCCTCGCAGCACACCCTTTACCGGCGAAATCGCCTCTTAACGACGACTTGCCAGACGAGCAGATAATGAACCTAGAAGACCCTGATGATCGACGTTGGGAACTATACTTCGATGGTGCGTCCTCAGGACAGAAGAACAAAGAATTGCAAATGATAGTGCCCGGTAAGGCAGGAATCGGACTAATCTTTATCACCGGAGCGGGGGATGTTAAGATACTCGTACCACTTAACAGAACCATGTACAAACAACGAGACAGACTACGAAGCCCTCATAACTAGATTTGAATTAACCATTCAGATGGGAATAACGGACATCAACATCTACGGAGATTCAGAGTTGATCATTCAACAGGTCGTCGGACAGTATAGAATTTTAAAGCCAAGGCTCGAGCAGTACTTTCAGTATGCCATGAAATTGCTGGAACAAATTCCAAATGTAACAATCCACAAGATTCCTAGAAGAGAAAATGCTCTCGTAGATGCGTTAGCCCGCCTTGCAAAAGAATTTGCCTGCGTACAGGATGAGTCAGTTGAAGTGTCAGTCCAGGGACGTCATGTTCTCTCACAACTCGACATGGACACAATACACAAATCAGCAAAAAAAGCAGAAGAAACAATTACAGTAGTAACAGAAAATACAGAAGATTGGCGGCAGCCACTAATAGACTACTTGCAAACGGGAAACTTACCAGACGATAAGTCGATAGCCCATCAAATCAAGAAAAGAACTCTGTCTAACGCATTGATAAACAACACGTTATACAGAAGGCCTTTTGATCAGATGTGGCTAAGATGCCCTAGCGGGTCCGAGGCTCGTGAAATTGTCAAAGAAGTACACTCAGGACTTTATGGAGCGCATCAGTCAGGTCTGAAAATGAAAATGAAGATTAAAAGACTAGGGTACTACTAGCCCTCAATGATGACCGACTGTATGAAAGTTTCCAAAAGTTGTCACCAGTGCCAAGTGCACGGAGTGGTTCTACACCAACCTCCAAATGTGCTACATCCGACAATCGCGTCGTGGCCATTCGAGTGTTGGGGCACGTATATAGTGGGTCCGATAAAACCGCCTTCTTCAAGAGGACATCGCTTCATTCTTGCAGCTACAGACTACTTTTCTAAGTGGGCAGAAGCTATACCACTCAGAGAAGTGAAGGCACACCACGTGCTATAGTTTTTTAAGAATCAAGTTGTCTACCATTTTGGGGTACCGCGCAGAATCATTTCAGATAACGGGTCTGCATTCAAAAGTACAAAGATCAACAATTTTGTCAGAAGACACGGGATCGATTGGCGGTACTCAACGATCTACTACCCAAGAGCAAACGGCTTGGCCGAGGCTTTTAATAAAACTCTCGTTCAAATTTTAAAGAAAACTTTGGATGAAAACAAGAGAAATTGGCACGAGAAGTTGTTAGAAGCCTTATGGGCCTACAGGACGACTTTTAGGACTCCTACTCAGTCTACGCCTTACGCTTTAGTGTACGGGTCCGAGGCCGTCTTACCCCTGGAAGTTCAGCTTCCGTCACTCCGAATTGCAGTTGCAGAGAAGATCACTACAGAGGAAAATGCCAGACTATGACTGGAAGAATTGGAAAGCTTAGAAGGGAAATGACTTTCCTCGCAGCAGAATTTGGAACAGTATCAAGCCAAGATGATCCAGTCCCACGATAAACTGGTCTGTCCAAGAACTTTCAAAGTCGGTGACTTAGTTCTTGTTCTCAAGAGACCTATCCTTGCACATCGCAATATAGGTGGTAAATTTGAACCAATATGGGAAGGGCCATTTGTGTTCGAGACAGTCTATTCTAGAGGTTCCTACCAACTGGTGAATTGCCGTGGAGAACGACCCATGCTTCCAATCAATGGACGATATTTAAAGAAGTATTACACAACCTGATGTTTTGAAGGGTGGCCTCTAAAGTAGATTCTTATCCCTAGAAATACGGGTGAAGTAATCACTTTGTGACTGGGTCCGAATCCAAAACAAAATAAAATGGGAAAAAAAAATCTCATCAACGAAAATGTTAAAAAGAAAACATGGGAAATCATAATAATAAAATGTCAATCTTTCCTTTTAAATCCATTCATTCCTGATATTTTCTTATCTTTTCCTACTTTCTTTAAATTTAAAAGAAGTGAATAAGAATTTTTAAGTGTTTTTCTTATTGTTCTTGTTCTTAGTACAGCCCCTGATCATTTCCTTATTTTTTCACAGGGAAATGTTGAACGGGCGGTTGGTTCTAAACTTTAGAAATGGCGTGAGTCTAGAACTTGATGAAAAGAGGGTGAGGGATGGAGCAGTGATAGAGATTGACTCAGACTTCAGACCAGTCGGCTTACAATACGAAGAAAATGATTGGATCCCAGTTGATCGAGAAGAACTTCACGACGGACGAGTGATGAAAATGGGTGGCCCGAGCCACGAACCCAGCAGTAAGAAAAGAAAAGCAAACGCCGCTCATGAAACCGGAGAAGATAAGAAAGTTAAGTCCGTGGTTGCCACAGCAGAGGGTAGGCTTGTCAGCGCAGCGTCCGTAGAAATTCAAGGGGTAAGGAGAGCTACACTCACTGCTACCCAGCGAAGAAATAAGAATCGTCGCATTCGCAAAATGTTGACCAAGTTAGCAGAAAATCAACATAAACAGACAGTGGATACCGTTAGTGCAAATGCTCCAAGGAGACCGATTCGTCAGGAACCAGAAAGAAGAAAGTTCACTCTAAGAAAGTCAAAACAGATAAAAGAAGTACCAAGAAAAAAAGCAAAAATAGAGTCAGTACCTCGATGCCGAGCAGATGTACCAGATCCGAAGAGTCTTTTTGCGAAAGCAACCCCGGAGGATGTCCCTACAGAGACTATCCCCGAGGAGCCGAGACATGCAGAAGAACTTGCTGGGGTTGAGCCATACATCCCGCAGTATGTTACTAGACACCGAGGACTTCAGATAATCCTGGAATACGAGCTGGAGAAAATGCAACTAGTTGAGAAGAAAACTTTTGAATATTTTGAAAGAATCTGAGGCAAGAGGATTAATATCTTAGAAGGACTCGAGCTGCATACAAATGTGTTCTCAGATTATGAACAACAACAAATTGTAGACTGCATCCTTGAATTACAGAAAATGGGCCGAGCTGGCCGCTTGAGAGAAAAGACCTATTCAGAACCCCGAAGATGGATGCCAGGAAAAGGAAGAGTTACAATCCAATGTAGATGTTGCTACAATTTTGCCATAGACATAAAAGGAAATCCACCAAGGATACTCCGTCGCAGTGAGGTGGATCCGATGCCAAGAATCATTAAGAGAATGGTGAAAAGGATGATAACATGGAGGGTATTGCCTGCAGATTGCATACCCAATAATTCGCATTATTAACATCTACAAGGAAGGCGACTGCATACCTCCACATATAGACCATCATGACTTTGTTAGACCCTTCTGCACAGTGTCATTCGTCAACCAGTGCAACATCATGTTCGGATCTGACCTCCGGATTGCAGACCTCGGTGAGTTCCGAGGGCCGGTGGAGATACCACTACCGGTAGGTTCCATCCTGGTGTTAAAAGGAAACGGAGCAGACGTTGCGAAGCATTGCATTCCAGGAGTGCCTGTGGAGCGGATCTCAGTTACTTTTAGAAGAATGGACGACAGAAAAATGCCTTACCACTTTCAGCCAGATCCAAAATTGGAGAGTCTCCGGCCCTACAAGCTGTGAGTTACATGGGAAATAGCACACCTCTAATACACATCCATGCGGCATTCCTGCCAAGGGTGGCTTGGAAGGTGATGTTATTGCCCATGTTTCTTACTATTCAGACATGGATTTTTGACAGACGCTTTTGGATGGATCAACAAGAATCTTACACAATCTGTTTTGGATTTACATGGATTGTATGAGACATTAAATTTCTGAGGAAAATGTCATTTTGATTAGATCAAGTTGTATGATGTATTTTCAGCAAGTTGGAATGAAAACGACTACGTCATATTTTGTCTTCACCTCTTTTTGTGCAAATTAACTGGGAAACGCCATTAGAGTTAAATGAACTTTGAACGAAGAACAGAAAAGAAAAGAAAATAAATGAGAACTTTTCCTAAAAATCTGAATATTAAAATGAACTTCAAATTCACATGAACACTAAATAAAAAACAAAAAATAAAATGGGATCGTTAAAGGACAAACAAAATGAATCTAAACTCCGAATTGAATTTCAATCTCAAACCTCTGATTCAAACCTTTCAGTTCTTTCCTCCATTGAAATCTGTTGGAAACACTTTTGAAATCTAAATATTCTCTTCGACTTATCGTTGAGTCAAAGTCTTTTCAGCTTGGTACGCTTATCAGTTCCTTTCTGTTTTCATTCCTCTGTGTTTTAGAGGATCGACTAGTTCTGTTGACATGGAGCCACGAACTTTGCTCGATTTGGTTCTGATGGCATAAGACTGGGTCCCTCTTCATACAGATAAATTTCCGAGACTGGTACCAAATTCCAGTTCTCTTCCTTCGAGGTCGGTACCAAATTCCGACTCTCTTTCGAATTGATACCAAATTTTAATTCTAAATTTCTGAGACTGGTACCAAACTCCAATTCTCTTCCTTCGAGGTCGGTACCAAATTCTGACTCTCTTTTGAATTGATACCAATTTTCAATTCTAAATTTCTGAGACTGGTACCAAATTCCAGTTCTCTTCCTTTCGAGGTCGGTACCAAATTCCGACTCTCTTTTGAATTGATACCAAATTTCAATTCTAAATTTCTGAGACTGGTACCAAATTCCAGTTCTCTTCCTTCGAGGTCGGTACCAAATTCCGACTCTCTTTAGAATTGATACCAAATTTCAATTCTAAATTTTCGAGACTGGTACCAAATTCCAGTTCTCTTCCTTCGAGGTCGGTACCAAATTCCGACTCTCTTTCGAATTGATACCAAATTTCAATTCTAAATTTCTGAGACTGCTACCAAATTCCAGTTCTCTTCCTTCGAGGTCGTTACCAAATTCCGACTCTCTTTCGAATTGATCCCAAATTTCAATTCTAAATTTTTGAGACTGGTACCAAATTTCAGTTCTCTTCCTTTGAGGTCGGTACCAAATTCCGACTCTCTTTCGAATTGATACCAAATTTCAATTCTAAATTTATGAGACTGGTACCAAATTCCAGTTCACTTCCTTCAAGGTCGGTACCAAATTCCAACTCTCATTCGAATTGATACCTAAATTTCGATTCACAACTTTTGAGACTGGTACTTAAATTCCGGTTCTCATTTCGAGGTCAGTACCTAAATTCTGACTCTCTTTTCGAGATCGATACCTAAATTTTGATTCTCTTTCAGGATTGATACTTAAATTTCAAATCTCACTCTCTCGAGATCGGTACCTAAATTTTGATTCTCATCCTTTTTCCGTCGATACTTAAACTCTGATTCTCACTCCTAGGCTGGTACCTAAATTCCAGTTCTCTTCGCAATCCCGAGGTTGAAACCCAGGTTTCAATTCTCATTTCAAATCCAAATTTCAAATTCAAAATTTCCATAAATTGATTTTAAATTATACTTCAATCGAAATTGAAACTCAGAACAAATCGAAATCTATACTCACACATTGAAACTTGAAATTTAAAAGTAAAATGAAATCTAAATCGAATTCCCCAGATCTTGTGATGTGGAGTTCACCTCCTTTTCCATTCCCCAGCGAGAGTTCAGGAATCTCCAGTCTTGGAAATATACCTGATACTCCCCAGCAGAAATTCTTCTACTTCATCCTAAGTTTGTCACTTGGACATCTGTTTTGGTTTTGTTGATCTCTTCGGTCAACGCCAATACGCGCGCAGTGCTTGGTTAGCACACCACACCTATTGGGGGTCCATTTGTTGACCTCAATTTTGGTGAGGTCTTTTGCTTTTCTCTTTAGTACTTAGGATCTAGCCTTAGACTTTTCCTTTGACTAATCTTAGAGGACTAGAAATAGAACCCACCATTTAGAAATTCAAACTACTTCTTAACTCCTTGCAAACCCCACAAGCTTGATTGTAGACCCCTAATCACCTAGAGGGTTAAGATCAAATGTAGAGGTTTAAAGGATGAGTTCCCTATAGGACTCTTTGGCCTTAGGAATACCCTGGATGGCCTGGTCTGGTGAGAGTTGACTGGCACATACACTACACTCTCACACACATTCCAAGTCCTAAAACCACACTCTCACCCAACTTGACTTCCTGACTCATGTAGGTAATTCATATGGATGGTTCTTAACCCCTAAGCCCCTGGCTAAGAGGGTTAGGAACAACATAGTGAATGCCTCAAATGAGTCCTCTTATGGCTCATATGGTCTTAATATGGCTTCATGGCTCAACCAAAATGATTCCATTCTACTCACATTCAATCAATCTTTATTTTTCCAAAATTTCAATTTTTGACCCCCGGGGCCCTACACCTACTAAACCTACCAAATGCTCTTGAAACTACCCAAAATTTGCAAAATCACCTAAATTACCCAAAATTCCTTAAAAGCAATCCTAAACACTTCCCACCACTCAAATTGACCATCTTTGGCCAAAAATACCAAAATTTCCAAAAAATACCCCTAACCCCCCCTCCCCAAAAAATTACCAAAATACCATTTTACCCCAAAAATTCAAAAAATTCAAAAAATTCCTAAAAAATTCCAGAAAATCCCAAATATTCTCAATTTCATTTTGTTCAACTACACAATGGGCCAATTTTTCTAATTTACCCCACTTTTACCAAAACCCCCAATTTGACCCATTTTTTAACCCAAGTGAACCCAATGTCAAACCAAACCACCCCAATTGACCTCAATTTTGGTCCAATTCAATTCTAAATTTCAATTAAATATCTCCAATATCAATTTAGACCAAATCAAAGTCCAATTTGATTGACATTTGCGCCAATTCCAATTTGGGGCTTAAGGCCCAATTTTGACCCATGACCCAAACCTAGCCCAATTCAACTCCAATTGGTCCCAAATCTTTTCTAAAGCCTTCCTAACATCCCCATAAACAAAAAAATAACTTGATTTGCCCAAAATTTGAACCTAAACTCCACCCAAACCTAAGCCAAAACCAAAATCCCATAAATTGACCTAAGCCCAAACCTAACCCAAATGGGCCAAAATCCCAAAATTAGAGCCCAACCAAAGTTGAAAACTCTTTGTAACACTCCCATAAACATTTTTCAACCTTAATTTTACACCAAATTAAACCTTAGCCCAACCGTAGCCCAAGTTAGCCCAATATGGCCCACCTTGGCCCCTTTACAAAAAAAGCCCAAATTCAACCCAATTCTACTCCAAATCACACCAAATTGATTCCAAACCATTCATGAAACATCCCTAAACTAAACCCAACATTTATTTGGCATGGTCTTTCACAAAATTCTTCATCCAAAAGTCCATTTTGAATTATAAAGGCCCACCCATGTAAGCCTTTTAAAAAGTCCACTTCCACCAAACCCAAAAGCCCAAAAATTCATCCAAAGCCCACATGACAATTCCTTCTCATCATCCACTTGATGAAATCATTCCCTAAAGTTTGAAACCTATGATTAAATCATTCCAAATTAGGCTTTATCCAAATTCCCATCAAAATGCCAAAATTCCTAAAATCCATTCCCATGAAATTGACCAAGCCATTTCCCAAGCCAAATGTGAGCCAAGAAGCCATGCACAAGCCACATGGGAGCCATGAAAGCCTTGGACTCCTCACCAATCCATTAATGGTGAGAGAGGGGAACCCTTTCTTAACCAATGATTAAGCCTTTTTACCCTTTTCATGATTCCCCCTAATCCAAAATTAATCTAAATGATCTTGATGGAGACTTCTCCACTCCAATTCAATCTGAGCCATATGATTCCCTTCAGCCCAAATCAGGCCTTGGTGGGTGCACCAAGCCCATTTCTATGGGTTGACAAAACCAAGTCCAAAAGAGCCTCTTCTCCCATTCCATTTAAATCAAAACCCTTTACACATGGCAACAGTCAATTGAGCTCACAAACCTCAAGCCTTGACCTTCCTGACCATGAGGGTGACCTGACCCTGCCGGCCAGCCGCCTAGGTCACCGGAAAACGCCATGCCCGAGAGCTCCATGTGAGCCAAAAAATTTAAAACTCACCTGCTGAGCTGTCCCAACCCCAATGGCCATTGGAGCTCTTCTTCTCCTCCCCTGAGCAGCTGATCCCAGCCTTCAAACCCCCCTGGGAAGCCCTCTAGCCATTCCTATTTAAACACCACCCCCTCTCGGCCAAATGAGGTGTTGAACCATACCTCACCAAAACTCTGCCAAAATCACTCCAGATTCCTCTCCAGACATAGAGAACTTGATCCCCACTGAAATCCAGCCCTAAATCCCTCTCTGTGAGTCCAATTTTGGAGTTGAAATTCAAGCCCAAAACCAGGACACTTCACCACAGTGAGCCAATCTTCAAATTGATTGACTCTACACCTTCACTCGGACCAAGAGGAGAAGTTCCCCGGCAAAAGCCCCCTCACCGAGCCAGCCATTGCTTCCAGCCTCCAAGCTTTGTGATCGGCCTTGGTCACTTTTGTACCTAGGCATTTCCCCAAAGCAAGAGACTTCATTTGGAGCTTGCTTGGACTTAATCGAAGGTGACACAACCCTCAGATCGAAGCTTCACTTCTCTGAGCAAAGGTATGAACTCACTCTTCCTCCCGAGCTCCTGGAGATTCTCCATTTAGTTTGAGTTGATTTCAATGCACCATAACCGTATAGATGTGTTCGTCTCTTCAAGACGAATCGATAGAGTATAAGAACGCAAAAATCCATGGAGAATCGAGTGAGATCTTAAGGTTTTAGTGTGCACGGTCACGGGTGCACACCAGTCGGAGACGATGGCCAAGAGCCATTGGATCGTGCGTGTATCAATCGGATGGTCGAGATCAAGCCGGACAGCGTAATGGTACGTGAATGGCGGGCCTCCGTAGCGCTAACTCAGATGGAACTTTAAAAATTCATAACTCCAAAAATACTTTTCAAAAATTCAAAAAAATGATTTTGGAGCTTCTCTGATATCAGGGAGTTCAGAAAAAATTAAAATTGGAATTTTCTAACAAAGTTGATTTTTCACAATATTTTAATATTTTAATAATTAAAAAATAATAAAAATCACAAAAATATTAAAAATCATAAAAATGTCATATTTTGACTCCTAATCACTTAGGAACAAACAAAATATTTTTCCTAAGTCCCTAGGATAAGATATTGAATTTTAAAGGCTTAATGTAATTTTTAATATTAAAAAATGAATTTTCAACCTTTTTCACTAAAATAATTCTAACAAATCAAAGAAAAATCATAAAATTATAAAATTTATTTCTCTGGACTCCTTGAGCTTAGAGAAATTTAAGAAAAATATAAAATCTATTTTTCATATTTTATTTTATTTTAAAATTAATTAATACTCTAAAACTCAAAATAATTATAATAAATAAAATATAACTCAAAAAATCACCAAAATTGGTTCATGTAGTCCTCTGGTCATTAGGTACACCCCATAATTTTTTTAAGGATAGAAACCTTTCCTTGGTTATGTTGTTGAATTTTCCTTGAAATCCCTTATTTTTTCACTAAAAATTAATATATAAATAAATTAAATTCAAAAAAATCACATTTTCTCCTCTAATGTCTTAATTGACACGTGAGTGAGGTTTCATAAAAATTTTAAATTCATTTGAGCTCAATTTAGTGAGTTATGAAATAAATAAGCCTAAAAGGGCATAAAGGTAATTAAAGAATTTTAACCCTTAATTAAAACTTTAGGTTTAATCAAAATGGAGGGTAAAATATTTGATTTTAACTTTCTCTTGGATGATTGAAATTTAGGGAAATTAAAAGGGTAGAAACCCATTAAACACTTTGAAAATATTAAAATGAAACTCTAATTAATTAAATAATTTAAATTTTCGAAAGAATATATTTAAAATTTGGATTATTAAAATAGGGATATTATTAAGAGGATATTTATTCTTTAATTTAAAAATCCCTAAATAAGTGACTTCAATAATATTTAGTTCTTAATTAAAAATTAAAATAATAATCCAAACTAAATAAATTAAAAAATTGAAAGAAGAAAACCCTTAAATGAATTAAAGCTTAAAATGTTAAATAGTCCAATAATTAAAATCAAATTTAAAATCTTGGAGTTAAATTAAATTAAATTAAATTAAGTTAAGTCAAAGTTTAAATTAAATTAAATTAACACTTTAACAATTAAATTAAATTAAATTTAAAATATTGAAACTAAAATTAAATTATAATAAAAAATTAAAATTAAATTAAAATTAAAATTAAAATAAATTAAATTAAATTAAAATTAAAATTAAATTAAAATTAAAATAAAATTCAATTAAAATTCAATTAAATTAAATTAAATTAAATTAAATTAAATTAAATCAAATTAAATTAAATTAACATCACTTAACAACAAACTTAAATGAAATCATTAAGAGTTAAATCAAAACATATGAAAGATTTCAACACCTTTTTCAATATAAGTAAATCTAAAACATAAAAAGTTAATCCGAAATATAATATCACTTAAAGTGTAAAGATTTAAATTAAATCTAAAATAATTCAAACCCTATTCCAAACTTAATAATCATTAATTAATTTTTATAATTAAATCAAATCAAATTAAATCATTAAAATGTTTATTACTTTGCCCATAAAAGGCTTTTATTGTTATAACTCTTAAATGAAGCGTTAAGTGAAGTGTCACTTCACACATAAGATATTCAAATATCCTAAGTTCACTGAGCAAGAAACAAAACAAAGTTAAAATCCTTTGATGATTAATTCACCAATACAATAAAATTTATTTGAACTCAAAATAATCCAAGAAGTATTGAAAAGATGTTTAAGATTCGTCTTAAACACTTCCTCGATATGATGGGGTGTTCTAGAAGTATAATTGAACTTAATTGTTCTTTGGTGAAGAAAATCATCCTTAATTAAAACCCAACAACCTAGACATCATAGAAAATGACTAGCAATAGGATTAGAATTCTGGTAAACAACCAAAACACTTTCCCTTAGGTTTACCCTAGGTATTTCTTGCAAAAATATGTTTAAATGCTCTAACATGTGTTTTAAGTGTAGCTTGGGATGACGGGAAGACCCTCCAGGTACGCTTTTACTTTGTTGCAATTTACTTACATGCGCTCGCACTTTACTTTTTCGCATGTTAAACAAGATTGTTGCATGAAAACTAAAACCTTTAGGATAGCCACAAAACTAAAAACAAAACTAAATTAAAAGTCACCACAAGATAAAATTCACCGCCACAACATTCCAAAATATAAAACAACTCAAAATTTAATCACAAACAGAACAACAAAACTACAATTGCAACTAAATTAAAACGTCTCGTTGAATGATCGGGAATACCTCGGATGATGTAAACCACGTGTTGCTAATGGGATTTTCCACGGTCTAAATGAAAGTGTGGAACTCATTCAGTTGAATTTAGCAAATTCATCTGGACTAAGTGAATTCAATGTAAATAACAGTGCCGGGATGACGGAACCGTGGGATCTTAATCGGTTCTGTTTAAACAACTTTAAGATTTGTTTTAATTAAAATATTAAAAATATTTGGACTTTAAGACTCTTCTAAACCAAAACACTTTTCTCATTTCCTGATTATCATTTTATAAAACTAAAACCTCTGCAACAACAAGGAGCTTGGAGCATGGTGGGCATCACGGCCATCGTCATCAGCAAAACTCAGGTCTACTTCAGCAAAACCTTTCATAGCATTAAATAACAAAGCCATAGGACATCGAGGTAGTTTGCCTAGTACAACATAAATCCTCAAATTTTCGTTAGGCATTTGCATAACCATATTGTGCAAATTAAGTCTTAACAGGTCTTAGGATTCTGAGGTAGTCGTTTGGCATGACATAAACCCTCACATCTTCGAGGCTATTCGTATGATTATGTCATACAAATATAAGTCCTAATTAATTAAAATTGGCAAGGTTGAAATATTAAATAAATTCCCAAATTGAAGCCAAACAATAGGATAGTTTGGGAAGTTGCCAAGATTCTTCTTGGATCCTCAGCTTCTCCTACTTTTCTTCCTTTAGACTCTTAAAATAAACTGTTCCGAATTTGAGCTAATCCCTATTGAAATTTCAAAAATCCAATCCTTTGAAAACTTTAAACTTTGAAATTCTTGAGAGCAAAACCACTGATCATTATCGAGAGTTTTCTTAAATGATTCCCGTCATTTAAGATGTAATTAACTATAGGGGGCTCGCCCTTATAGGAACTTTAAGAACCCAGGTAATATAAACCCTGCTGAATTCCTTTATATTAAGCAGGGGAACTTGTCGGCTTATAAAAATGGTTCGCAGACCAAACGGATGTCACAAATCTTTTAGTTTATTTAACCGAGTCCCATCATTAAGCAGCGTGTCTATTCTTCGGGATAAATACACGGTTTGTGATGGGGTGCTCGTTCATACAAACTATTCGGGATGTGAGATCGGTTTGATTTCATATCTTAAAATTTCCAAACTTAAAGTTATTTTCAAAATCAAACGCTTCTTTCTAAAACTATATATATATTTAAATTAAATTTAAAATTTAAATTCGCCGACAATTTCTGTAGGCGACCCCCTTTTCAAAACACAACCTAAAAATATGCCGACACACACACACACACACACACACACACACATATATATATATATATATATATATATATATAATTTTGTTTTTTTATTTTAAATGTTTAAAGTATAGTATTATTTTTATAAATATAATTTAATTATAAAAATATGTATTGATTAAATAAATTATAATTAAAAATATATATAGGTATATAAATATATATATATAAATTTATTTAATATTATTTTGTATTTTAATTATTTTAAGTATAAGTATATTATTTATAAACATAATTTAATTATAAAAATATTTAATAGTTAACAAAATTATAAATAACTAAATAAATATATATACATATATATATATATATATAGATATATATTTATATATATATTTATAAATATATATATTTATTTATACATATATAAATTTATATAATAATATTTTTTTATTTTAAATATTTTAAGTATAGTATATTATTTTTTAAAATATTTTAATCATAAAAATATTTAATAGTTAAATAAATTATAAATAAATAAATTTATATCTGTATAAATAAATATAAATATATATATATATATATATATATATATATATATATATATATATATATATATATATATATATTATTATTTTTTTATTTTAATTATTTTAAGTATAGTATATTATTTATAAATATAATTTAATTATAAAAATATTTAATAATTAAGAAAATTATAAATAAATATATATATATATATATAGAGGTACATAAATATATATTAATATATATAAAAAAAAATTATTTAATATTATTTTTTCATTTTAAATATTTTAAGTATAGTATATTATTTATAAATATAATTTAATTATAAAAATATTTAATAATTAAAAAAAATTCTAAATAAAAAAATATATATAGAGGTACATAAATATATATTTATATATATAAAAAAATTTATTTAATATTATTTTTTCATTTTAAATATTTTAAGTATAATATTATATTAATAAATATAATTTAATTATAAATTTTTTAATAGTCGATCTCGACCAAATAATGACCAAATAAGTCGATCTCGACCAAAAAGTTAATTTTTGTCAAAATAATCAATCCTTCACCCAATGACAAACACATTGACCCAACAGGACAACTTTTGACCAAAATGTCAATTTTGGTCAAAATAGTCAATTTTTGACCTAATGACTACCCATTAACCCAATAGGTCAACTTTTGACCAAAAAGTAAACTTTGGTCAAAATGGTCAATTTTTGACCCAAGGACCTACCCGCTGACCAAATATATCAAATTTTGACCAAAAAGTTTTCTTTAGTCAAAATGGTCAAATCTTGACCCAATTACCAACTCATTGACCAAATAGGTCAACTTTTGACCAAAACGTCAACTTTGGTCAAAATCGTTAATTTTTGACCCAATGCCACCCCGTTGACCCAATGGGTAAACTTTTTACAAAAAATTTAATTGTGGTCAAAATAATCAATTTTTGACCTAATGACCAATTTTAGACCCAATAAGTCAATATCTGACCAAAAAGTCAACTATGGTCAAAATGATCAATCTTCGACCTAATGACCAGCCCATTGACCAAATAGGTAAACTTTTGACCAAAAGTCAACCTTGATCAAAATGATCAATTTTTGACACAACGACCAACACATTGACCCAGTAGGTCAATGTTTGACCAAAAATCAATTTTGACAAAATAATCAATTGTTGACCTAATGACCAATTATTAACCCGATGAAGCCAACTCTCGATCAAAAAGTCAACTTTGGTCAAAATATTATCATCTCGACCCTAATGACCAACCCATTGACCCAGTAGGTCAACTTTTGACAAAAAGTCATCTTTGGTTAAAATAAAGAATTCTTGATCCAATGACCACCCCATTGACCAAATGGGTTAACTTTTGACAAAAATTTTAATTTTGGTCAAAATAGTCAATTTTTGACCAAATGACTAATAATTGACCCAGTAAGCCAATCTCTGACCAAAAATTCAATTTTGATCAAAATGGTTAATCTTTGACTCAATGACAAACCTATTGACCCAATAGGTGAACTTTTGACCAAAAAGTCAGCCTTAGGTAAAATGGTCAATTTCCGACCCAATGACCAACCCATTGACCCAATAGATTAACTTTTGACCAAAAAGTCAACTTTGGTCAAAATGGCTATACCTTGACCCAATAACCAACCCATTGACCCAATATGTCAACTTTTGACCAAAAAGTCAATTTTGGTCAAAATAGTTAAATTTTGACTTAATGACCCCCCATTAACCAAATAGGTCAACTTTTGACCAAAAAGTCAACTTTGGTCAAAATGGTCAATTTTTTACCCAATGACCAACCCGCTAGCTAAATTGGTCAAATTTTGACCAAAAAGTCAACTTCTTGGTCAATATAGACAATTTTTGACCTAATGACCAATTATTAATCCAATAAGTAAATCTTTGACCAAAAAATCAACTTTAGTCATAATTGTCAATCCTTGACCCAATAACCAACCCACTGACCCAATACATCAACTTTTGACTAAAATGTCAATTTTGGTCAAAATAATAAATTTTGACATAATTACCAATTATCGACCCATTAGGTCAACTTTTGAAAAAAAAGTCAATTTTCTACATAATGACCACCTCATTGACCCAAAAGGTCAACTTTTGACCAAAAGTCAAATTTGGTCAAAATGGTCAATTTCTGACACAATGACATAAATGTCAACTTTGGTGAAAATGTTTAATCCTTCATCCAATGACCAACCAATTGACCCAATTTTTTAACTTTTTACTAAAAAGTCAACTTTGGCCAAAATGGTTAATCCTTGACCCAATGACTAACCTATCGATCTAATAAAGTCAACTTTTGACCAAAAGTCAATTTTGCTCAAAATTGTCAATTTTTGACCTACTGACTGCCTCATTGACCTAAATAGGTCAAATTTTGACCAAAAGATAACTTTGGTCAAAATAGTCAATCCTTAACCAAATGACCAACTCATTGACCCAATATGTCAACTTTTGATTAAACAGTCAATTTTGATTAAAATAGTCAATTTTTGACTTAATGACCAATTTTTGACCCAGTAAACCAATCTTTGACCAAAAAGTCAACTTTGGTCAATATGGTTAATCTTTGACATAATGCTCAATCCATTGACCCAATAGGTCATCTTTTGACCAAAAAGTCAACTTTGGTCAAAATGGTCAATCCTTGACCCAATGGCCAACCCATTGGCCTAATAGGTCAACATTTGACCAAAAAGTCAATTTTGGTCAAAATAAACAATTTTTCAATTAATGACCTAATAAGTCAATCTCTGACCAAAAGTTAACTTTGGTCAAAATGGTCAATCCTTGATCCAATGACAAACCCATTGACCCAATAGGTCAACTTTTGACCAAAAAGCCAATTTTGGTCAAAATAGTCAATTTTTTAATTAATGACCAATTATTGACCCAATAAGTTAATCTCTAACCAAAAAGTGAACTTTGGTCAAAATGGTCAATCCTTGACCCAATGATAAACCCATTGACCCAATATTTCTATTTATAATTTATTAATTATTAAATATTTTTATAATAAAATTATATTTATAAATAATATACTATACTTAAAACATTTAAAATAAAAAATACTATTATATATATATATATATATGTTTATATTTATTTATTTATTTATTTATATATACATTAATTTATATTTTATTTATAATTTATTTAACTATTAAATATTTTTATATTTAAATTATATTTATAAATAATATACTACACTTAAAATATTTAAAATAAAAAAATAATATTATATAAATATATATATATATATATATATATATATATATATATATATATATATATATATATATATATATATATATATATATATATATATATATATATATATATATATATATATATATATATATATATATATATATATATATATATATATATATATATATATATATATATATATATATATATATATATATATATATATATATATATATATATATATATATATATATATATATATATATATATATATATATATATATATATATATATATATATATATATATATATATATATATATATCCGTATATATATATCCGTATATATATATATATATATATATATATATATATATATATATATATATATATATATATATATATACATATATATATATATATATACATATATATATATATACATATATATATATATATATATATATATATATATATATATACACACCATTTTGACCAAAGTTGACTTTTTGGTCAAAAGTTGACTTATTGGGTTAATGGGTGGCCATTAGGTCAAAAATTGACTATTTTGACCAAAATTGACTTTTTGGTCAAAGGTTGTCATGTTGGGTCAATGTGTTTGTATTTGGGTGAAGGATTGATTATTTTGACAAAAATTAACTTTTTGGTTAGAGATTGATTTATTTAGTCATTAATTGGTCATTAGGTCAAAAATTAATTATTTTAACCAAGATTGAATTTTTGGTCAAAAGTTAACCCATTGGGTCCACAGGGAGGTTATTGGGTCAGAAATTGACCATTTTGACAAAAGTTGACTTTTTGGTCAAAAGTTGACATATTTGGCCAATGTGTTGGTAATTGGATCAAGAAGTTGACCATTTTTACTAAAGATGACTTTTTTGGTCAAAAGATGACATATTGTGTCGATGGGTTGGTCATTGGGTCAAAAATTGTCCATTTTGACCAAAGTTGACTTTTTGGTCAAAAATTGACCTATGGGTCAATGGGTGGTCATTTGGTAAAAAATTGACTATTTTGACCAAAATTGACTTTTTGGTCAAAAGTTGACCTATTGGGTCTATGGGTTTGTCATTGGATTAAGGATTGACCATTTTGACTAAAGTTGATTATTTGGTCAGAGATTGACTTATTGGGTCAATAATTGGTCATTAATTCAAATTTTTTTTATTTTGACCGAAATTGACTTTTTGGTCAAATGTTGACCTATTAGGCCAATGGGTTGGTCATTGGGTCAAGGATTGATCATTTTGACCAAAGTTGACTTTTTGGTCAAAAGATGTCCTATTGGGTCAATGGGTTGGTCATTGGGTCAAGGATTAACTATTTTGGCCAAAGTTAACTTTTTAGTCAAAAGTTAACAAATTGGGTCAACGGGTTGGTCATTGGATGAAGGATTGACCATTTCACCAAAGTTGACATTTAGGCCATTGGATGAAGGATTGACCATTTCGACCCAAGTTGAATTTTTGGTGAAAAGTTGACTTTTTGGGTCAATGAGGTTGTCTTTACGTTAAAAATTGCCAATTTTGACCAAAATTGGCTTTTTGTTCAAAGATTGACCTATTGGGTCAATAATTGGCAATTATGTAAAAAATTACTATTTTGACCAAAATTGACTTTTTGGACAAAAGTCAATCTATCGGGTCGATGGGTTGGTTATCGGGTCAAGGATTTACCATTTCGAACTATCTTTTTGTTCAGAGTCGACATGTTGGGTCAATGGGCTTGTCATTGGGTCAATGATTGATAATTATGACCAAAGTTGACTTTTTGGTCAGAGATTTACTTATTGGGTCAATAATTGGTCATTAGGTAAAAAATTATCTATTTTGACCTAAAAAGTTGACTTTTCGGTCATAATTTGTCCAATTTAGTCAATGGGTTAATCATTGGGTAAAAAGTTGACCATTTTGACCAAACTTGACTTTTTGGTCAAAAGTTGACATATTTTGTCAATGGGTGGTCATTAGGTCAAAAATTGACAATTTTGACCAAAATTGACTTATTGGGCAATGGGTTTGTCATTGGGTCAATCATTGACCATTTGTACAAAGTTGACATTTTGGTCAGAGATTGACTTATTGGGTCAATAATTGGTCATTAATTCAAATAATTGATTATTTTGGTCATTAGGTCAAAAATTAATTATTTTGACCAAAATTAAATTTTTGGTCAAAAGTTGAGCCATTGGGTCAGGAGGGAGGTCATTATGTCAGAAGTTGACCATTTTGACTAAAATTAACTTTTTTGGTCAAAAGTTGATCTATTTTGGTCAAAAGTTGACTTTATTGGTCAGTAGGATTTCGACCACAAACTCGATCACAAAGCTTGGAGGCCGGAGCAACCGGTGGCTCGGAGATGGGGCTTTGGTCGGTGGACACCTTCTCTTGGTCCGGGTGAAGGGCAGTAGGACCAATCAATTTGGGGATTGGCTCACCGTGGAGAAGTGTCCCGGGTTTTCGGCTTCGGATTTCAACTCCGAAATCGAGCTCACAGAGAAGAAATGGCAGGGGATTTCGCTGGGGATCAAATGCTCTATGTATGGGGAGAGTCCTGAACAACAATTCTTGCGTAGCCTTTAAGGTTTGTTTCCGCACCACTCATGGCCGATAAGGATGGTGTTTAAATAGAGAGGGTGAGGCCTCCCAGGGAGAGTTACTGGGATCACCGTCTGCAAGAGAAGAACAAATTACAATGGCCACCGGGGATGGGGCAGCTCGCCAAGGGAGAATTCCAAAGTCAGGCTCACATGCGAGCTCTCGGCCATGGTGTTTTCCCACACCCAAGTGGGCCGGCCGCCGGTGCATTGGTCACCCCCAAGGTCGTGGCCGTACGACTGTGCATGCAATCGGCAATTGCCATGTGTAAAGGCTTTGATCCAAAGTAGAATGTGGCATGGCTAGTTTTGAGTCTAAATGAAGTCAATCCACCCATTCGCTTGGTGTGTACCCGTCGACCTCATTTTTTGATGAGGTCTTCTCTTCTTCTCTTTGGGTGTTGTGATCTAGCTCAGTTTTTCCTTTCGACTATCTTAGAGGACTAGAATTGGGACCCACCTTTAGAAATTCAAACCACTTCTTAACTCCCCGCAAACTCCACAAACTCGACTGTAGATCCCTAATCACCTAGAGGGTTGAAATCAAATGTGGAAGTTTAAAGGATGAGTTCCCATGTGACCTTTTCGCCCAGGACTGCCCCGGCGGCCCTGGCTCCGTGAGGGGCCGATTTCACACACACACTACACTTATACACTACACTTTCACACACCTCCTAAAACCACACCTATACCCATCTCACCTCCTCACCATGTAGGTGATTCACATGGATGGTCCTCGACCCCTAAGCCTCGGCTAAGAGTGGTTAAAGAACAACATTGCATGCCTCAAATGAGTCCCTTCATGGCTCATATGGGCTTCTGATATGGCTTCATGGCTCAACCAAAATGACTTCTTTCCACTTACATCCACCCAATCTTCAATTTCCCAAATTTTCAATTTCGACCCTGACCCTAAGCACCCGCTTACCTCTACCCAAAACTCAAATTACCCAAATTTCTCAAAAATTTCTAAATTACCCAAAATTCTCCAAAATTAATCCCAAACATTTCCACATCACTTAAATTGATCATCCATACCCAAAAATACCAAAAATTCCAAAAATATCTCCCAATACCCTCCAAATACCCAAAATACCCCTCGACCCAAAATCCAAAAATTCGAAAATTTCTAGAAAATTTCAGAAAATCCCAAATATCTCTTAAATATCATTTTGTCCAACTATACCAAGGGCCAATTTTGTCAATTTACCCTACTTTTGTCAAAACCCCCAATTTGGCCCATTTTAACCCAAAGTGAACCCAATGTTAAACTAAACCTTACCCAATTGACCCCAATTTTGGTCCATTCAATTCTAAACTTCAATTCAACATTCCCAACACCAATCTAGACCAAATCCAAGTCCACTCACTTCGACATTCGGATCCAATTTCACTTTTGGCCTTAAAGCCCAATTTTGACCCATGACCCAAACCTAACCCAAACTCACCCAATTCAACTCCAATTAACCCCAAACCTTTTCTAAATCTTCCTTAACATTCCCACAACAAAATACTAACACGACTACCAAAATTTTAATCTAAACCCCACCATAAATTCAACCCAAAGCTAAAAGGACCATTTTTGACCTAAACCCAAACCTAACCCAAATGTGAGCCCAAACCCCAAATCAAAGCCCAACTGTGTTTTCAAACTCTTTTGAAACACTCCCATAAACATTTCTCACCATTGATTTTACATCAATTTCAACCCTACCAACATTGCACTTAACTGCCCACTTGGACCCATATAGGCCCACTTAACAAATAAACCCAAATTCAAACCAATTCAACTCCAAATCACACCAAATCGACTCCAAGCCCTTCATAGAACATCCCCAAACCAATTATGACATTTATTTGACAAAGTTCTTCAAAATCTTTACCCAAATGCCCATCCTAAAATCAAAGAGACCATTTCCCTTAAACTTTCCTAAGAGCCCACTTCCTTCAAATTCAAAAGCCCAAAATCTACCCTAAAGCCCACATGACATCTCCATTTGCCATCCACTTAATTAAAGCCATTACCTAAGTCCTAAATTCACCATCAAATTATTCCAAATCAAGTTTCATACAAATTTCCATCAAATTACCAAAAATCTTGCAATCCATTTTCATGAAATCGACCAAACCTTTTCCTGCCTTTTCAAAGGCGAGCCATGCAAGCCACGGGACAAGCCACATGAAAAGCCATGGAAGGCTTCGACATGTGATCAAGCCATTAATGGCAAAAGGAGGGGCCCCCTTTCCTAATCCTCCTTAACCCTTTTTTTACCTTAAGCATGTCACACACTAAACCATGCTTAGCAACCTCATCATATGGAGACCACCATTCTCTTCGGCTAACCCAAGTGATCTTTTTCTGCCCAAGACCAGCTCGGGTGGTGAACCTAGCCCAAAACCATGGGCCGACTCATTTGAACCCAAAATGGTCTTCCCCCCCATTCCATTTCAATCCAAGCTCTTTACATGGAAATTGCCAATTGCTTCGCACTGTGCCGCCGGAAAACACCATGGCCGAGAGCTCGCGCAGCCCAACTCGGAATTCTCACCGCCGAGTCACGTCGATCCCCACGGGGGCCATCGGAGCGTTCTTCTCACAAGAGCACTGGATCCCAAGCCCTAACTCCTCCCCGGGAGGCCCTCCACCCTCTCCTATTTAAACACCACCCCTCTCGGCCACAGAGGTGCCGAAAAACCTTAAGGAAACTCGCCAAAATTGTTCCGTACCCTACCCATGGGCTACGCAGCACTCGATCCCAAGGAGATCCCCTCACCATTTCTTCTTCTGAGCTCAATTTCGCAGTTAAAATTCTACCTAAACCAGGACACCTTCTCCACAAAGGGACCAATCCTCAATCTGATTGGTCCTACACCTTCACTGCACTATGAAGAGTCCACCAAATAAAGCCCCATCTCCGGCAACCTGGCTTGCTCCGCCTCCAAGCTTTGTGATCGGGCTTTGTCGAAATCACACCTAGACACCACTCGTACCAAGAGACTTCACCGGAGCTTCACTGGATCCAATCGAGCAGTAACAACTCTCGCATCGTCACACTTCTCTCGAGCAAAGGTATGAGCTAATTCTTCATCCCGATCTTCCGGGAGATTCTCCATTTAGAATGTCAATTTCAATGCATGATAACCGTATAGATGTGTTCGTCTCTTCAAGACGAATCCACAGAGCATAAGAACATGAAAATCTATCGAGTATCGAGTGAGATCTAGATTTAGTGTGGACGGCTCTCGGCGAGGACGCTGTGGATGATGAATCTGAGCGCCGTCCATTCAATACACGCGGCGCGATCGTATCGCCCGGGGACGAAGGCCGACCGAGAGACGGTACAAGAACCACGGGCCCAGAGCGCCGAGTCAGATGGCGGCGTCGAATGGGAGCGCGACGCGGTGTGCGTTCGGAGATGCCGAGGATGAGTCAAGGGCTGCGGGATAAATAGAAAATTAGGTATTTTCTATTTATTTAATTCCCTAAACTTCAAAATTCATAACTTTGTGTAGAAAATCAGAAAAATAAAATAAAAATACCCTCTTGCTCAGTGAACAGAGGAGAATAATGTGGAAAGAAATCATTTAATTTTATCAAGTATTTTATTTTTTATAATTTATTTACTCTTTCGTATACTTTTAATTCTCCATGCATGTATACAATTCACCATGACATGAGACCATGTGGCTTTTGAAGCCTCCTTCCTCGAATTTGGGAACATTCCCTGAATTTTCCAAAGTCGAGGCCATCCTTATGAAGAGCTATTGATTTTCTGGTTCATGTTACCGTTTGGAGTATTTTAATTCCAATAAATAACATGTTGTGAAATAAATTTCTAGGAAAATTTGATGATGTTCCTTATGACTAGAGTAAACCCAGAAAATAGGTTTTGGTTAGTTCATTTAAACAACCCTAATTGGCTTAAACACCCAAATAGGTCTCTAATTAACAGAGTTAACCATGCATCAAATTGACTTGAAATCAATTCTCCACCGACCTTTAGATCAAGAGGAACCCACCATAAAAATTTGAGGTCAATTGGACTTGGTTAGCCCCACTAATTGGGCTGAGCTAAGCCACTTAATCATTTTAAACTTTAAAAATTCATAACTTTTAAAATACTTTAAAAATTCACCAAATCGCTTTGTTCTCTCTATATCAGAATTTAAAATTAAAATTTCAATTTTCTAAAAAAGCTGATTTTTATTATTTTAATATTTCTTTAATAAATTAAAAATAATAAAAATCACAAAAATAATAAATTCACCAAAAAGTCACATTTTGAATTTTAATCACTTTTGTGAACAAACTCTACATTTTTTTAGGTCTATTTAGTGAGATATTAAATTTTAAAAGCTCAAGGTAATTTTTAAAATTAAAAAATATAAGCTTTCTACCTTTTTTCACTAAAATAATTATAATAAAAAATCATAGAAAAATCAGAAAATTGTAAAATTTGATTCTCTGATTTCCTTTGATATTAGAGAGATTTTTTGAAAATATAAAATTCATTTTTCAACATTTATTTTATTTTTAAATTAATTAACACTCCAAAACTTAAAATAATTATAATAAAAATAATATAATTCAAAAAACCACCAAAATTGGTCCATGGTCCTCTGGTCATTAGAATGTCCCCTAATTTTCTTAAGGACAGAAACTTTCCCTTTGTCACGTTATTAAATTTCTTCTCGCAAATCTCTATTTTCTACCAAAAATAATTATATAAATAAATTAAATACAGAAAAATCACATTTTCTCCTCTCATGTCTTTATTGACATATGAGTGAAGTCACATAAAAATTTCAGTTCATTTGAGTTCAATTTAGTGAGTTATGAAATTGCTGTTTAAAGGGAAAAGTGGTAATTAAAATTTTAACCCCAATTAAACCTTAGGTTTAATAAAAAAATTAACAAGTAAAATATTTGATCCTAATCTGATTTGGATGATTGAAATTTAAATAATTAAAGGGTAGAAAACCCATTAAACAATTTTAAAAATAATTAAACCTTAATTAAATAATTGATTAAATTGAAATAATAATAAAATCGAATTATTGTTAGGGGATATTATTAGAGGAGATTTATTCTTTAATTTAAAAATCCCTAAATTAATTATCTCATTAATATTCAATTCTTAATTAAAATGATAACTCAACCAAAAATATTAAAAGACTTAATCATTAAACTAAAATTGTATCATTAAACTCTTTTAAAAAATTTCAATTAAATTAAAAATAAAATTAAACTAAAAATTAAATTAAATCGAAAGTAAATTAAATTAAATTAAATTAGATTAAATTAAATTAAAATTAAAAGTTGAATTAAATTAAAGATTAAATTAAATTAAATTAAATAAACAAATTAAATAATCAATGAATAAATTAAATTAAATTAAATTAAATAAATAAAATCAAATTAAATTAATTAAAATAAAATTAAATTAAATTAAATTAAATTAAAATTAAAATTAAATTAAATCAAATTAAATTAAAACTAAATCAAATCAAATTAATTTAATGTAACATCAAATCAAACTAAATCAATTAAATTAAATTAAATTAAATTAAAACTCAATTAAATCCAAATTAAATAAATTAAATCAATTAAATATAACATCACCTAAAACAAAGAAATTAAATATAAAGAACTTAACACTATTCCAAATTTAAACCCATTAACTTAAATTAACTCATTTGAACACCAATTTACTCTCAAAAGCTTTAGTTATCATAACTCCTAAACAACATTAAATGAAATGTTACCTCACCATGTGATATTCAAACGCCCTACCACCGAGCAAAGCTAACAAAACTCACCCCCGACGATTAATTCATTTGTATAATTAAACCCATCTGACTCTAAAACAATGTAAGATCAAAACATGTTTAAGATTCTTCTTAAACACTTTCTCAATACGATAAAGACGTTTATAACAATCAATTTAATTTGCTCTTCGATGAAGAAAATCGTCAAACAAAACAAGAAACCTAGACGTCATGTGTTCCACTTAGCCATGTGATTAGGAACTTGGTAGAAAGTAACCTTACCTTAGCTTTACTCCTTAGAACTTGCTTAAATATTCTAATTGTGTTTTAAGTGCACTGATGACGGAAGACCCTCCAGTACGCTTTATTTTACTGCAATCTACTTTCTTGCAATTTACATTATCAGAATTTATTTAATCGTATCGCACTTACTTCTTTCGCATGATAAACAACCGTTGCATGAAAACTCACACCTTTAGGATAAAGACTCCTAAACCGAAACCAAAACTAAGTTAAAAGTCATCGCAAGATAAAATTCACCGCCACAACATTTCAAAATATAAAACAACTCAAAAATTTAATCACAAACAACACAATACTACAATTACAACTAAATTAAAACGTCTTGTCGCATGATCGGGAATAATTTGATGATGTAACCTACGTGTCGCTAACGGATTTCCTACTCTGCCTAAATGAAAGTGTGGAACTCATTCCGCCGAGTTTAGCAAATTCATCCTGACTAAGTGAACTGGCAAAAATAATGATGCCGAAAGGATGGAACCGTGGGATCTTAACCGTGTCGTTATAATCAACTTTAAGATTTGTTTTAATTAAAACATAAAAAACACTGTAAATTAAGACTTCTCTAATCCGAAAACACTTTTTTCATCCCCCGATTTATATTTCTAAAACTAAACCTCTGCAACAACAAGGAGCTCTGAGCATGGTGGGCAAGACGACCCATCGTCATCAAGAAACTCGAATCTACATCAAGAAACTTTCTTAGAATTAAGCAACAAAGCCATAGGACTTCGAGGTAGTTTTGCCTAATGCAACATAAATCCTCAACTCGTTAGGCACTGACAAATTAAGCCCTAACCTATCTTAGGATTCCGAGGTTTGTCAGTCCGATACGACATAAACCCTCACATCTTCGAGGCTATTTGTATGATTCCGTCATATAAATATAAACCCCACTAATTAAAATCGATAAAATCAAAACATTAAATGGGGACATTAGGACTTTCCTAAATTCAAGCCAAACAATAGGATAGTCGGGAAATTACCGAAGTTCACTTCGAATCCGTGATTTCTCCTACTTTTCTTCCTTTGAATTCCCAAAACAAATGTTCCAAACTTGATCCATTCCCTATTGAAATTCCAAAATTCAATCCTTTCGAAAACTTAAACTTTCGAAATTCTTGAGAGCACTATTGATTATTATCGAGAGTTTTCTTAGGTGATTCCCGTCACTTAAGATGTAATTAACTATAGGGGCTTGCCCTTATAGGGAATTTGCTGAACCTGTGTAATATAAACCCCGTTTAATGTTTTCATATTAAGAAGGAATTATTTCGCTTATAAAATTGGTTCGTTGCATCAAACTGATGTCACAAATCTTTTACTTCGTTTAATCGAGCCCCCAATTATCAAGCCGTGTGTCTATCCTTAGGGATAGATACACGGTTTGTGGTGTGGGTGCCTGCTTTATATAAACCATTTGGGATGTGAGATCGGCTTGATTTCATATCTTAAAATCTTCAAATTTAAAATTATTTTCAAAATCAAAATACTACTTTTCAAAATTATTTATTTAAACTCAAATTAAGAATTCGCCGACAATTTCGTAGTGCGACCCCTCTTCAAAACACAACACACAACCTAAAATATGCCGACAAGACCCCTTCAAGGTGGCTTTGGATGATGCAGGGATCAAAGGGATCAGCTGGTTTGGCATGGAGAAGTCCCCATCCAAATATATTTCGATTAAATTTAAGTTTTCAGGTGAATCATGATTAAGGCTAATGAGCTTTAGGGATTAGAAAGCCCTCCCTCTTCTTACCTAATATGGCATGGTGGAGTGTCCAAGGCTCTCATGGCTCACATGTGGCTCATGCATGGCTTCATGGCTCACCTGGCTTCGTGGGAATGTTAAGTCAATTTCATGGAAATGGATTTAAGAAAGATTTTGGTATTTTGATGGGAATTTGTATGGGGCTTGATTTGGGATGATTTGATGATGAATTTAGGACTTAGGTATTGAGTTTAATTGAAAGTATGATGAGGGGAAATGTCATATGGGCTTTGGGACTAATTTTTGGGCCTTTGGATGCTGGGTGAAAGATTGCTTTTAAAATGGTTTAAGGAATGGGCCTTAAGTTTAAAAATGAATTTATGGATGGGAATTTTGTAAAGAGGTTGGGCCAAATAATTGTTGGGTTTAGCTCATGGATGTGTAGTGAGTGACTTGGCTAAATTGGGGGTGATTTGGGTTTGAACTGGGTCAATTCCCGGCTCTTTCGTGAATGGGCCAATATAGGTCAAAGTGGGCCAAGTTGGGCCAATGTTGGGCTAGGGTTGAAATTGATGTAAAATTAATGTTGAGAAATGTTTATAGGAGTGTTTCAAAGAGGTTTTGACTGGTTGGGCTTTGATTTTGGGGTTTGGGCTTATTTGGGTTAGGTTCGGGTTTAGGTCAAAATTGGGCTCTTTAGCTGGGTTGAATTTGAGTGGGTTTGGGTCTAAATTTTGGGCAAATCATGTTAGTGTTTTGCTTGTGGGGATGCTAAAGAAGATTTAGAAAAGATTTGGGGTTAATCGAGTTGACCCAAAGTAGTTCTGTTAGGTTCGTCATGGGTCCAACAAGCTTTATGCAAGGCCAAAAGTGAAATTGGATCCAAATGTCAATCAAATTGGACTTGGATTTGATCTAGATTGGTGTTGGGAATGTTGAATTGAAGTTTAGAATTGAATTGGACCAGAATTTGGGTCAATTCTGGTAGTTCGTCGACATTGGGTTCACTTGGGGGTTAAATGCAGTCAACCGGGTGTTTTGACAAAAGTAGGGTAAATTGACAAAATTGGCCCATGGTGTAGTTGAAAATGAAATTAGGAATATTTGGGATTTTCTGGAATTTTCTGGGAATTTTCGGAATTTTTGGATTTTTTGGGTCAAGAGGGTATTTTGGGTATTTGGAGGGTATTAGTGGGGTATTTTTGGAATTTTTGGTATTTTGGGTATGGATGATCAACTTGAGTGGAGAGAAATGTTTAGGAATGATTTTGGGGAATTTTGGGTGATTTGGAAATTTTGAAAAATTTGGGTAATTTTACAAGCCATGTTAAAGTGCTATAGGTCTCTGGGTCAAAAATCAAAAATTTGGAAAATTGAAGATTGGGTAAATTTGAGTGGAATGAAATCATTTTGGTTGAGCCATGAAGACACATCAAGCCCACATGAGCCATGAAGGGACAATTAAGGGCATTCACTATGTTGTTCCTAACCCTCTTAGCCAAGGGCTTAGTGGTTAAGGACCATCCATGCGAATCACCAAGGGGACAAAGAGGTCAAGTTAGGTATGGGTGTGGTTTTAGGAGGTGTGTGAGTGTAGTGTATAAGTGTAGTGTGTGTGTAAGTCAGCCCCTTCACTGCACTGTGCCACCCAGGCAGTCCTAAGGCCAAAGAGTCCCATAGAACTCATCCTTTAAACTTCCACATTCGAGTTTCAACCCTCTAGGCGATTGGGGGGTCTACGCTCAAGTTTGTGGAGTTTGCAGAGTTAAGAAGTGGTTTGAAATTTGATGGTGGATCCTAATTCTAGTCCTCTAAGATAGTCAAAGGAAAAGCATAAGGCTAGATCCTAAGTACTAAAAAGAAGAAGAGAAGACCTCATAAAAAATGAGGTCAACAAATGGACCCCCAATAAATGTGTGGTGAGCCGACTTTGTTAATACCGCGCTTATTGGTGTTGACCGAAGTGATCGGGAAAACTAACACAGATGTCCAAGTGACAAACTTAGGACGAAGTAGAAAGTCACTAGGAGTGTCAAGTATATCTCCGAAACCGGAGATCCCCGAACCCCGCCTGGAAAGAAAAAAGGAGGTGAATTTCAAATCACATGATCTCGGGAATTTCGATTTAGATTTCATTTTGTTTCAATTTAAGTTTGGATGTGTAATTTTAGATTTTGATTTTTTATTTTAGATTGAAGTTTCATTTAAAATTAATTTTTGAGAAAATTTAGATTTCAGACGAGAATTGAAACCTAGGTTCCAATCTCGGATTACAAAGAAAACTCGGAATTTGTGCAATTGCATTGAGTGAGAATCGGAGTTTAAGTGTCGATCGAAAAGGATGAGAATCAATTTAGGCACCGATCTTGAAAGTTGAGAATGAAATTAGGTATCAATTCAGATGAGAATCAAAATTTAGGTATCATCTCGGAATGAGAACCGGAATTTAGGTACCAAATTTCGGAAATTTCTTAATTGAATGGTATCAACTGATGAGAATTGAAATTTAGGACGTATCTCGGAATGAGAACTGGAATTTAGGTACCGGTTTCGGAAATTTCAATTGAAATTTAGGTATCAATTCGGATGAGAATCGAAATTTAGGTATCGATCTCGAATGAGAACTGGAATTTAGGTACTGGCCGAAATTTTGAATTGAAATTTAGGTATCAATTCGGATGAGAATCGAAATTTAGGTATCGATTCGGAGTGAGAACTGAATTTAGGCACCAAGCCTTGGAAATTTTGAATTGAAATTTAGGTGTATCAATTCTAGATGAGAATCGAAATTTAGGTATCTATCTCGAGTGAGAACTGAATTTAGTACTGGGTTTCTTCTTGGAAATTTTGGAATTGAAATTTAGGTATCAATTCGGATGAGAATCGAAATTTAGGTATCGTATCCTTTAACGAGAACTGGAATTTAAAATTTGGCTCTAAAATTTTGAATTGAAATTTAAAGATTAATTCGACGAGAATCGAAATTCAGTATCGATCTCAGAGTGAGAACCTGGAATTTAGGTACCAGTCTCGAAATTTTGAATTGAAATTTAGGTATCAACTGATGAGAATCAAATTTAGGTATCGATCTCGTGAGTGAGAACCGGAATTTAGGTACCAAGCCTCAAAATTTTAAATTGAATTAGGTATCAATTCGGATGAGAATCGAAATTTAGGTATCGATCTCTAATGAGAACTGGAATTTTACACGTCCAAATTTAATTTAAATTTAGGTATCAATTGATGAGAATCAAAATTTAGGTATCGATCTCGCAGTGAGAACTCGGAATTTAGGTACCAAATTTTCGAAATTTTCAATTGAAATTTAGGTATCAATTCACGAGAATCGAAATTTGTATCGATCTCGGTGAGTGAGAACCGGAATTTAGGTACCTGCCTCGAAATTTTGAATTGAAATTTAGGTATCAATTCGGATGAGAATCGAAATTTAGGTATCGATCTCTCGAATGAGAACTCGGAATTTAGGTACCAAATTTTCGAAATTTTTAATTGAAATTTAGGTATCAATTTCGATGAGAATCGAAATTTAGGTATCGGAGTCTCGGAATGAGAACCGGAATTTAGGTACCAAGCTCGGAAATTTTGAATTGAAATTTAGGTATCAATTCGACAGAATCGAAATTTGTGTATCGATCTCGAACGAGAAGTGGAATTTAGGTACCGCCCCGAAATTCTCAATTGAAATTTACCGTGAGATTGGATTAGCGGAGATCGAAATGAGATATGAAAGTGTTTCATATCCCATGGGAATCAATCAAAGTCTGATTACTGTTAAGGGTACAACCCATGCCATCCGATCAAATCGAAAATTCTTCGTGATTCGAAATCATCCCGAGAGGGGGTTTCAAGGGAGGTCTAATACATCTTGATTTCAAGGAAGGATTGGAGGGTTTGAGAAGATGGGTTTAAACTGAATTCAATTTGAAAGCTTTAAATTTGTTTTGTTTCATTCCTTTAACTATCCCGTTTTTTGTTGTTTATTTGGTGTTCATGTGGATTTGGTGTTCGACATTTTTAGATTTTTTTTTTTTTTGTTTTCTTTTATTCTTTTTTTTTATTTCTTCTCTCGTTCTTCGTTCGAAGTTCATTTAACTTTAGCGATGCCTCGGTCAATTTGCACAAAAGAGGTGAAGGCTACAAAAATGCGACATGGTCACTTTCATTCCAATCATGTCAAGATACATCATACAACTCGATCCGGAATATATTTCATACAATCCATGTAATTAAAACGGACTATGTATGATCTTCATCGATCCATCAAAAGAAGTATCCGTCAAAAAATCTATGTTCGATTAGTGGGGTACATGGTCAATAACATCACCTTCCAAGCCATCCTGGCAAGGATGCCGTATAGATGTACACGAGGTGTGATATTTTCCATGTAACTCACGCCCCTCGTAAGGCCGAAGGCTCTCTAGCTCGGGTCTGGTCGGAAATGGTAAGGTGTCTCCGTCGTCCATCCTTCGAAAGTAACTCAGATCCGTCTAATCGGGGTTCTCCGGTATGCAATGCTTAGCGATATTCGCTTCAAGGCCCTTCGCATCATGACGCAACCTACCTACGTTATCTTCACTGCCCTCGAACTCAATTCGGGCCTACTATCCGAGGTCGTATCCGAACATGATGTTACACTTGCTCAGAAAGAGATCGTGCGTAAAGGTCTGACAAAGTCGTAGTGATCTATGGGTATGTACACTCGCTCGTAGATGTTAATAATGCAGCCTATTGGTATGTGCAATCACGTGGGCAATACCCTCCATGTTACCAATCTCTTTGCTCATCTTCATGACCACGGCATTGATCCACTTCGACCATGACGGAGTATTCCCGGAGGGTTTCCCTTCCCGTCCTCCACAAAGTCAGAACGCATCCACATCAGACAGGTCTATTCCCTTCCCCGGCATCCATCTCCGGGGTTCCGAGTATGTGTTTTCCCCCAGCGCCCGCTTGGCCCACTCTTTTCAAATCCCTGATGCAATCCACCATTTGTCGTTGTTCATACTCCGAGAATACGTCCGTATGTAGCTCGAGGCCCTAGTATATTGATCCTTCGCCAATTCTCTCATATTCAAAGGTTTTCTTCAACATTCCGCATTCTCTCCACTCGTATTCCGGAATGATCTGCGCATGGCGAGGCCTCGGTGACATATTGTGGGATATACGGTTCAATCCCTTCACGTTCTCCCGCATACCGGCCTCAGGGATGGAGTGTCCGTCGTGACATCCCCCGTGGCTGCTTCGCAACAAGGCCGTCGGACACCTGCGGGTTCTATCCCAAGGCGCGGCAGCCTCTTCTTCGGGGTCTTCGTGAGATTTCCCCGGTCCTTTCGTTATCCTAGAGCCGCTCTCCTTTCTTCGTGTTCCCGGTGAACCGGTGTCCTCAAGTGTACGTACGGGGCAAAGAGCACCGTTCCCGTCGCGCCGTCCGCGTCTCTGCCTTTTGTTAACATCTTACCGATACGGCGATTCTTATTTCTTCGTTGCGTTGCCGCGGGTAGCAGCTCTTCGAACTTCGAATCTCCGTGGGCGCACGACAAGCCCGCCCGCCGTAGCGACTACGTGCATTTCATTTTCTTGTCTTCTTCAATGTTTGCCTTTCTTCTTTGGGCCGCCGGATTGGTGGCTCGGGCTGCCACCCACTTTCATCACCGGTTCGCCCTGGGCAAGCTTCTTCTGGCCAATCGGGGACCCAAATACTTTCTCTCGTACCGGTAGGGCTCATCGGTGCGAAATCCGAGTCAATCTCGATTATCGCTCCATCTTTCACCCTCTTTTCATCGGTGCAAGGCTTTACGCCATTTCTAAAGTTCGTGACCAACCGCCCGTTCGACATTTCGAAAAGACAAGGACTGGGGGTCAGACAAGAACATAGAACATTAAGAAAATGTTTATTAAAGACATTTTTTTTTATATTATATTTTATGTATTTTCAAATTTAACAGAATGAAGGAAAATCAGAAAGAGATTTACTGAAGAGAAAACAAGGAAAACTTTATTATCATGATTTTATTTATTTTAAGACATTTTATTATTTTTGGGTTCGACCCAATCATAAGTATTGCCCGTGTTTCTAGATGAAGAATTCATTCCTTCAAACATCGTGTAGCGTAATACTTTTTCAAGTATCACCGTTGATCGGAAGCATATGTCGTTCTCCCCGCAATTTACTAGCCGGGTAGAACCTCCCGAGTATACCGCTTCAACCACAAACGGTCCTTCCCAAGTGGGTTCAAATTTTTCTCCATCTTGCGTGCGCAAGAATAGTCTCTTTGAGAATGAGAACTAAGTCACCAACTTTCAAGGTTCTGGCGGACCAGCTTGTCATGGGCTTGAACCATCTTAGCTTGGTATAGTTCTAAATTTCCGTTGTGCCGCAAGTCTTTTCCTTCCGTGCTTTCTAATTCCTCTTCTAGCCGTAATTTGGCATTCTCTTCTGCTGTGATCTTGTTTGCAATCGAATTCTGAGTGAAGGAAGTGCCGAATCTCTAAAGGTAACACCGCCTCTGGACCCATACACCAGAGCGTAAGGTGTATTGAGTAGGAGTTCCGAAGTTGTCCGCAGGCCCATAAGGCTTCTAACAACTTCTCGTGCCAATTTTCTTATTATCGTCCAAAGTTTTCTTTAAAATTTGAACGAGAGTTTTATTAAAAGCATCAACAGGCCGTCGCTTCGGGTAGTAAATTGTTGAATATCGCCAAATGATTCCGTGTCTCCCGACAAAATTGTTGATTTGTGTGCTTCTGAATGCCGACCCATTATCCAAGATAATCTCGCGCGGCACTCCAAAACGGTAGACAACTTGGTTCTTAAAAACCGTAAAGACGTGGTGTGCTTTCACTTCTGGCGGAACCGCCCCGCCCACTCGGGAAAGTAATCGTAGCCGCAAGAATGAAGCGATGTCCTTCCGAAGATGGTGGCCCCATCGACCCACTATATTTGTGTTCCAACATCCAAAATGGCCACGACGCAATTGTCTGGACAGGCACATTCGGAGGCCGTAACTACCCGGCACTCGGGCATCGTGAGCGCCCGCGCGATTTTCATGCGCTCGGTCATCATCGAGGGCCAATAATACCCTAGTCTTTTAATTTTCATTTTCATCTTCGGACCCGATCGGTGAGCGCCACAGTCCCGAATGCACCTCTTTAACAATTTCACGGGCCTCGGACATGCTTAGGCACCTTAGCCACATTTGATCGAAAGACCCCCGTATAACGATGCTTTTTATTAATGCGTACTGCAGTTCTTCGATCCGATGGGCCAACGACTCATCGTGTGGTAGTTTTCCCGTTTTTGGTGTAGTCTACTAATGGCTGTCGCCAATCTTCTCGTGTTTTCTATCACCGTTGCAACCGATTCTTTTTCTTTTTCTGATTTGTGTATCGTGTCTATGTCAAGTCAAAGATAGACTCGACGTCCGTGAACCGACACTTCCACTAATTCATCTTGCAAACATGCAAATTCCTTTTGCGATACGGGCTAAAGCATCCGCAAAGCATTTTCTTCTCGGAATTCTCAGATCGTCACATTCGAATTTGTTCCAACAATCGTATGGCATAATCGGAAATATCGCTCGAGTTCGCGTTTCTAAAATCTCCGTACCGCTCCGACGATCTCGTTGAATGATCAATTGTGAATCCTCGTAGATGTCGATGTCCGTTATCCCCATTTGAATAGTTAATTCCATCTGCTATGAGGGCTTCGTATTCGCTTCATTGTTTCCGTACACGGTGTCTCCGTCAAGTGGTGGGAGTATATTAACATCCCCCGCTCCGTGTTATAAAGATTAGCTCGATTCCCGCCTTACCGGGCACTATCACTTGCGATTCTTCAAGCCAGGTGCTGAAGATGCTCCGTCGAAATATAATTCCCAACGTCGATCATCGTGGTCTTCAGGGATCATTATTTGTTCATTTGGCAAATCGTCATCGAGAGGAGATTCGCCGCAAAGGGTGTGCCGCGAGAAACCGCTAAGACTTGTCCCTTTACGACGAAGAGGCACGAAAGTTATATCGAATTGCACAATATCACCGACCATCCGACAAGTCTCGCTCGAAAGTGTTGGACGCAGTCATCAAGTATCGTAATGATTAAATTTCGAGATCAGCCGACCTTAGAGAAAGCATGTAGTGCTCCGAGCTGTCGACGAAGATCGTGGCCAAACAATGCTTTTCAATTGCGGGATACCTTATTTCCGTCGGAAGTAAACGACGGCTTAAGTAGTAAAGAGCATTTTCTTTACCCTCATCATCGAATGCAAGCACGGTGGCTCCGAGAGAGTCGTCTGTGCCGCGGTGGGGCATCGTCCACTAAAGATCGGGGCCGCTAAGAGAGGAGGTGTCATTAAATACTACGAATGTCCTCGAAGGCCTCTGCATTTATCTTCCCAAATAAATTTGGCGTCCCTTTAACTAATGCCGAGAAAGGGTGACACCTACTCGACAAGTTCAGATAAAGCGTCGAAGATATGCCAACTTCCTTGAAAAGATCGTAGTTGTTTTAAGATTTTGGGAGGCGGCATTTCTAAGATAAGCCTTTTAATCTTTTCCGGTCGATTTCACCCACGATGTCGGACAACAAATCCTAAGAATTTCCCGGAGGTGATGCCGAAGGCGCATTTTAAGGGATTCATCTTAAGGTTAAATTGCCTTAATCGTTCAAAACAATTCTCAAATCATACAAAAATTTTCCTTTTACTTTGATTTCATGACCACATCGTCCACGTAGCATTCGACTTGATTGTGGATGAGATCATAAAAATTCTTGTCATCGTCAGTATGTCAAGCCCCGTTCTTCACTCCAAATGACATCACTATGTAGCAAAATACTCCGATTGGCGTCTGGAGCCATTTTTATCTGGTTGTATCCTGAAGATCCATCCATGAATGAAAATATCTCATGTGTCGAAGCAATGTCCATCATTAGTTCTGGGATAGTAGAGGGAATTCATCCGACATGCCTCGTTTAAATCTCCTCAAGTCCACACAAATTCCCGATCTAACCATTCTTCTTTCGACTGCACCACATCAAGCAACCAAGTCGGGTATTGTTCTTCACGGGACAAATTCCGCGCTCTATTAGCTTTTTAACTTCGCCTATGACTTGGCTGTTCGATTTCTAGACGCATCCTTCCGGGACCTTGTCCGACGGGGATGGTAAGGATCCACTCCTAGCTTATGGACTGCGAACTCGGAGCTAACTCGGCATCTCATCGTAGTTCCAAGCAAAACAGCCTTTAAATTCCATTAATAACTTGATTATTTCTTCGAGTCTTCTTTATTGAGTAAGTGAGCTAACAAAGGTAGGTCTAGGCTCTTCTAGTTAATTTTAAGTTAACTTTCGTTAGTTCATCTATCAGAGATTTAATCTCTTCTTCGAATTCTCGTGGAGCGTCTCCAATTTGTAAATCTTCGAGTTCGTCCGTAGTTTCCATGCAGCTTAATAGATTAACAAGTGACAACCAAGCAAAATTCCGCATCATCAATCGATCCTATCGTGCCAAATCCGAGTCCATACTAATCGACGGACGACCTAATTATTCCATAATTTTTCAAAATGTTGTGATCAGACCTTTTCGTCCATTGTCGAGGTAAGAAATCACGTTGAAATTAAATTTTCAACACGGAGAGTACCACTCAAAAGGTAATTCCATTAATTCCGATGAAGTGACATCTTCAACCGTACATTATTTTCAGTTTTGGAGGAAGAAGCAATCACGGTAGAATCTGACACAGACCGCCGCTACGTACCTCTTTGACCACCATACCCTCGATCTTGTTAGAATGGATCGGGGTTAGGGTCATAGTATGTACGTAGTGGTTAATCTTCTCGTACATTGATTTGTATTCTTCATTCTTTTCATCTTCGAGGAGATCTTCGGTTCGCGCTTCTTCCGACTTATTGTTGTCGCTTCTGCTTGATTTCTTTTTCTTCTTCGTAACTATCTTCCCAATCAACATTGATGGCCGGGTTTCCTCTATCCAGCTCGTCCTAACGTTCTACCACGGCCTCGTCCCGCCGACCTCGGATGCGGTTGTGGAGAAACCATCACCATCTCGCCGTAAGGGAGTGGTGAAAGTAACGTCGGACTAGAACTTCGAGTTCTTCGTTGTCCCGAACTTTCTTTACTTCATTTGTTATGGTATCTCCGGAGAAGATTATGTTTTTTTTGGTTGTATAGTAAGCTGCGTCTTCATGGATTCCAATCTCATGCGGTACGGAGAATGCATTGTAAGTCACCTTGATGCACTCGTTCCCCTCCATCGTAGTATTTGATGCACTGATGTAGAGATGATGGTACCATCCCGTTTTCATGTATCCATGGTCGGCCCGCAGAGCGTCAACGACGTTCGAATCAATTATGTACCCGCAATATCTTTGCTAAGTCACCGGTCTTCATTAGTAGCGTTATCGACCCGAGGGCTCTTCTCCTTTCCGTCAATCCTCTTAATAACATTTTGTCGGCTCGAGCTCACGAGCATCAATTGCCAAATATGCGTTGTTCGGAGACTCATTATACACCGATGCCCCGGATCCACCAATACTCCGGAGAGCGTAAACTCTCCCAATTGTAACCGAAATGTACAACGGTCCGTTGTGATCCGTCGTCCCAAGTAGTAGGTCATTGTCCGTGAAGGTAACGCCTCGTCGTTCCTTTAACGAGCAAACCTTATCTAAGGAATCTCCGGCCATTCGAGCCAAGAATTTCCGATCGGCGAAGGCCTCGATCGAGCTTCTCTCATCTCCTCTTCGATAAGATGAGAGCATCGTAGATGTTCGCCCGTCGGTAGTTTCCTAAGATGGGCTAGCACGTTGTAGTCCACTTTATTTCCATGTGTCTCTATTTTTCCTCGACGGCATTTTTCCGTCGGGGTTGGTTCTTCGAACAACCACTCCGGCTTCCTTCGTCCTTCGGACCCATTCTCGGAGGTAGAACTCTTCCACTTCTTAAGTCGACTTCTATAATTTCTTCTGACCCCATGGCCGAGCTTGCCGGTGTTTCTTCCCGAATCGGAATGACAAGCTCTTCCGGATTAGCCAAGAGTCCGAAGGCCTAACCCACAGACCGGAGCCTCGAAACTCGCGTATAGATTCGTTGCTTGTTGAACTCTCAGCCTCCCGATGGATGTCTTCTTTGTCATTTTGATCGTTCTAGATTGTGTATGATTCGAGAATTGTCGTTGGTATCGAAATCGATGTCCGGATCGTCGCTAGTTACGTAATCGTTAGAAACAAACTCTCAAAACGTAGCCAACGCCATCACCCTTATCATTATATGATCCCACTAAAGTGAGCATAATCATACAGAGTCGAGGTTCGAGGGATTCTCCCCCGAATCGAAACAACTATCCTAGGATAAGCAAATTTCTGGCCTAGCCTTAGAGCCTCACTCTCCTCTTCATCGATTTTCTTTCTTCTTCAATCGTCTCCTCGTTGAGGTGGTTCTCCTATCGCAAGTGATAAGGCCGACTTGGCAGTTTCAAACACTCAATCGAAGTCAGACTCAAAGCGGTTTCGATGCCGTCTAAAATCTTTTCGAAGACCTGTCCAAGTGGTACCATCCATCGTCAAATAGATAGTGATTCATCGGAATGATGGGATCGATGAGATAATACTGATGGAACCCTCCCTTCGGGTTCCTTCATGTACTCCTTCGGATTGTTATATTTCCTTTCCGAAGGTTGTCATCGAGCCAACTTTTCAAGGTAATGCAATCTTCTATCTTGTGTCCAAGCATCTGGTGATAAGGCAAAAGTCGTGGATCACTTTCTTGTTGACTTCCTCTGGTCTCTTAGGCTCGGGGTGCTCTGAAATTCGGAGTCTTCATCACCAGCGTAACACGCTATGACCGGCTCATTCCTGAATGGATATTCCCGCTCGAAGCTCCCTAATGTACTGCGACGAGGTGGCTGCTCATATCGCGGAGATGGCCGATACTGGCCTGTCATTATAATTTGGTTGAGGTTGTCATGGTTACTGCTCGGACGATATTTGTATTGGTTGCTTGCCTTTGTCGATCGTCGCAACGATCCCGGATTTCTTTTCAAAGTCTTCTGCTGTGCTTTGCCTTGTCCGTCTTGTCGGCGAAACTTAATTGCTTCGCCTCCTTCGGCAAGCTCCCGACCCTGCTTAACAACTTCTCGAAAGTCTTAATAAGGCATCCTTCGAGGAGAAGCGTTGACGGCCGTGAATGATTTTAAGTAAGATGCCGACCGCATGTTAAATTTGTAGTTGTGGTTCACACTTCATGCTTAAGTTCCTCCATCAAGTATGTAATCCACCAAAGTTTCGTTCGGCTTCTCGCTTCTCTACCATCACTAAATCACCTATGTTGATGTGGTACCGAGCCCCGGCGAATCGCTTTCGATGGAGGTTTTCTAGTTCCGAGAACGTCTTTCACCGAACCATTCGGTACCCCGCATACCAATCAAAGGCGATCCCCTCGACAAGTCACGACAAACCTGCCGAAGAGTAATGCATCGCTCCCGCCGCATTGCAACAACTCGCACGAAGTGTGCACACAGGCCGCCTGGGGTTCCCGGCTCCATCAAAGGTCTTTAACAGAGGCGGTAAGAAGCCTTTTCGGGTACCGGACAACAGGCTGACCTCCGGCAAGGCCCACCCGTCCGAATGGATGCCCCGCTCTTTGATTGTGCTAAGGCTTTTCGCACCCGCCGTTCCACCAAGCTCTTCGATATATTTTTCTGAATCATACTTTCAGGTTGTATCTTTCACTCGATCATCCCCGTTGACGGATGTAGTCTCTTTTCCCTCCGTCCACAATGTGAATGACCTCTCGGTGTCTCTCTTTGGGGTTGCACGACTCGGGGAGTGGCCAGTACACAACCATCTCTTCCATCCTTTTCGCCACTGGGGCGACCGCATCGTCTTCTTCGAAGCCGTCTTCATCACTTCGGCTCCTCTCTTCTCGCGATCGCGGAGTACCTTGTGAAGCCGACGAAGTCAGGTTTCGACCATGTTGATTTCTCGCATACTCATCATCCATGAATTCCGATGAATCAATCTCGTCTAATTTCTCTTCTCTTCTTTTACTGTCAACATCGCTCCTCAACTTTTCCATAGCTTCCTCTAGCGGTCTTTTTCTCAGCATCCGCAGCTTGTCGTGTAGATAATGTCAGTTTCCTCTTCACGAGTCTCTTCACCGTAGCACTTTCCTTCGCATTCAAGTCTCCCGACGAGACTTTCTTTCAGTCGTTGTTTCAATCTCAACAGTTCAAAGAAGGGGACGCCATACCATCCTTCTAGTACAGGCTGTCTAGGGACCGATGGTCCGTCACCCAAATGCCGGAAGGTGGTATCCTCCTAATCTTTAATCCCGAAACAACGACCGATGACTAGCCTTCATCCTTTTATTCGCTTCTTCGTAATGATGGCGACGGGGCCCAAGACGGACACCTGACCGGCACCCGCCCTATCCTTCTTGTGAATCTCTCGATATCGGGCATTTCTCTTCTTTGCTAGTTTCGATCACGTTCGTAGTCGGGGTGAATGGAGTGATCCTAGCCCATTTCTTTCGTTGTCATCGTAGTATGCCGGGGGTCGAGGTAATGTAGAAACAATCCCGGGCGGATACTTTTCCTCAGCTACCGCGGGGGCGGGAGGATGGAATCTCGTCTTCCAAAAGGTGTATCTTCAGCAATGGTATGTATTCAGTAGTGGTGTGTACTGTGGGATTTCTAGATTTCCTCCAGAAAGCAACTTCTGCAGCTCTAGCCTTTCCCGGGCATCTTTCCTACTTCGTTCCTTCTTTGGGTCCGTGTTAGTGATGGAATTCTTGAGCTGGACCCGATTTCAAAACGAGGGTCTCACAGAAAGTCCGTACCCTCCACGGTAGCAGTTCACCAAAGCTCGGATTTCTTCCCCTTTAATTTCTGTACGGTAGGTGCAAAAACAATCAGACCACAAAAGGGGTAGCAAGAATGGGGCCTCATGACAAGAAGATTCTCTCAATGGGATCTTTTTGTGTGGAGGAAACTGAGTTGACTCTAAGGTCAACTCGATCACGGCTTCTTAGCTTCGTATACTTTGTTTGTCGCTGCGAAAAGGGAAACGTGCCGGTGATCTGGACATTTATGCTTCGAATCTCGTCCAAACCGGATGATCCTATCGTCGGGGGTACCATCCTTATAACAAATAAGTCCAAACTTATCAGAAGAGAAAATCACTTTTTGGGCTTCCATTTCTTGCAGGTAGATTCGGTTGTCGGGCCCCAAGTTATGCTCTTCTCATCAGACGAAAAGAAAGGAATCTAAAAGAGTTCGAACACATTCTTTGTTCATGTATTTATAAGAAGGAATCATTTGTTAAAAGAATCATTTATTAGAGGGTTTGTTTATTTAGAATGGAATGTTCAAAGGTGTAGAGAGGTAATGAATCTAATTCGTAGCCGGAAAGGAAAAGAAAGTCTTATGCAAGACTTCTCGACTTCGAAGGATCACTCCTAAACTAACACCTATCGGGGGTCCACCCCACCTCGTAAATGAGGTAAAAGGATTGAACCTCTCTCGTTTAGGGGTGTCTAAACAAAGGTCTTTAAATTCGAGAGAATGTTGGCTATACTTGTTCAAGGTAGAAATGAACATAGCATCCTAACGAAAGAAGGGTAGTTTGATCCATTGGTGACATGGATGCACTACCGATTTTCAGCGTAATTATCTCGATTATACGTAGAGAGGAATTGTCCTCACGGAGTCGCCAGAAGTAGTCGGCATATTTTTAGGTTATGTGTTTTATTTGAAAAGGGGTCGCCTAACGTGTTGTCGACGAATTTTGAATTTAGTTCGTATAAATAATTCAAAAGTAGTATTTCGATTTTGAAAAATAATTTTAAGTTCAAAAAATTTTAAGATATGAAATCAAACCGATCTCACATCCCAAATAGTTTATATAAACGGAACACCACACCACAAACCGTGTATCTATCCCTAAGGATAGACACACCGGCTTCGATGGTGGGGTCGATTAAATAAACTAGAAGATTTGTGACATCCTTTGGTCTCCGCGAACCAATTTTATAAGCCGACAAATTCCCCGCTTAATATGAAAGCATTAAACAGGGTTTATATTGCATTCGGGTTCTTTAAAATTCTCTATAAGGGCAAGCCCTTATAGTTAATTACATCTTAAGTGACGAGAATCACCTAAGAAAACTCTCGATAATAATAAATAATTCTTCTCTCAATAATTTCAAAGTTTAAATTTTCAAGGGATTGAATTTTGAATTAACAGGAGTGGATCAAATTTGGAACACTTTGTTTTGGGAATTCAAAGGAAGAAAGTAGGAGAATCAGCGCATTCGAAGTGAATCAAAAAGATTTCCCGACTATCCTATTGTTTCCGTCTGAATTCTTAAAGAAAGTCCTAATGTCTATTTAATGTTTTGATTAATAATTTAATTAATTGTGGCTTATATTTATATGATAGAATCATACAAATAGCCTCGAAGATGTGAGGGTTTATGTCGTGTCGACGACTACCTCGGAATCCTAAGATCGGTTATGGCTTAATTTGCAATGCAAATGCCTAACGAAAAGTTGTAGGATTTATGTGCGGCACTAGAAAACTACCTCGAAGTCCTATGCTTTTTTTGCTTAATTCTAAGACAATTTTGCCGTATGTAGATTCGTGTTTTGCCGATGACGATGGCCGTGCTGCCCACCACGCTCCAAGCTCCTTGTCAGTAGTAGGTTTAGTTTAGAAGTCATAAATCAGATTTAGAAAAGTGTTTTGGTTTAGAGAAAATCTTAATTTCCAAGCGTTTTCAATATTTTAATTAAAACAAATCTTAATGTTAATATAACAACACCTAAGATCCCACGGTTCCATCCTTCCGGCATCGTTATTTTATCGGATTCACTTAATCCGTATGAATTTGCTAAACTCAATCGAATGAGTTCCACACTTTCATTTAGACCGTTGAAATCCCGTTAACACGTAGGTTACACTATCCGAGGTATTCCCGATCATCCAACATGACATTTTAATTTAGTTGTACTCGTAGTTTTGTGTTCGTTTGTGATTAAATTTTGAGTTGTTTTATATTTTGGAATGTTGTGGCGTGAATTTTATGTCGCAATGACTTTTAATTTAGTTTTGGTTTCAAATAGTGGACTATCCTAAAGGTGTGGGTTTTCATGCATCAGCTTGTTTATCATGCAAGAAAAGTAAGTGCAATGCGGTTAAATAAATTGCAATAATGTAAATTGCAAGAAAGTAAATTGCAATAAAATAAAAGCGTACCCTGCAGGGTCTTCCCGCCATCTCAAGCCGCACTTAAAACACAATTAGAATATTTAAGCAAGTTCCTCAGTGTAAAGCTAAGGGAAGGGTTATGGTTTTCTACCAAGTTCCTAATCCTATGCCTAATCATTTCCTATGACGTCTGTGTTCGTGTTTCGCTTCGAAGACGATTTTCTTCATCAAAGAACAATTAAGTTCAATTGTTCTTATGAACATCCTATCATATCGAGGAAGTGCTTAAGGCAAATCTTAAACATCTTTTCAATATTTCTAGGATTGTTTTTAAGTCCAAATGAATTCAATTACACAAACGAATTAATCGTCCGAGGCTTGGGCTAAGTTTGGTTGTTATCTTACTCGAACTAGATGCTCAATGTCCTATGTCAAGTAACATTTCATTTAATATTCTAATTAAAGAGTTACGACAACTAAAGCTTTCGAGGGTAAATTGGTGTTCAAATGGTTTCAGGATTTAGTTTAAATTCAATTAATGGGTTTAAATTCTCAGAATGTTGTTCAAGTTGCTTTATATTTAATTTCTTTCTGCTTTAGGTGATGTTATTTAATTCAATTTAATTTTAAATTTAATTTAATTTAATTTAATTTTTAATTTTAATTTAATTTAATTTAATTCAATTTAGTTTGATTTGATGTTAAATTAATTTAGTTTAATTTGATTTAATTTCCTTTAATTTAATTTTAACTCGATTTAATTTTAATTTAATTTCGATTTAATTTAATTTAATTTAATTTAATTTAATATGTTTTAATTTAATTTTATTTTATTTAATTTAATTAATCCTTAATTTAATTTAATTTGATTTAATTTAGTTTAATTCAATTTGATTTATTTAATTTAATTTAATTTTTAATTTAATTTAATTTTTTTTAATTTTAATTCGAAATTTTAAAAGAGTTTAATAATTTAACTTAGTTTAATGATTAAGTCTTTTAATATTTTAAATTGAGTTATCATTTTAATTAATTAAATATTAACGAGATGATTAATTTAGGATTTTTAAATTAAAGAATAAATCTCTTCCTAACAATATCCCTATTTTAATAATTCCAATTTTATTATTCTTCCCAAATTTAATCAATTATTTAATTAAGGTTTATTTCAATTATTTTAAATTTTTTAATGGGTTTCTACCCTTTAATTATTTAAATTTCAATCATCCAAATCGTATTAAGATCAAATATTTTACTTGTTAATTTTATTAAACCTAAACTTTTAATTACGGTTAAAAATTTTAATTACCACTTTGCCCATTAAGCTTTAATAATTTCATAACTCACTAAATCGAGCTCAAATGAACTCGAAATTTTATGTGACTTCACTCATATGTCAATAAAGACATGAGAGGAGAAAATGTGATTTTTCTCATTTAATTTTTTTATATAATTATTTTTGGTAGAAAATAGAGATTTCCAAGGAAAATTTAATAACATGACCAAGGAAAGTTTCTGTCCTTAGCAAAATTACAGTGACATTCCTAATGACCAGATGGACCACTGGGGCCAATTTTGGTGATTTTTTGAATTATATTATTTTTATTATAATTATTTTAAGTTTTGGAGTGTTAATTAATTTAAAAATAAAATAAAGATTGAAAAATGAACTTTATATTTTAAAAATTTCTCTAATATCAAGAAAATCAGAGAATCAATTTTTGCAATTTTCTGATTTTTTATGATTTATTATAATTATTTTGTGAAAATGCTAGAAAATACATTTTTAATTTTAAAATTACCCTAGAGCTTTAAAATTTAATATCTCATTAAATAGACCTAAGAAAATATGTTGCCTGTTCTTAAGTGATTAAAATTTAAAATGTGACATTTTGGTGAATTTTATTATTTTTGTGATTTTTATTATTTTTAAATTATTAAAAATATTAAAATAATATTAAAAATCAACTTTTTTTGAAAATTGAAATTTTAATTTTATTAAATTCCCCTAATATCAGATAGGCTCCAAACAAATTTGGTGAATTTTTGAAAGATATTTTGAAAGTTATGAATTTTTTAAAGTTCAAATTGACTAAATGACTTAATCAACCATTTAGTAGGGCTAACCAAGTCCAATTGACCTCAAATTTTTACAGGGTTCCTCTAATCCTAAAGGTCAATGTAGAATTGATTTTAAGTTAATTGATGTATGGTTACCTAATTACTCGTGGATCTATTTTGGGTGTTTAAGCCAATTAGGGTTATTTTAAATGAACTAACTTAAAACCTATTTTTCCTAGGGTCCTCTGGTCATAAGGGACATCACAAAATTTTCCTAGAATTTATTTCACAACATGCTAATTATTGGAATTAAAGTACTCAAAATAGTAACATGAATTTGAAAAATCAATAACTTCTCATAGGGATGCCTCTGACTTTGGAAAATCTGTGGGAATGTTCCCAAATTCAGAGGCTTCAAAAGCCCTATGGTCTCACAAGTCATATGAATTTCCTATATGCATGGAGAATTAAAAGACCGCAAACAGTAAATAAATTATTAAAAATAAAATACTTCGATGAAATTAAATGATTTCTTTTCCACATTATTCTCCTCTGTTCACTGAGCAAGAGGGTATTTTTATTTTATTTTTATGATTTCACACAAAGTTATGAATTTTCTAAGTTCAGGGAATTAAATAAATAGAAAATCCCTAATTTTCTATTTATCCGAGCTCTGCCGCCGCGTCATCCTCGCATTCCCGAACGTCACGCGGCGCGCTCTCATTCGACGCCGCCGCTTGAGTCGCTGTACCGGGTCCCGCGGTTCACGTACCACTTCCGTCCGACGCCATCCGAGCCGTCCGTCCGCGTGTATTGAATGAACGACATCCGTTCATCGTCCCCAAGCCTCCTAACTCGAGAACCGTCCATCTTCTGTGCTCAAGATCTCACTCGATACTCGACCAAATTTAACGTTCTTATGCTCTATGGATTCGTCTCGAGAAGACGAACACATCCATACTGCTGATGCGCGATGAAATTTACGCAATAAAAATGGAGAATGTTCAAAAGCTCCTGGAAGAAGAGTGAGGACATACCTTGCTCGTGTAGAAGTGTGGCTTCGATCCGAAGTTAGTTTCACCTCGATCGGGATCCCGGCCAGCAAGCCCCGTATGAAGTCTCCCCGGGTCTCAGAATTGCCTGTGTAGGATTTCGACTACGCCCGATCACAAAGCTTGGAGGCCGGAGCAACCGGGTGGCCCGTAGATGGGGCTTTTACAGCACACCTTCTTGGTCCGGTGAAGGTGTAGGACCAATCAATTCGGGGGATTGGCTCACCGTGGAGAAGTGTCCCGGTTTTCGTTCGGATTTCAACTCGAAATCGAGCTCACAGAGAAGAAATGGCAGGGATTTCAAAGGGGGATCAAATGCTCTATGTATGGGGAGTAGTCTCGATCAATTTTGACAGAGTTTCCTTAAGGTTTGTTTCGAAAGACCACTCATGGCCGAGAAGGGGTGGTGTTTAAATGCAGAGGCGGAGGGCCTCCTGCGAGAGTTAGCTTCGGATCGCCTGCTTCGGCAAGAGAAGAACAGCTGCCAATGGCCACTCGGGGATGGGGCAGCTCAGCAAGGAGTATCTAAAGTTGGCTCACATGTGAGCTCTCGGCCAAGGAAAGCCCGCGACCTCGCGACCGGCCGCTAGGTATCAGTCACCCTCAAGGTCGCGTCGTGGCCGACTTGGTGCAAGCAACGGGCACTGCCATGTGTAAAGGCTTTTGATCTAAAGTATCGGGGCATGGCTAGTTTTGGAGTCTAAATGGGTCAATCCACCCATTTGGGCTTTCTGGTGCACCCTTCAAGGCTACCAAAGTGATCAGTGGTTTTGTCATGAGAAGTCTCCATCCAAATATATTCGGATTAAATTTAAGTTTGTGTGAATCATGATTAAGGCTAATGAGCTTTAGGGATTAAGGAAAGCCCTCCCTCTTCTTACCCAATATGGCATGGTGGAGTGTCCAAGGCTCTCATGGCTCACATGTGGCTCATGCATGGCTTCATGGCTCACCTTCGTTTTAAAGGTGGAAAGTTAAGTCAATTTCATGGAAATGGATTTAAGAAAGATTTTGGTATTTTGATGGGAATTTGTATGGGGTTTGATTTGGGATGATTTGATGATGAATTTAGGACTTAGGTATTGAGTTTAATTGAAAGTATGATGAGGGAAATGTCATATGGGCTTTTGGGACCAAATTAAGCTGATGCTGGGAAAGACCGTTTTGAAATGTTTTAAGGAATGGGCCTTTAAGTTTAAAAATGAATTTATGGATGGGAATTTTGTAAAGAGGTTGGGCCACAATTGTTGGGTTTAGCTCATGGATGTGTCATGAGTGACTTGAAGAAATTGGGGGTGATTTGGGTTTGAATCGGGTTGAATTGGGGCTCTTTGGTGAATGGGCCAATATAGGTCAAAGTGGGCCAAGTTGGGCCAATGTTGGGCTAGGGTTGAAATCGGATGTAAAATTAATGTTGAGAAATGTTTATGGGAGTGTTTCAAAGAGGTTTTCACTTTGGTCAGCTTTTGATTGGGGTTTGTGCTCATTCGAAGTGGCTCTGCTTAGGTGAAAATTGGGCCTTTTAGCTTGGGGTTGAATTTGGAGTGGGGTTTGGGTCTAAATTTTGGGCAAATCATGTTAGTGTTTTGCTTGTGGGGATGCTAAGGAAGATTTAGAAAAGATTGGGGTTAATTGGAGTTGAATTGGGTGAGTTTGGGTTAGGTTCGGGTCATGGGTCAAAATTGTGCTTTAAGGCCAAAAGTGAAATTGGATCCAAAATGTCAATCAAATTGGACTTGGATTTGATCTAGATTGGTGTTTGGAATGTTGAATTGAAGTTTAGAATTGAATTGACCAGAATTTGGGTCAATTGGGTAGGTTTGGTTTAACATCAGGTTCACTTATGTATAAATGGGTCAAATTAGTAAGCCACAAAAGTAGGGCAAATTGACAAAATTGGCCCATGGTGTAGTTAAACAAAAATGAAATTGGGAATATTTGGGATTTTCTTGAATTTTTTGGAAATTTTCTGAATTTTTGGATTTTTCGTGTCAAGAGGGGTACTGGGTATTCGAGGGTATTGGGGGTATTTTTGGAATTTTTGTATTTTTCGGTATGGATGATCAACTTTGTTTTAGAGAAATGTTTAGGAATGATTTTGGGGAATTTTGGGTGATTTGGAAATTTTGAAAATTGGGTAATTTTACGCTTGGGTAGTTAGCGGGTGTGTGGGTCCTGTGTCAAAAATCAAAAATTTGGAAAATCAAGATCGTACTGAGGGAATGAAATCATTTTCGTTGAGCCATGAAGCCACATCAAGCCCACATGAGCCATGAAGGGACTCATTCGAGGCATTCACTATGTTGTTCCCAACTCCCTCTTAGCCAAGGGCTCAGGTTAAGGACCATCCATGTGAATCACCTACATTGAATGAGGTCAAGTTAGGTATGGGTGTGGTTTCAGGAGGTGTGTGAAAGTGTAACAGATAAGGTAGTGTGCGTGTAAGTCACCTCTTCACCGTACTGTGCCACCCAAAGGGGCCCCATGCCAAAGAGTCCCATAGAACCTCATCCTTTAAACTTCCACATTCGATTTCAACCCTCTTAGGTGATTAGGGGTCTACGTACGTTGGGTGGAGTTTGCAGGGAGTTAAGAAGTGGCTTGGAAATTCTAGATGGTGGATCCCAATTCTAGTCCTCTAAGATAGTCAAAGGAAAATCCTAAGGTTGCATCCTAAGTACTAAAAAGAAGAGAAGACCATCAAAAATTAGGTCACTGTATCTAAGCAAGCTCCGGTATTGTCCCTTGGCCTGTTGAATCGCCTGGGGTACCAAAAGTTAAGCATGTACCATCACAAAGCTCGAGGCCTGAGCAACCGGGTGGCCCGAGAGGGGCTTTCACCGGGAACTTCTCCTCTGAATCAAAAGGTGTAGACTCAATCAATTTGAGGGTTGACTCAGTGTATGAAGTGTCCTGTTTTGGGCCCTCGGATTTCAACTCCCGAAACTGAGCTTACAGAGAGGAAATGGCAAGATTTTAGTGGGGACTGGCCCTCTGTGTGTGGGGAAGAGTCTCAAGCCGATTTTGCGTAGCTCTCCGTATGGTTTGTTTCAATGTCCCCTTTGGCCGAGAGGAGGTAGTGTTTAAATAGGAGTGGCTGGAGACCCCCTGTGGGGTTTAATGGTTTAGATCACTGCCAGGGTCAAGGGCAGAACAACCATGGCAACCACGGGGCATGGGGCAAACAACAAGGGAGAATTTCAAGCTCGGGTTCACATGATGCTCTTGGGTGTGGTGTTTTCCGACGACCCGCCATCGGCCGTGTGCATGGGTCACCCTCGTGTCGTAGAGGTGCAGGGTCGGTTTAGTGCAAGCAATCGACTAATGCTCAGGTAAAGAGCTTGGATTAAAATGGCATGGGGGAGAGGCCATTTTGGCTTGATTTGGTCCAAGCCATGGTTTTGGGTTAGGTTCACCTCCCCATGACCTGGTTTTGGGCTGAAAAAATCAGTTGGTTCAGCTAGAAGGGTGGGTGAAGTCCCCATCCAAGGTGATGTGGTTAAACATGTTTTATGTGTAGCATGGAAGAGTTAAAATGCTTAATGAATGATTAAGAAAGGGGCCCCTCCTTTTGCTACTTTGGGTATGGTCACATGTCAAACCCCTCATGGCTTCATATGGCTTGTAAAATACCTTGCCTATTTGGCTCCATTTGGTTTCGTTGGAAAAAGTTGGTTTTGTTTCATGAAAAATGGCTTTTAAGGAGTTTTGGTAATTTAGGGTGATTTGATAAAGATTCTTGGCATATGGCTTAGTTTAGAAAAATTTGATGGAAAATTTAGACTTAGGGATTATTTTAATTGAGTGAGGATGTGATGAGATTAAATGTGGGCCTTAGATGGGTTTGGACTTTTGAAATTATTTTTTTAGGAATGCACAGAAGGTTTAAAAAGGTGGGCTTTTGAAGCTTAAAAAATAAATTTATGGATGGGATTTTTGTAAAAGTTTGGGCCAAGAAATTGTTGGGTTTGGTTTAAGGATGTGTCATGAGTGATTTGAAGCAAGTTCGAGGTGATTTGAATCGATCGGGTCTAATTTAGTCTCTTCGGGTAATAGAGTCCAAATGGGTCAAAATGAGCTATCTTGGGCTAAAGTTGGGCTAATGTTGAAATTGATGTAAGATTAATGTTTGGAAATGTTTATGGGGGTGTTACAAATAGGTTTCAACTTTGGTATGGCTTTGATTTTGGGATTTGGGCCCATTTGGGTTAGGTCTGGGTGTAGGGCCTATTGGCGAATTTTGCCTGGGGTTGAAATTAAGTATGGTTTGGGGTGTAAATTTTGGGCAAATCATGTTATGGTTTTGTTTGTGGGGATGCTAGGAAATTCGTTTTAGAAAAGATTTGGGTCAAATTGGGATTGAATTGGGCTGGTTTGAGCTAGGTTTGTGTCATGAGTCAAAATTGGGCCTTAAGCTTTTAAAATGAAATCGATTTAAATGCCAATCAAATCGTCAATTTGGTCAAGATTGATACTGGGGATATTGAAATTGAAATTTAGAATTGAATTGACCAAAATTGAGACCAATTGGGGGTGATTTTGTTTGACATTTGGGTTCATTCGCTTAAAATGGGCTAAATCGGGGGTTTCTGCAAAGTAGGTAAATCGATAAAATTGGGCCCATGGTGTAGTTGGACAAAATGAAATCGGGAATATTTGGGATTCGGCGGAATTTTCTGGGAATTTTCTGGAATTTTTGGATTTTTGGGTCAAGAGGGGCATTTTGGTAATTTGGAGGGTATTGGGGGTATTGGGATTTTTGGAATTTTTCGTCAAAGATGAGCTAAATGGTGAGAAATGTTTAAGGACTGATTTTGAGGAATTTGGGTAATTCTCAGTCTTGGGTCATTTCGCCGTTTTTGATGAAGTTCGACAGTGTAGGGTCCCCCGGGGTCAAAAATCGAAATTTTGGAAGAATGAAGATCGATCTAATACGAGTAAAATGGAATCACTTTCGTCGAGCCGTGAAGTCATATTAAGCCTATGAGCCATGAGAGGATTCATCGAGGCATTCACTATGTTGTTCCTAACCCTCTTAACTGTGGGCTTGGGGGTTAAGGTCCATCCATATGAATTACCTACATGAGTGTGGAGTCAAGTCAGGGTATGGGTGTGGTTTTACGTACTGGATTGTGCGCAGAGTAACAGGATGAGTGTAGTGAGTGTGTAAGTCAAACCTCACCGTACCAGTTACCTGTGTGGTATCCCTAAGGCCAAAAGTCCTATGGAACTCATCCTTTAAACCACATTCACCCTCAACCCCAAGGATTAGGGGTCTACCATCAAACTTCATGGCTCATAGAAGTCAAGAGATGTTCACCTCTAAAGGGTGGGTTCCACTTCTAGTCTTCTAAGATTAGTCAAAGGAAAAGCCTAAGGCTAGATTCTAAAGACCATGAGAGAGAAGAGAAGACCTCATCAAAAATGAGGTCAACAAATGGACCCCCAATAAAAGGTAACCAAGCACCGCACATATCAAGGCTGATCGAAAAGATCAACAAAACCAACACAAACATGTCCAAGCGACAAACTTAGGACGAAGTAGAAGAATTTCCGCTAGGGAGTATCAGTATGTTTCCATGACCCAGGAGATTCCCGAATTTCCGCCTGGGAACGCGGGAAAGGAGGTGAACTCCAAATCACATGATCTGGGGAATTTGATTTAGATTTTGTTTCATTTCATGTTCAAGTTTTGATGTCTAAGTTTAGATTTTGAATTTTAATTTTGATTGAAGTTTGATTTAAAATCAATTTTTGAGGAAATTTGGATTTGAAATGAGACTCAAACCTAGTTCCAATCTCGGATCAAGAAGAAAACCGGAATTTAAAATAAATTGGATGAGAATCGGAGTTTAAGCGTCGATCGAAAAGGATGAGAATCCGAATTCTAGGTATTGATCTCGAAAGTTTAAACGGAGCCGGAATTGAAATTTAAGTATCAATCCCGGGAGAGAATCGAAATTTAAGTATCGATCTCAAAGATGAGTCACAACTTAGGTACTATCCCGAAAAGAATCGGAATTTAGGTACTAGTCTCAAAGTCGAGGAATCAAATTTAGGTATCTATTCGTATGAGAATCAAAATTTAGGTATCGATCTCGTAATGAGAATTGAATTTAGGTACTGGCTTCGAAATTTTTGAATTGAAATTTAGGCACACTCGGATGAGAATCTAAATTTAGGTATCGATCTCGAATGAGAACCGGAATTTAGGTACCGCCTCGAAATTTTGAATTGAAATTTAGGTATCAATTCGGAAGAGAATCGAAATTTAGGTATCATCTCTGATTGAGAACTCGAAATTAGGTACCGCCTGAAATTTTGAATTGTAATTTAGGTATCAATTCGATGAGAATCAAAATTTTCAGTATCGATCTTAATGAGAACCTAATTTAGGTACCAGTCTTCGAAAATTTTGAATTGGAATTTTAGGTATCAATCTCGTATGAGAATCAAAATTTAGGTATCGATTCGAATGAGAACCGGAATTTAGGTACCACGAAGTTTAGAATTGAAATTTAGGTATCAATTCAAGAGAATCAAAATTTGCGTATCCCGAAATGAGAACCTGAATTTAGGGTACTGGCCCAGAAATTTCGAATTGAAATTTACGTATCAATTCGGAAGAGAATCGAAATTTAGGTATCGATCTCGTAATGAGAACTGAATTTAGGTACCATTCGGAAATTTTGAATTGAAATTTAGGTATCAATTCGGAAGAGAATCAAAAATTCAGGTATCAACTTTATGAGAACCGGAATTTAGTAATTGCCTTCGAAATTTTCAATCGAAATTTAGGTATCAATTCGGATGAGAATCGAAATTTAGGTATCAATCTTCGAATGAACCGACCAGTACCTGGCCTCGGAAATTTTGAATTGAAATTTAGGTATCAATTCGGATGAGAATCGAAATTCTAGGTATCGATCTTGGAATGAGAACCGGAATTTAGGTACCATTCTCGGAAATTTTGGAATTGAAATTTAGGTATCAATTCGGATGAGAATAGAAATTTAGGTATCGATTCGGAATGAGAACCGAATTTAGGTACCGCCTCAGCACATGAAGAAGGACCTAGTCTCATGCCATCAACCAAATCGAACAAAGTTCGTGGCTCCGTGTCAACAGCACCTAGTCAATCTCCGTACAAGAGGGAAGGAGATCACAAAAATCAAAAGAGTTTCGATGATGAAAAGGGTGGGATTTTGAAATTTGAAGTGTGAGTTTTCCGTGAGGAAGAAACTATCCCGAAAGAGGGTTTCAAAGTAGTTTGAAGTAGATTTTGATTTGAGGAAGAATTAAAAGATTTGAAAGAGATAGATTGAGATTGTAATTCCATTTGAGATTCATTTTTTTCATTTTGTTTTTCCTTTAATGATCTAATTTTATTTTTGTTGTTTATTTGACGTTCACATGAATTTTATTTGGTGTTCATGTGGATTTGAAGTTCTTTTGAATATTTAGATTTCTAAGAAAGGTTCTTATTTATTTCTCTTTTCTTTTCTGTTCTTTGTTCAAAGTTCATTTAACTCTAAATTCCGCGTTTCCAAATAATTCCGCACAAAAAGAGGTGAAGGCAAAATGTGACATGGTCAAGCATTCATTCCAATCTTGTTTGAAGACATGATCATACAACTCGATTCGAAATATTTCTCACACAATCCATGACTCAAAACGGCCTATGTATGATTCTTTGCTGATCCATCTAAAAAGTATTTGTTAAAAAATCCATGTCTCGAATAATGAGATACACGGCTAATAACACCTCTCCAAGCCGTCCTTGGCAGAGTGCCGCATGGATGTGCATTGGAGGTGTGCTATTTCCCGTGTAATCCCGCGCCGTGTGTCGACACTCGTCCAATTCTCGGGATCCTGGGCAGAAGTGACAAGGCGCCTCTTCACGTCCATCCTTCTAAAAGCGATGTAGATCCTCTCCACCGGTACTCCCGCATACAATGTTTTGCGATGTTCTGCCCATTTTCTTGTAACATCATGACGGAACTCTACCTGGAAGTGGCATTCCACCGGCCTCTAACTTACCCGGCCTGCTATCCGAGGTCGTATCCGAACATGATATCAAGATTGTCGACGAACGAAACTATGCAGCTGTCCGACAAAGTCACATGGTCTATGCGTGAGTGTATGCATTGCCCTTCTCGAGCAAATGTTGATGATGCAACCTGCTGGGTATGCAACATCATACCCTCCACGTTATCACTTTAACCATTCTTTAATTATCCCCGCATCGGATCCATCTCACCGCATGTATATCCCGCAGATTTTCTTTCCTCTCGCGAAATTATAGCAACATCCGCATTGTATTGTAACTCTTCCTTTCCCTCGGCAACCATTTCCTAGGTTCCGAATAAGTCTTTCTCCTCGCACGACCTCGCTCGACCCATTTTTCAAGTTCTAAGATGCAATCCACACCGTCGTCGTACTCCGAGAATACACCGTGTGTAACTCGAGGCCTCGCCAAATATCGATTCTTTGCCTCTAATCCTTTCAAAGTATTGAAAAGTCTTCTTCTCAACATTCTCGCATTCTTCTAGCTCATATTCGGGACAACCGCAAGGACGAGGCCTAGTAACGTATCAGGATGTTCGGGCTCAATCCCGTCACGTTCTCCCCGCATACACCTCGGGATTGTCTCATCGCATCACCCTCCGGGCGAGCCCGCAACAAGGTTCTTCGCATATGGTGCATCTCCGTCCGCGGCCGAGGCAATCTCTCCGCCCGATCTTCTCGCAGTTCCACTTATCCTTTCTGTTGTTCTCGGAGCTTCGTTCTCTCTTTTCGTGCTCCGAGAACCGCATCTTGAAATGTGTGTGTCGGCGAAGGTACGTTTCCTCGTGTTGATCTACCGCTAGTTTAGTCAACATCTTGCGATACGGCGATTCTTATTCCTTCTTCGAGTACAGCGAGCGTACCTCTCCTTACCCTCACCGCGGCGCGGCGCCGCCGACGAGCCCCGCTTCCTCTACCGCGGCACCATCGACTTGATTCTTCTTGCTTCTCTCGGTGTTTGTCTCTTTCTTTTCTGTTACCGGATTGGTGGCCGGGCCACCCATCTCATCACCTGTCTGCCATGAAGCTCTTCTCGGTCCACCGGGACCCAATCATTTTCTTCATATCGTAGGCCTACTGGTGTAAGTCGAATCAATTTCTATCATTGCTCCATCCTTCACCCTCTTTCATTGAGTGTGAGACTCCACGCCATTTTTAAAGTTTAGGACCAACCGTTCACATTTCCCTACGAAGAAGACAAGGAAAGGATCGTGGGGCTATACTAAGAACAAGAACATTAAGAAAATATTTATCACTCAAGATTCTTATTCACTTATTTTAATTTAAAGGAAGGTAGGAAAAGATGAGGAAAGACCAGGAACAAGATTTGATTTGAAAGGAAGGGTAAAACTTATTATGATTTCACATATTTCATTTTTAAATAACATATTATTTTTTTTTTTTTAATGATTTTCTTTGTCATCCATTTTTATGTTTTCGTTCGACCTTACCACAAAGTGATTAAAGTTTCACCCGTGTTTGTGGATCCCTCCTAATCTGTTTCTTTCCACAAAAATCTTTTACAACTCTCATGAAATTCTCAAAACACCAAAATTCCACACTATTCAAATCAACATTACAAATCTTTGCAAAATCAATTACCATTTAAAATCAAATTTTTGGGGTTGAGGATTTTACATCCGAGACTGCATTGCTTTAGGATTCTTTCCCTATCGCAATGAAATACATCAAAATTAAACTTTTGGGGTTGAGGATTTTACATCCGATACTGCATTGCTTTAGGTTCTTTCCCTATCGCAATGAAATACATCAAAATCAAATTCTTGGGGTTGAGGATTTTACATCCGATACTTGCATTGCTTTAGGTTCTTTCCCTATCGCAATGAAATACATCAAAATCAAACTTTTGGGGTTGAGGATTTTACATCCGAGACTGCATTGCTTTAGGTTCTTTCCCTATCGCAATGAAATACATCAAAATCAAATTTTTGGGGTTGAGGATTTTACATCCGAGACTGCATTGCTTTAGGATTCTTTCCCTATCGCAATGAAATACATCAAAATGAAACTTTTGAGGTTGAGGATTTTACATCCGATACTGCATTGCTTTAGGTTCTTTCCCTATCGCAATGAAATACATCAAAATCAAACTTTTGGGGTTGAGGATTTTACATCCGACACTGCATTGCTTTTGGATTCTTTGCCTATCGCAATGAAATACATCAAAATCAAACTTTTGGGGTTGAGGATTTTACATCCGATACTGCATTGCTTTAGGTTCTTTCCCTATCGCAATGAAATACATCAAAATCAAACTTTTGGGGTTGAGGATTTTACATTCGATACTGCATTGCTTTAGGTTCTTTCTCTATCGCAATGAAATACATCAAAATCAAACTTTTGGGGTTTAGGATTTTACAACCGATACTGCATTGCTTTAGGTTCTTTCCCTATCGCAATGAAATACATCAAAATCAAATTCTTGGGGTTGAGGATTTTACATCCGAGACTGCATTGCTTTAGGATTCTTTCCCTATCGCAATGAAATACATCAAAATCAAACTTTTGAGGTTAAGGATTTTACATCCAATACCGCATTGCTTTAGGTTCTCTCCCTATTGCAATGAAGCACATCAAAATCAAACTCTTGAGGTTAAGGATTTTACATCCAATACCGCATTGCTCTGAGATCTCTCCTCATTGTAATGATTCAATCCAATCAATTCAATTTTCTTTTGAGGTTAAAGATGTTACATCTAAAACCACAAAATTCCAATTTTCATTTCAAGTTCAAATCCCTTCAAATTAATTTTGACAAAACTTCGATTTAAATTGAAACTCGAAACTAAAATCCGAGCTCACACATCAAAACTTAAACTGAAACAAAATGAAATCTAAATTGGAATTCCCCCAGATCATGTGATTTGGGATTCACCTCCTTTTCCTTTCCCCAGCGAGAGTTCAGGAATCTCCAGTCTCAGAGATATACTTGACATTCCCCAGTGGAAACTCTTCTACTCTGTCCCAAGTTTGTCACTTGGACTTTTGTGTTGGTTTTGTTGATCGCTTCGGTCAACACCAATACACGCGGTGTGCTCTGTCAGCTCACCACACCTATTGGGGGTCCATTTGTTGACCTCATTTTTGATGAGGTCTTCTCTTCTTCTTTTTAGTACTTAGGATCTAGCCTTAGGCTTTTCCTTTGACTATCCTAGAGGATTAGAATTGGGACCCACCACTTAGAAATTCAAACCACTTCTTAACTCCCTGCAAACTCCACAAACTTGATTATAGACCCCTAATCACCTAGAGGGTTGAAATCAAATGTGGAAGTTTAAAGGATGAGTTCCTATAGGACTCTTTGGCCATTAGGACTGCCCTGGGTGGCCTGGTCTGGTGAGGGCTGACTTACACACACACTACACTTATACACTACACTTTCACACACCTCCTAAAACCACACCTATACCCAACTTGACCTCCTCACTCATGAAGGTGATTCACATGGATGGTCCTTAACCCCTAAGCCCTTGGCTAAGAGGGTTAGGAACAACATAATGAATGCTTCAAATGAGTCCCTTCATGGCTCATGTGAGCTTGATATGGCTTCATGGCTCAACCAAAATGATTTCATTCCACTTACATTTACCTAATCTTCAATTTTCTAAATTTTCAATTTTCTAAATTTTCAATTTTTGACCCCCGGGACCCTACACCCGCCTAGCCTACCCAAAACCCTTGAAATTACCCAAATTTTCCAAAAATCTCCAAATACCCAAAATTCCTCAAAACCAGTCCCAAACATTCCCACATTACTCAAATTGATCATTCATAGCCAAAAATACCAAAAATTCCAAGAATACCTCCCAATACCCTCCAAATACCCAAAATGCCCCTCTTAGCCAAAAAAATCCAAAAATTCAGAAAATTCCCAGAAAATTCCAGAAAATCGAAAATATTCCTAATTTCATTTTGTTTAACTACTCCATGGGCCAATTTTGTCAATTTACCCCACTTTTGTCAAAATCCCCAATTTGACCCATTTTTAACCCAAAATGAACCCAATGTCAAACCAAACCTACCCAATTGAACCAAATTCTGGTCCAATTCAATTCTAAACTTCAATTCAACATCCCCAACACCAATCTAGACCAAATCCAAGTCCAATTTGATTGGAATTTGAATCCAATTTCACTTTTGACCTTAAAGCCCAATTTGGACCCATGACCCAAACTTAGCCCAAACTAACCCAATTCAACTCCAATTAACCCCAAACCTTTTCTAAACCTTCCCTAACATCCCCACAAACAAAACACTAACATTATTTACCCAAAATTTAGACCCAAACCCCACTCAAATTCAACCCAAAGCTAAAAGGCCCAATTTTGACCTAAACCCAAACCTAACCCAAATAAGCCCAAACCCCAAAATCAAAACCCAACCAAAGTCAAAACCTCTTTGAAACACTCCCATAAACATTTCCCAACATTAATTTTACATCAATTTCAATCCTAGCCCAACATTGGCCCAAGTTAGCCCAATTTGACCTACATTGGCCCATTTACCAAAGAGGCCCAAATCCAACCCCATTCAAACCCAAATCACTCCAAACTCATTTCAAATCACTCATCACATATCCCTAAACCAAACCCAATAATTATTTGGCCCAAACTTCTACAAAATTCCCATCCATGAATTCATTCTTAAACCTAAAGGCCCATCCCCTTAGCCTTCCTAAAAGCCCATCAAAAATAATTTCAAAAGGCCCAAAGCCCACATGACAATCCTCTATCATCATCCATTTGATAAAACCATCTCCTAAGTTCTAAATCCATGATAAAATAAATCCAAATCAAGCCATATGCCAAATCCCATCAAATCACCCCTAAATTACCAAAATTTTTAAAGCCTTTTTTATGAAATTGACTTAACTTTTCCCAAGCCAAAGATGAGCCAAGAAGCCATGCATGAGCCACATGGAAGCCATGAGAGCCACTTTACATGTCACCATGACATTTTGGGCAAAAGAAGGAGACTCTTTCCTTAATCTCCTAAAGTCATTAGCCTTAACCATGATTCCCCTTAACCCAAATTTAATCCAAATATATTTGGATAAGGACTTCTCCATGCCAAACCAGCTGATTCCTTTGACTCACCACAACACCCAAAGCCTTCCTGAAGGGTGAACCAAGCCCAAATGGTGGACTTGACCAAATTAAGCCAAAATTGGCCTTCCCCCATGCCATTTTAATCCAAGCTTTTGACACATGGCAAAGCCCAATTGCCTACACTAAACCCCAGCCCTGACCCACCTGAACAAGATGGTGACCGATGCACTGCCGGCCAGCCACCAGGCCGCCGGAAAACACCATGGCCGAAAGCTCACATGTGAGCCAACATTGGAATTCCCACTTGCTGAGCTGCCCCATGCCCAATGGCCATCATGGTTGTTCTTCCCTTGACCTAAGCAGCTGATCCCAAGCCTTAAACCCCCCTGGGAGGCCCTCCACCCTCTCCTATTTAAACCTCACCTCCTCTCGGCCATGAGAGGTGCTGAACCAGACCTTACTGAAACCCTGCAAAAATTGCTCCAGACCACTCTCCACACTTAGAGCAGTTGATCCCCAGTGACAATTTGCCCTAATCCCCACCAACAGAGCTCAATTTCTCAGCCAAAATTCCACTCAAAAACAGGACATCTCCCAACTCTCCACCAAATTCAAATTAAACTCACCCACACCTGCACAAGGTCAAGTGAAGGAGTTCCCCAGTGAAAGCCCCCTCTCCAGGCCACCCATCTGTTCCAGACTCCAAGCTTTGTAAACGGCTGTGGTCGAAATCATACCTGGACAATTCACCAGCCCATGGGACTTCATCTGGAGCTTGCTGGGACCCAATCGAAGGTGACACAACTCTCAGATCGAAGCTTCACTTCTCTGAGCAAAGGTATGGACTCACTCTTCTTCCCGAGCTTACAGAGATTCTCTATTTAATTTGAGTTAATTTAAATACATGTTTACCGTATGGATGTGTTCTTCTCCTCAAGACGAATCCATAGAGCATAAGAACACGAAAATTCGTTGAGAATCGAGTGAGAAATTAGGGTTAGAAGGTTGACGGTCACGGGTGCACACCAGTCGTAGACGATGACTGGGAGCCGTCGGATCGAGCGTGTATCGAGCGGACGGTCTGGATTGAGCCGGACAGCGCGATGGTGCGTGAACCGCGGGACCCTGGAGCGCTGAGTCGGATGGCGGCGCCGAATCAGAAGACGATGCGTGTGCGTTCGGAGCTACCGAGGTTGAGTTGGCGCTGCGTCACTTAAGTAGAAAAATAGGATTTTTCCTATTTATTTAATTACCAGAACTTCAAAAATGCATAACTCTGTGTAGGAAAATCAGAAAAGTAAAATAAAAATACCCCCTTGCTCAGTGAACAGAGGAGGATAATGTGGAAAAGAAATCATTTAATTTCATCAAGTATTTTATTTTTAATTAATTATTTACTCTCTGCACTATTTCAATTCTCCTTGCATGTATACAATTCACCATGGCATGAGACTATAGGGCTTTTGAAGCCTCTGAATTTGGAAACATTCCCTGAATTTTCCAAAGTCAGAGGCTACCCCTATGAAGAGTTATTGATTTTTCAATTCTAGGTCACTATTCTGAGTATTTTAATTCTAATAATTAGCATGTTGTGAAATAAATTCTAGGAAAATTTGGTGATGTTTCTTATGACCAGAGGACCCTAGAGAAAATGGTTTCTGAGTTAACTCACTTGTAATAACCCTAATTGGCTTAAACACCCAAAATCGAGCTTTAATTAATTAGAGCTCATCATACATCAAATTGACTTGAAATCAATTCTCCACTGACCTTTAGGATCAGAGGAACCCACCATAAAAATTTGAAGTCAATTGGACTTGGTTAGCCCTATCAAATGGGTTGATTAAGCCATTTAGCCAAACTTAAACTTCAAAATTCATAACTTTCAAAATACTTTTCAAAAATTCATCAAATTGGTTTTGGAGCCTCTCTGATATCAGGGGAATTTAAGAAAAATAAAATTACAATTTTCCAAAAAAGTTGATTTTTACATTATTTTAATATTTTTAATAATTAAAAAATAATAAAAATCACAAAAATAATAAAATTCACCAAAATGTCACATTTTGAATTTTAATCATTTAGGAACAAACCCCATATTTTTCTTAAGTCTCTATGATGAGATATTAAATTTTAAAGCTCTAAGGTAATTTTAAAATTAAAAAAAATGTATTTTCTAGCATTTCCACTAAAATAATTCTAATAAATCATATAAAAATCAGAAAATTATGAAAATTGGTTCTCTGGTTTCCTTGATATCAGAGAGATTTTTGAAAATTATAAATTCATTTTTCAACCTTTATTTTATTTTTAAATTAATTAATACTCCAAAACTTAAAATAATTATAATAAAAATAATATAATTCAAAAAATCACCAAAATTGGTCCAAGTGGTCCTTTGGTCACTAGGAATGTACCATAATTTTTTTAAGGATAGAAACTTTCCCTTGGTCATATTCTTAAATTTTCCTTGAAAATCCCTATTTTTCACTAAAAATAATTACATAAATAAATTAAATACAGAAAAATCACATTTTCTCCTCTAATATCTTGATTGACATATGAGTGAAGTCACATAAAAATTTCAAATTCATTTAAGCTCAATTTAGTGAGTTATGAAATTAGTAAGCTTGAAGGGCAAAATGGTAATTAAAATTTTAACCCTTAATTAAAACTTTAGCCTTAACAAAATGAAATAGTAAAATATTTGATCCTAATCTGATTTGGATGATTGAAATTTAAATAATTAAGGGTAGAAACCTACCAAATAATTTAAAAATAATTAAAATAAACCTTAATTAAATGATTAATTAAACTTGGAAGAATAATAAAAAATTGGAATTATTAAAATAGGGATATTATTAGGAAGAGATTTATTCTTTAATCTAAAAAATCCCTAAATTAATCACCTCAATAACATTTAATTCCTAATTAAAATGATAATCCAAATTCAAGATTTAAAATATTAAAAGACTTAATCATTAAATCAAATTAAAGATTAAAACATTTAAATTAAATCCTTCCAAAATTTCAATTAAATTAATACTTTAATAATTAAATTAAACCATCTTTAAAATATATAAAAAAAAGGAGATATAAAATATTAAATTAAATTTAAATTAAATTGAAACATATTAAATAAAATAAAATTAAATTAAAACATATTAAATTAAATTCAATTAAATTAAAATGTATTAAACTAAATTAAATTAAATTAAATTAAATTGAAAGTAAAACTAAACCAAATTAAATTAAATTAAACTAAAATTAAATTAAATTTAATTAAATATAACATCACTAAAGACATAAAGAATTCAAAATAAATCTAAAACAACTTGAACACTATTCCAAACTTAAACCCATTAATTGAAATTAATTTAAATCACAAATCACTTGAATATTAATTTGCCCTCAAAAGCTCTTATTGTCATAACTCCTAAACAGAGTGTTAAGTGAAGTGTTACTTCACTCATAAGATATTCAAATGTCTTAGTTCATCGAGCAAGATAACAAAACTTGAACTCCTGGATGATTAATTCATTTTGTATAATTAAATTCTCTTGGACTTAAAACAATCCTAGAGGTATTGAAAAGATGTTTAAGATTCGTCTTAAGCACTTCCTCAATATGATAGGATGTTTATAAGAACAATTGAACTTAATTGTCCTTTGATGAAGAAAATCGTCCTCAAACCAAAACACAAGAACCTAGACGTCATAGGAAATGACTAGCTATAGGATTAGGAACTTGGTAGAAAACCATAATACTTCCCTTAGCTCTACCTAGGAACTTGCTTTAAATGATTAAAATATCCTAAATTGTGTTTAATGTAGCTTGGGATGACGGGAAGACCCTCCAGGTATGCTTTTATTTTATTGCAATTTACCTTCTTGCAATTTACTTTATTGCAAATGCACTTTATTTTTCTTGCATGATAAACAACTGTTGCATGAAAACCAACACCTTTAGGATTGCCCCTAAAACCAAAACCAAAACTAAATTAAAAGTCATTACAAGATAAAATTCACCGCCACAACATTTCAAAATATAAAATAACTCAAAATTTAATCACAAACAAAATAACAAAACTACAACTACAACTAAATTAAAACGTCTTGTTGGATGATCGGGAATACCTCAGATGATGTAACCTACGTATTGCTAACGGGATTTCCCACGGTCTAAATGAAAGTGTGGAACTCATTTAGTTGAGTTTAGCAAATTCAGCTGGACTAAGTGAATCCGATAAAAATAACGATGCCGGAAGGATGGAACCGTGGGATCTTAACCGGTGTTATTATAATCAACTTTAAGATTTGTTTTAATTAAAACATAAAAAACACTTGGACTTTAAGATTTCTAAAACCAAACTCTTCTCTTCTCTTTTGATTACAATCTTCTAAAACTAAACCTCTGCAACAACAAGGAGCTTGGAGCATGGTGGGCAGCACGGCCATCGTCATCAGCAAAACCTGAGTCTACTTCAGCAAAACTGTCCTAGAATAAAATAACCAAGCCATAGGATTTCGAGGTAGTTTGCCTAGTGCAACATAAATCCTCAACTTTTCGTTAGGCATTTGCATAATCATGTTATGTAAATTAAGCCCTAACCGGTCTTAGGACTCCGAGGTAGTCGTTCGACACGACATAAACCCTCACATCTTCGAGGCTATTTGTATGATCATGTCATACGAATATAAATCCTAATTAATTAAAATTGACAAGATCAAAACATTAAATAAACATTATGACTTTCCTAAATTCAAGCCAAATAATAGGATAGTCGGGAAATTACCGAAGTTCACTTCAAATCTGTAATTTCTCCTACCTTTCTTCCTTTGATTTCCCATAATTAAATGTTCCAAATTTGATCCATTCCCTATTGATATTCCAAAATTCAATCCCTTGAAAACTTAAACTTTGAAATTCTTGAGAGCAGAACTACTGATTATTATCGAGAGTTTTCTTAGGTGATTCCTGTCACTTAAGATGTAATTAACTATAGGGCTTGCCATTATAGGGAATTTTAAGAACCCGGAGTAATATACCATGTTTAATTCATTTATATTAAGCAGGGGAACTTGTCGGCTTATAAAATTGGTTCGCAAACCAAACGGATGTCACAAATCTTCTAGTTTATTTAATTGAGCCCCATCATCAAGTAGTGTGTCTATTCTTCGAGACAGATACACAGCTTGTGATGTGGCGCTCATTTTTATAAACTATTTGGGATGTGAGATCGGTTTGATTTCATATCTTAAAACTTTTAAACTTAAAATTACTTTCAAGATCAAATGTTATCTTTTAAACTATATATATATTTAAGTTAAATTTAAAATCTAAAATTCGCCGACAATTTCTGTAGGCGACCGCTTTTCAAAATAAAACACATAACCTAAAAAAAAGCCGTACACACCTCCGTTACTCTTTAGGAGGCATCCGCCCCAGATAAACTACCCACCTCGCAGTGTCCCGCCCTCCCCCCCCCCCCGAATGATCGGTGCGGCGGTTAGGCATCCTTAGACGAAAGAGTAGTCTTTCAGGATTGGTCGTTGCGTGTCACCACCTCCCACCTATCCTACACATTCGAACAAGGTTGTCACTGCGAAGCTATAGTCAAGGTGCACTGGGTCTTACCTTCTAGCCGTTGGTACTCCGCATCTTCACGGAGAATTCAATTTCACCGGGTCTATGTCGGAGACAGCGAGGTAGTCGTTACACCATTCGTGCAGGTCGCTACTTATGCGACAAGGAATTTTGCTACCTTAGGACAGTTAGAGTTACTGCCGCCGTTTACCGGGGCTTCCATTCAAAGCTTATCACACTTCTCCTTCCGACCTTCCAGCACGGGCGGGTGTCGGACTCTATACATCATGTTACCACTTAGCGGAGTCCTGTATTTTTAATAAACGGTCGCTACCCCCGGTATGTGCCGCTTTCCTAATCAACGGATAGGAGAGCACCCCTTCTCCCGAAGTTACGGGGTCATTTTGCCGAGTTCCTTCGACATGGTTTTCTCGACGCGCCCTAGTATACTCTACTTGTTCACCTATGTCAGTTTGGGGTACGGTCAGTTCACCAGGAGGATCACCCTCCCAATTCGAAGTTTTTTCCTGGAAGTTTCCACCGTCGTTGACTATGACAACAGTCGCGACCGACTATCAAGATCCTCGCTACTATGGCAGGGCGGTACGCTCTGCTCTCTCGCAACCCCTACTCTAATCAAATGCTCCGCTACTGAAGAAGAAAAAGGTGAGCACTGAAATGAGAAAGGCGATAGCTTTCAGTGTACTGAGACAGTGAAAGACGAGAACGACGCAACACGACTTCGATTCACACGTGAAAGTGCTTCGAAAGGACAGGTGAGCGGAGCCGGAACCCGGCATGTTCGCCCGCTGGGCCGAGTGTTCTCCCACTTCAGAGCCTTGACCTTTAGAGAACAAACTGAAAAACTACAGGTATCTGAGAGCCTCCGTTTGCTGGTCTCAAAGACGATCGCCTTTGGAAGCGCCAGTAGCGTAGGGCGACCGGGCCAGCCGAGCCCCTCTGAATTAGTTCAGGCTTTGATGACTCAAGGCGCTGAGCGTTAGGGAAAGGGGAGCGAGGGGAAGAGGGGCAGCCCTGAGCCCGATCATCCAATTCACTCCAACAGGCAGGCATGGTTCAGTAGTCAAAGCAACTTCGTCACTTTCGTGTACCCATCGGATCGCAGCCCTTTCGGGGGTTCCTTAGGGACCGATTCACTCTGCGTAGATTGACTGAACGCAGAATGCTTTCCACTGCCAAGCGATCGTGTTTTTCACAGGATTTCTCGTAACTCATATCAGCATTCTTACTTCTGATATCTCCAGGTGTTGTCACCAAAAACCTTCCCCGATTGACAGAACGTCCCGCTACTGACACTTGAAAAACTAGCTTTCAAGGTCTCGTCGCTTCGGTGAATCACTTGAGCCCTGAGACATTTTCGGTGCCATGGAGCTAGACCAGTGAGCTATTACGCTTTCTTCAAAGGATGGCTGATTTCAAGCCCACCTCCTGGTTGTCATCGCTCAATCACTTCCTTTTCTACTAAGTGATTGCTCAGGGGCCTTAGCGTACGATCTGGGCTGTTTCCCTCTCGACTTTGGATCTTAGCACCCAAGAAGTCTGTCTGTACAAACGATGACGGCCTGTCTTCGGAGTTTCCCTGGGGTTGGTCAAGCGAAATGGGGGCCACTCTAGCCCATTGAGTGCTCTACCTTGGGCCATCGACATCATACGCTCTACTAAAATAGATTTCGCGGAAAACCAGCTATATCCAATCTTGGTTGGCCTTTCACCCCTAGCCACAAGTCATCCCCATATTTTGCCACATACGTGGGTTCGGTTCTCCAAGGCCTGTGAGAGCTCTCTTCAACCTGCTCATGGCTAGATCGATCGGTTTTGGGTCAAATAGGAAGAACTCTCATCTTCCACCTCTTCCAAGCGCCTACACCTAATGGCTTAAGCCGCTGTTCCCATTTCCTCGCTGACCCATCATGCGAAAGGTACGCTGTTAGAGTGAGTACTAAGCGCTCCGCTCCTTAGACTGATTGTTTGCATCGGATCTCAGGTTCTCTATTGCACTCCCCGATGGGGGTTCTTTTCACCTTTCCCTCACGGTACTTGTACGCTATCGTTCATTGAGGAAGACTTAGGCTTAGAGGGTGGTCCCCCTTTCTCGCGTAAAAGCGATCATCAATCGAACACCCCGCGTTTGACTGGGAAGGATCGAACCATGGGAATGAATGAACAGGGCTATCACCTTCTTTGGCCAGATCTTCCAACCTTTTCAGAAAACCAGTTCACTGCGCGCCCCACCCCGTCAGTACTGTGTTGCCTACGCTTGCGCCCCAAAACGGTTGCTGACTTTGTACAAGTCATCCGGGCGCGCTACGGCAACTTGACTCTCCCCCGCTTGCTGCTTGCTGGTTTTTCCATCATCCAATCCACAACAAATCGAATGAAACCGCTTCTCTTTCACTACGTGCCTTGTTCCGCTCTCGCTCGCCGCTACTAACGGTTTCTCTTTTGATTTTCCTTCCTTTAGCTACTCAGATGTTTCAGTTCGCTAAGTTTGAAAAGTCCAAAGAGCGCAGACTAGCCACGGAGCTTGGATACGGTTTCCCGATCGGAGATCCATGGATCACAGACGCTCTCTCTCCCCATGGCCTTTCGCCTCTGAAAGCGTCCTTCCTTCTCAATGCCCGGGCATCCATCCAATGCATGATTTTCGATAGCTTGAACGCGGTAGACTGAACACCCACCCAATCTCTCTTTTCAACAGCAAATTCTTTCTCCTTCTTGAAGTCGGACTGTTTTCAAGTGTTCGAGCATTCACCTTGAGTTCAGTGGTCGAGGTCTTGAAGTCATGCGCATTAGCCTACTGGGGACCGGCTTTCGTCAAGCACTACTGGGCAGAGGTTCCTTTGCTTTGCAGACTCTTGAACCGCGATTCACAGAACTTCTTATATACGTTATTTGTGATCTCAACCCGGGAACCTTAGCGAGTCTAGACTGAAAGAAGTAGCTCGACTGACAGTAGAGTATCTAAGAAGTAGCTATACTGAAAGTCTGAGAGTCTCGAAGATTTCGAAGTGATATTCTCAACTGCAACCCGGGAATTTTGATTCAATTTGTTAGAAGGAATTCCCGAAAGAAAGGCGCTAGGTCAATGTGAGAAAGCAGAGATTTCTTTTCGTCAATTTCGTTCTCCACTTCTGACTAAGGTACGCCGGAGGAGCCCTCCATGTAGGGATTGATCCCTTTTCTATGAAACCACTTCCGAAGGAAAAAACCCCCTCCCTATGCTCCGATTCAGGTTTGAGACCTATTTCCGGGAAAGAATTTGCTGACTGATCTTTTACCTTTTCCCATAGGACCAAGGGCCGACCCCAACGTCCATGAAAATTTCTTCTACTTTAGCTCAAGATGAGGCTGCGAAGCAGAAAGGTAGTGTTGGATAGGAAGGAGGGAGTCAGGCACGCAGAAGTTTCATAAAGAAGGAGATTGATCCATCTGAAAGCAGCTTGAGACACCCAACCCAGGTTGACGGAGTCAGGTCGTTGGGGCGTGTGGATGGGGGGTTTTTACCCAGGGGCACCTTCTCTACTAGCGCCTTTTCCTGCCGCTTCACCGTACCGCTTATTCCCGCTCGGAAACTTCATGTAACCATTCCTTTCACTACCGCTGCTTGGCCAACAGCTAACCGGTAAACAGTCTACAGCTGCTTCCTAACTCGATAGTCATCTCTTCGACAGAATCCACCGGCATTCCAGACAGTCACTTCTCCCATCGCTAGTCCAATCCGGAAAGTGGACTGGCTTACTGACACAATCTGACCTGCTGATTCAGAGTTGGTAGATCTTGCCTGCTCTCTCACTCATTGTTGCTTACCCGGCATTCCTTTCAGCAACCTTCTCCCCTAGTAGCTGGTAGATTGGTTGTTGATTGACTGTCTCTATCTAGAATGTGTGAGCAAGCTGTCTGAACTGGATGTCTGAATGTCAGTCGTACAGCTCGCTTGGTGGTGACATTCTCGCTAAAGCCCTGCACTTATTAGCCGGAAACTGACTGTCCTATCTGATTGACTGAACAGACTCTCTGAGTCATCTGCGGTGACAACCGCGACATGCTATCCAAAGCCAGGCCAGTACTCAATCATGCTAGTGTTGTTCCAGCATTCCCGATTGATTGAGAGTGAACAGCTTGACTTGTCTCGGCATAGTGAACTGGCATTCAAGACAGTCTCTGGTAGTCTCACAGTCACATGTCCTCTCTCTCTTCACTGCATGTTGACCTGCCCAGCTCCCTGGTGCCTCTTCTTTCTCTATTTCTCCTTCACAGTCGAACCTTGTCTTCTTCTGTGACTAGCTCTCCTGTCCTTACATCCTTCCTTCCCTTCTCTATGTGACTAGTGAAATCTTTTCTTGCATGTCTTCCGTCATTGATAGCTAGTCCTATTGAACATGGGCAGGGACCACTACTCTCATTATATAGAAGAAGGCGCTAGAAAGTCAACTCAAAAGTCAAGCTGGGACAGGATAGCTCTCTGGATTGCCATCTCTCTTCTCTTAGAATACCGGTACAAGCAGTTAGGAGAGGCAGATCAGTAAGAGTCACTTGCTAGAAAGTAACTGCTACCTGATTCAGTCTATCCCGGAAGTGAGTGCCAGAATGATTGGGATCTAGACTAGACAGTGCATCCAATCAGGTTCCGGAAGCTACTCATTCTTTCCTTGACTGCTATCCGAATAGACTGGAATTGTCAATCTCTCTGACCGGGGAACTGAAAGTCTTGACCGTACCTTCTATAAGCTAGGCCTGTCTGCGAATGAAAGAACGACTTTTGCAGCTAGATCGGACTACTTGCTTGGATTAACGGAGGCATAAGGCGCTAGACTCAGCTGGTTCGGAAACTCTCCCTATCTCAATCCTTGGATGCCGGGATGAGAGAAGTGAAAGAGGATCTTTGATTTCCTTCTAGATGCCAGATCGGTATTCTCCTATTCTCTATAGCTGTTAGCCTCTCTTTTTCTCGCAAAAAGCAATATGCTTCACACATGTTTCTCTTTCTTTTCAAAGCAAAATTGGCTCCGGCTGGACAGAAGGTTGACCGAGGGACCAGGCTGAACTAGCGCCTTTGCATGCAAGAAAAGGCCTAAAAGCGACTTGACTAATCAAATAGATCAAATAGGGCGGAGTTGCGTTCCAGTCGTGGATGAAAGTCCCCAAAATAGATATCTAAGATAGAATCCCAGCTCACTTAAGTGACTGAATCTCAGCCACTAGTGGCTTAAACCTCACTCTCTGGATTCCTTGACTAACTTCTCTTTCTTCTTTCTTAGATTCTTATATTCTAGCGCCTTTTTCGACCAGCCTAACTGGAGGGGTCCGCCACTCAAGAAAGTAAAAGTAGTGTTTTCTAGACCAGTTCTCCTATAAAACTATAAAAGGCGCTAGGTTCAGAAAGGTCTTTCTTGACGTTTCAGGTTGTCAATCGGCGCCTCCTAGAAGCCTTCGTTCGTTCGATAAGGAAAGGAGGTGCGGAGCAATTCAGAAACTTTCCTCGGGGGGCTCTGCCCATACCATAACTATCCCACTTTGAATACCAATTGAAATGAACCAATCATTGCAATGGACAGTGACGATCTAGATGAGGATGATGAGTGAGAAATGTCTGATGTTTTCTATGAAACCACTTCCGAAGGAAAAAACAACAATTTCATTGACCCCGGCTACGCACCTTACTTTCGACTTTCGTCTCAAGAAGACTAAATAGAGAGAAACTATTGGCGTGAACCCAGTTTCTCACTTCAGCTTGCTTGTTTACCGAGTTTAGGCCTATCATTTTCCAAGCACCAACACAACATTCATCATGCTTTTCGAGCGAGAGAGTTGGGAATAGGACTCCGGCCCCCGACGGCGATCCAACTTGGTGGCAACAAGGGGAGGATCCACAAGCTCGGGAGATGGAGAGGTAGGAGAAGACTGGACAAGAGGCGGGGAAAGGATAGGAGAAGAGGAGGAGGTCTTTGGGAGAAAGAGGGCGATCTGGTTGAGATAGTGGGGCCAAAGAAAAGAAGAGTGAGGGGAAGGGGGGGCTTTCGAAGGATATTCGCCATTGTGAACTCTATAAACCAACGGCTTTGAAGGCCAATCCATGATTGGCTGGCTTTTGTTTTCAGAGGATTTTGATGGGAGCTTCAACCAAACCAAACCGTTACGTAGATTAGTTGGCAACAAGACTCTTTCTCTTTTGACCTTAAGCTTAAGAGTGCCACTGATTATTTTCTTCTTTCTATTTAGCTATTTAGAAAATTTTTTCTTTCTTCTTCGAAATCAGAGACGCCGTGAGTCTTATAGATGATGGGTGAATGACTTCGTCATGATCCTCATCACTCAAAAGATCATCTACAAAAGAAGCAAAACTACTTCTATCATAGAGATCATTATCCTGATAGAATACAATGACAGAGCCACCTGCGCGAGGTTGAGTGCCATCGTAGCCTCCCAAGAGACAAATTGAACCATCAAGAACATAACAATGACTGGGTAAAGCCCAACCATTATTTGCGATTGTCAGAAGATCATCGCACAAATCATACAGTTCCATAACGTCACCAAATTTTCTGAAATTTTGATCAGAATTGGTACGTTTGTAACTAGTAATGATTGATGGTCCTGATAGTCTAGCCTCAAGGGTCACCATAGGTGACATTGCGACATTAGAGTACCAATGAAGGTATGAACACCATTGACACATCTAACCACGAAGGATTGAATATTCGTCAAACTGCTGAAATTTAGAATATGGATAAGAAAGCCCAGGAGCAAGCTTAATATCTTTTGGTCTAAGTTGAAATCGAAGAAATTCGATCAAACGACCTAAGATATAAGGA